>OY294053.1:2164490-2200475 GCA_958510825.1 Brachypterus glaber
CACTATACTTAAGTTTTTCATACTCAATGTATTTCGTAGTGTTTTAAAATACGGTATGAAGCATCTGATTTTTTTTATTAATCTCTTGTATATGTAGATCCCATTTGAGGTGCTGGTCAATGTTTATTCCCAAAAACTTTGTGGAGGTTGTCCTATTAATAGAGAAGTTGTTGTTGTTGTGGTTAAAGTTAAGACTCTCAAAGGTAGATAAACTATTTTTATACGAACCAAATGTAATAAAAACAGTTTTGTCAACATTAAGAGTTAAAATATTATTGTCAAACCATTCTTTCAGAAGTATAAAATCAGATTCAACCATTTTTTTAAGGTCAGCGATTTATAAAATATGCTAGTATCATCAGCAAAGCTGATTATTTTACCCTTGCTATTGATTCTAAACACATTATTGATGTACAGAATAAATAGTAGTGGACCTAAAATGGCTCCTTGCGGAACACCATACATTGAAGTAAGCGGGTCACTGAGATTTTGTTCAATTTTGAAAAACTGCATTCTATCTGTCAGATACCTTGACAACAATTCAAGTATTTTTCCTCGTATGCCAAGATCCGATAATATCGATTTTAACTTTTCATGGCAAACCGTATCGAAAGCCTTTGCCAAATCTAAAAAGATACAAAGGGAAGGCACTCCCTTATCTATGGCCTCATAAATACTCTCCACTAAACTAACTATAGCGTGTGTAGTGGATTTTCCCTTTTGAAATCCAAATTGTTTATTTGAAATTATTTTCTGTTTGTTTATAAAGCTTTCAATACGGTTCTTTAATAAACTTTCAAAAATCTTGGTAAAATTGGTAATACGGGAAATGGGTCTATAATTTATAGGATCCTGTTTATCCCCCTTTTTAAAAATTGGAATTACAACTGAAGTTTTAAAGGCAGTAGGACATATACCAGATTTAAATATTTTATTTATTAATTTAGCAAGGGGGTACGCTATGGTGTTTATGATATTTTTTAAGGTACAAGTGTCAATGCCATCTATTCCCACAGATGTCTTGTTTTTTAATTTTCTTATAACCCTTTTTATTTCTTCAGGACTAGTTGGCATTAGGAACATAGAATTTTGGATTCTTAATTTATTTTCTTTATAATTATTATTTTTTTTTAATTTTTTAAGCAACCTTACTCCCCATTTCTATATAGTGCCTATTAAATATATTACACATTTTGTTTTTGTCCTTTACCATTGAATTACCTACCTTAATCTCTTTTATTTCATTTGATTTGGGTTTTGCTTTTCTTAATTGATTAATTGTTTTCCACATTTCCTTATTACTCGTATTTGTTTCTATTTTATGTTTAAAATAATTGTATTTGGCTTTTTGCAACTTGTTATTTAGTTTATTTCTAAAAATATTATATTCTTTTTTGATTTCATTGTCCCCGGTTGGGTAAAAATGTTCTAAAAGACCATCTCTAAATATTATAGAATCAATAAGTTCTTTTGTAATCCAAGGTTTTCGACGCTTAACTCCTTTTTTAATTTTTTTATGAATTGCATTTAGTTCTATCCCATTTTTAACCAATTTTATAAAGTTTTCAGTAGCAGTCTCCACATCATTAGATAAAATATCATCCCAGTTAATTTTGCCTAGATCATAATTTAAGTTTTTGTAATTAATTTGCTTAATGTATTTTTGTGCGTTTTTATTTTGGTGTTTGTCTTTACTAATGATTATTTGTAAAGCAACAGGATAGTGATCCGTAATATTGGTTTTGACAATGATTGGTAGTAAATTTTCTTCTATAATATTTGTAGAGTTTATAAAAATATGATCAATACAAGTTTTGTGTTGATCTCTTGTGACTTCATTTATTAGTGATTTTACATCGTGTTCACCCATGATATTAAGGTACTCATTTGATTCGTTGTGGTTCAACAAATCTATGTTAATATCACCAATAAAAATGGAAAATTTTGATTTACTTCGGTTATTTGCTAGATAATTATCAAGATCAGATAAAAAGTCATTTATGATTGCAGAATGCATTCTATAAACTCCTACAATTGTTTTATTATTAAATAGCAAATCTACACGGAAAAAAAAAATTATAGCTAGGAGCGCTATAACACACATACCAAGAAAATTATAATCGCTTATTATATAAATACAAGGCTTTCTCTTACAATTATGGCAGTCAGTGTAAAAATTTATATGAAATACTTTAATTGTTTAGTGAATAATAAAATATAACAAATAGTATGGCATTTATAGCTTAAATAGATTTAATTATTGTCCGTGCTAATAATTTTTATAATATAATAAAATTTCTGTAAATTTATAATAGTGCCTGTAATAAATATAATCGTGTCTGTAATATATATAATCGTTTCCAATTTATTTTTAACATTATTAGTTATTGTGTCCCTTATAATCTATAGCTTAAATCACTATAATTTGCCACTGTTACCAAATATCTTATAATGTATAGCGCAGAGCCCACTAATTTCTTTCCGTGTACGTTAAGGACTTTGCATATGTTTATGTTTTCGATTGTGTAGTTATAACTAATATCATTTTTAATAAACATTATGACCCCGTCATTTTGATTAAACGTTCCTTGACTATAAATTACATTATACCCATCTAGTTTTATAAAATCAATATTCACTTGCCAGGTCTCGGTTAAAACTATACAATCATAACAATGTGTGAATTTAGTTGACATAAATAAAAATTTATAAAAAAAAACTTAAAAAAACGAATGTTTTAGCACAAAAAATTGAAAAAACAAAACCTTAAAAAACATTTTTAAAAAATTTAAAAATATTAGTTTAAATAGAGAATTTTATAAGCTTTAAAATGATGTATCACACGACCCCCCTTTCCATTAAAAAAATGTCCCCCCATGCCCCCCTGCCCACATTTTAAGAGCTGAAAATATCAAATATATGCTAAAAGATAGTTTAAGTTGTCTTATTTAAGAGTTCTAAATTTGAAGTCGATATCTCAACTCGTTCAAAAGTTAAAAGGGGGGGTGACTTTTGGACCGCACTGTATAATATCGCTATATACAGCTATATAGGTATAGCGATTTCGCACAAATTAAATTATACCTAAGAGTTGAAAAATAAAGTATTCTTTTATAAAAGACAGTACATACACACTGTGTGTCTCACTGGTAGTACTTGTCATATATGTTAACTACAGTTTAAAAAAAAATAAAAATTCTCATCAATTTATACATTATTATATACCTGATTATGTTATAAATAGGTAATTATAAAAACACCACTTAAAATATTTGAAAAAACTTTATCAGGAACTTTTAAATACTTATATTTAGTAAAATAAAATATGGATTATCAACAAACAATAGTGAAGCTTTTTTTTACTAGTCTGCAGAATTTACGGACGACGCGAAGCAGAGTCCAGAAAGTACAGACGAGTAAAAAAAGCACCTTTCCTCTTCATACAAAAACTCACATATGTACATACATATTTTATTTTTTGTTCCATCAGGGACAAGAAAACCTTTGTAGAGTTTTTTTATTAGAAATGACCCTTAACACGTTGAACCCCATGAGGGACAAAAAGTACCCAAAAATACGACTCGTATATAATGGGCATATTAATAATAATAATAAGTTTATTTAACGGGAAAACCCCAATACATAATGTTACAAATAAAAATAAAATTTAAGACGTAATCAAATAACTAAAATATTAAAACTAATTTAATCTAAAATCTAATATTATTTAAAGAATTAAAGAAGAGTTAAAGCTTATACCAAAAAAATCTAAATTATCATATTGATTAGCCAAATAATGGAAAGTTTGAACCATAATTTGTTCTGTGATAAGGAACCGCAAAAGCCCTGATAACACACTTCATCCTAAGAAGGTTTTTTAATCGTTCCCTTGAAAAGGTTCTTAGTATAATGCTGTAAACATGCTAAGCATGTTCTTAAAAGGTGCACTGCAGTTGTAGCATAAGTGCTTCTACTCTAAACATTCTTAGCATGATTAGAGTATTTTGCTAAGAATATTCCCAATACATATTCTTAAAATATTCTAATGGAAATATTTTTAGAATAATGCTATTGTGCATATGCTAAGCATGATTAGAGTATTTTGCTAAGAATATTCTTAAATACATATTCTTAAAATATTCTAATGGGAATGTTTTTAGAATAGTAATATGGCGTTATATTATTTTAATTTTATTAGGTTAGAATTAACAAATATTCTTAAAATTGTAGTTAATAACATAAGTTTTACCGTAGTAGTAGTAGAAATGGATGTATTTTTAGACATAAAGTCATTATTATATAGTTTTAGACAAAAAATTAAAATTATTATTTTTTGAAATGATAATTATTTGCTATTTTATTCTCTAAACATTGGATTTTTGTGTGGCGCATGATTTTTATGTTTGGTACAAAGTTTACTTTCACAGTAAAACTGTATATCCCATATGAATCTTACCTGATGGATGCTATTTTTATATACTTTAATTATTAGGTTTATTACAAAGATGTAAAAATTTTCGCCATGTCGAAATTTATGATATCACTCCATAAAAAGGTATTATAAAATATAATTGAAAGAAGGAGAAAAACTACATTAATGCAGAATTCTGAAACGCCTACCTACTTTGTTTGCGCATGCGCAATATTCAATATTATTACTTAAATGCATCAAATTAGAATATTTTTAGAAGCATGCTAAGAATATTCTTAAAAGTACATGTACCTACTTCTAAGAATATTCTTAACATGCTTCTCAAAACAATCTTATTTGATGCAGAGGCTTTTAAGAACCTTCTTAGGAACTCCCAGCATGATTAAAACGGTATCCTTTGCATTTCTTTAATCGTTCTTAGAATATCCTGAGCAAAATAGACATGCTTCTAAGAAGCATGCTGTCCTTCCGGCTATTTATTTTAAGAATATTCTTAGAAGGTTTTTGTGCTATCAGGGAGATTGTTTATTGTTTCTAAGATTTCTTCTTGGGATATTGAAATTAATCATTAAAATCAAATCAGGACTTATGACCATATTAATTATAATTTTAAATAAATAACACAATATTAGTAAAACAAGCCGTGAAGATATGTAATAGTAGGCACTCCATTATACAGGGTTATTCAGAAATAGGGTCATTAATTTAAGGGGTGATTCAACATAGGAAAATATGAAAAAAAGTTCCTATAAACATATGTTCAAAAATGCTTCGTAAGGGATCTAAAAAAAAATCAAATATGTCATATTTTTTTTGTTAAAACAAATGAAAATCGTTTTTGTCAAAAACTCAACTATAGGTTTTTTTTAATTTTGGTCTTAAAAAGATGCCAAAGCTCTTAATAATTAAACTATGAAAAAAAACTTGGGTTATATGAAAGTCGAGCTAAAAATTGTTTCCAGACCGGTGTGATTTTTATCCAAAAGTTTTTTTTGTCCAGGACGTTTTTTGGCGATTTTGGAAAATTAGAAACTACCGTATACGGTAAGCGTATAATACTATTCTAGTGCTTATGAATAGTATAACAAAACAGTTTAAATTTTTGATAAAATTATTTTTAAAAACAAGTAAAATTGCCTATAAGCAATATAAATATATTTATAAACCAGCTGAACTGTTGCAAGCACCTTGTCAAAACATCGGCACTAGGCACTAATTTGAAACGTTATAAAAAGGAAAGTTGTGTGATCACGTGAATAGGCAACCATTAATACACCTACATAATTTATTAAAGTTTGAAAGTCTGTATCTCCAAAACGTTATATTCTAGCAAAAAACTGTATATAGCATTTTTATAGGGCTTAAAAATAGCTTCATCCCGGACAACATTCATAAAATCATATAGGCCTCATGAGAGCATCATGTTATGATTTCCACGTTTTGTACTCATACGTACATCATGATGAGCACATCTCATGATTTTGTGATCATGTTGTGAGTTTCTTATGAGGTGTATACATTTAAAGTTAAATCATTAAATGATGTCATAATGATTTCCACGTGAAATAGCAAATGTTGCCCGGGACTCGATTGATAACGATTGCCGAATAGTACAGGCTCCTGTAATGTTTCAATTTCATTGCACTTGACAGCGTTATGCGATAGGTGGCGCCACATGTTATATTCTACCACTAACTAAACTTTTTAAACGAATAAAGGAATACTAGTATTAAAATGCAGCTGTCTTTATAAAGATATACTACTGGTAATAACTAGTAATTAACTTACTGGTCAGCTAATTCGATACACATTATCAGATTGGTATGGTGAGCCGTAGATATCTGGAGGCTTTAGTCTAGAGGAATTAGTGCCCCCAGTCACCTTGGAGAACATTCCCACTGGAAAGTTCCCAGTGGGAAAATCCCGGTGTCCTCAAGTTGTTGAAAATGGATTTATGTGGGGGTATATGTCTAGGGGGAGTTGATTTTTTCTTTATTTTTTTGGTATCTCTTCGCGTTTTCAAGATATGAGCAAAAAGGTGTGTTTCTTTTTTTTTATTTTAAATTTCGAGGTTAATTTAAAATTTGCGCATGCGCATCCCGTAGACCGCTGCTAGATCTTCATGACATGATCTCGTAATGACTTTACAATGAGGAGTCATCTGTATGCGTTCATGAACCCAGAAAATCATTACATGATGTCATAATGACTTCCACGTGAAATAGCAAATGTTGTCCGGGATATAAAATATAATTTTTGAAATCGGGTTATAAATAAGTGAGATATGCTAAAAAAACCGTTTTACTGCTTTAAACACCAATATCTCGAAAACAATGCATTTTAGTAAAAAATAGTTCATAACATTTTTTGACCAATTTAAAATTGTCTTTCATAAGAGTGCTAAATTAATAAAATACAATAATAATTGCCTTAATTATAACCAAAAAAACTCTAAAAATAGGAGTTTTACCCCATTCTTACCCCCTTACAATATGCAAAAAACCGCTTGTCGATATCTTATTTAGAAATGGATTTATCGAGTTTACAGAAAGACAGACAGACGGACGGAAATTTTTTTTACTGATTTCGACTCAGGAAGGTCTAAAACGTCGAGAAATGTGAAAAAAACATGGTCAAATATCCTGACTTTTCGGCGAAGATTTCTCTTAATAGTACTAAGTGCCGATGTAAAATGAAAAATCAAGATAAGTCGATATGCGTATATAAATACAGAAATCATTATATTAGAATTCTTAGTTACAAATTTCAATTTTTTTGTGACAAAATGTTCGCGACTTACATTTTTCAATTATCTATATTACTAGGAACAATAATTTTTATTATTTATGCTTATTTTATGTATATGTTTAAACATTGGGAAAGGAGAAATATTCCCTATTTAGTGCCAACCTTTCCCAACGGAAATAATAATCACCTAATGCCCAGAGGCATATCAATAGGTAAATATCGTTTTTTTTATAAAACCTCCTTTTTTTACTTTCCACCTTTCCACCCTGTCAAAACATCAGCACTATTGTACACTAGAGCCATCTGGTTTGCAAATTTCAAACTAGGTGTTTTGTTTGATTTTAAATTCTGTATCTTTAAAACATTATATTCTAGCAAACAATTGTATATGACATTTTTTATAGGGCTTAAAAAGAGCTTTTATTTAAAATATAATTTTTTGAAATCGGGTTATAAATATGTGAGATATGCTAAAAAAAACCTTTTACTGCTTTAAACGTCAATATCTCGAAAACAATGCGTTTTAGTAAAACGTTGTTTATAATTTTTTTTGACCAATTTAAAATTATCTTTTATATAAGTGCTAAATTAACCAAATACAATAATAATTGCCTTAATTATAAACAAAAAACGCTAAAAATAGGAGTTTTACCCTATTTTTACCCCCTTACCCCCAATCGTTTACCCCCAAAATCTAATCAGCTCTTCCAAAATTATCAAAATTTTCGTTACCTAATACTTGAACGTTCCTTAATTCTTTTTTCAGGTATTCAAACCAAAAGATATTACGAAGAATTCAAAAAGAAAAAAGTAAAATATGGCGGCATTTTTTCAACATGTCTGCCAATGTTGGTTGTCATTGATCCGGATTACATCAAAGCCATCCTGATTAAAGATTTCCAGAATTTTGTGGATAGGGGAATGTGGCACAACGAGAAAAATGATCCTTTATCTGCAAATTTGTTCTCACAGGATGGGCTCGAATGGAAAAGGCTTAGAAACAGATTTACACCTATGTTTTCTTCAGGTAACTACCCTGTTGACAAAAAAAAAAAACAAGTAGAGACCTAGTAGAAAACGAATCTGAATCTACTGGATCCTACTGGTTTCTACTTGTACCCTTAACACACCATTGATTTCACAGACACACAAAAAATTGGATCTCTGAAGGACTTGACTAGTCAATTCCTATGTATTTTGAGCCTCTAAATCCGAATATGAGGTGGGAATTTAAAAGTTAACTCCCATTTTCAACATAACCTCAAAAAACTTACTTCTTTTTGTACTTTCGTTTGGATGTTATGTCGAAAATGGGAGCTAACTTTCAAATTCAGAATCGGATTCAGCGACTCAAAATATACACGGTGTATTTGAAATAGCGTCGGATATTAGGATTAATTCACGTGCAAAACCTCGTTAATATATCTCAAAGGGTTCCTGAGTTATTAAATAAAAACCGATTTTTTTAGCCAATTTCAAAGGGGCGTAGCTCCCTTATGACGCATTTTTAGACATATGTTTATAGGAACTTTTTGTCATATTTTATCATGTAGAATCACCTGTTAAAATTTTCTACTCTTTTTCAAATACACCCTGTATATGAAATGACTATCATCATCAGTAGTTTGTTTGGATCTTTAAGAAACAGGCTCAGTGTCACTGATTTTTTATTATCAGATTCACTTTCAGCAACCTCAAAAACCCCAATATACCAATTTTCACGAAAATTACCCCCCGCCCCTTGGGGGTGAATTTAGATTTTTTTTATTATCAGATGCACTTTCAGCAACCTCAAAAACCCCAATATACCAGTTTTCACAAAAACTACTACTTATGGGGTGAAATTTAGAAAAAATTATTATCACATTCATATTCGTCGACCCCAAAACCCCCTATATACCAATTTTGAAGAAAATATGGAAAATATTTTAAAATATTTACCCCCTCTACCCCTTAGGGGTGCAGTTAGAAAAATTTTATTATCAGATTCAATTTCAGCAACCTCAAAAACCCCTATATAGCAAATTTCAAATTTTTCTAAAAAAAAATTATTTTTCACCAAAAACAATCCCGAGCGAGAACTTTTGCCAAATTTTAAGTCTCTAGCTAAAGCGTTCTTAAGTTATCATGCCTACAAGATTTTTGACCGACCGACAATTTTTTTTTGCTGGACCTATTTGATGCGGTGTTTTTGAATCCTTGCTTCATTTTTCTCGATCAGCTCGCTTTTTTTTTTGAGATATAGCGCAATGTGGTTGTTTTGACTTTAGTTTGGTAAAAAAATAATTAGGGACTAATTATTTTTTAAAATAACATTACACACGGTGAGCCAAAATGGCATTGCCATGATAATTCTGGTAATTTTATAAAAAAAAATAAAAAAAAGGAAATAAAAAGAAAAAATATATTTTGACAGACGTGAGGGATAATAACTGACAGTTTTTTTTTAGGCAAAATCATTTTTTTTTACTTTTTTATATTTTTATTTTTTGTGCAATTTTAAAACTTATCTGTAGTAAAAAATATTATTTGTTGACTAGTACAGAATACGCAATAACAACTGGGATAGGTTTTAAATATTCATTAATTTTAAAATAAAAATGTCTATTGATAAACTAGTTGTTTAGGTGTTTGTTGTTATTACGAAAAATTTAAATTATTTAGTAAGAAATGGGATAGTTTTAAAATAAACATTGATTATAAAAATTTTATAATCAATGTTTATTAATTTATCCAATACCGATAATGAGATAATTGCCAGCTTTATTTAAAATAGATAAACTCAATAATAACCCCCGCGTGGCTTTTACTTTATTGAGTGGATAATTATTTATTTTACCCACTCAACTGTCCCTTGTTAAATTATTTTCTTGTAAATGTCATTAAAATTTTTAATAAAAATATGAATTCCTAAGCTATTTATTGGATAAAACCTTGTATGGCACTCATGGGTAAACCGATATTCGCCTCTCGAAAATTAACCTGCTTGGCTGACGCCTCGCAGGTTTTTTTTCTCATGGGCAATACACTAGTACCATAAATAACTATTATTTAACAAAAAGTTATACTGTGTGTGTGTGTGTGTGTGTGTGTATGTCAAAAGTAAGCCCCCTTTAACTTTTGAACGGCTTAAGACATCAACTTAAAATTTGGAACACTAAAATAACCCAATAATTTTTGGTATACTTATGTTTGATATATTAAGGGGCACATTGGAGGCAAGGGGACAAGGGGGGGGGGTTTGAAAGGAAATAAGTCGTGTGACACATCATTTTGAAGCTAATAAAATTATCAATTCGGCCATATATTTTTTAGCAACAAAAAATTTAAAAAAATAAAGAGCTTATTTTTTTTTAATTAGAATTATATGGTCAAAAATAGAGTTTAATAAGCTTTAACATTATATCAGACAACCCTTTCGTTAGAAAAAATGTTTCCCCTTGCCACCTTGCCTCCATTGTCACCCCTAAACATATCAAATATACAACATTTTGTGCCCCCATTATGCATATAACTTTTATTTAAATATACTGCCCTGCTAAGACAAGTTGTCCTATCTGTAAATTAGATGTTTTGAGATATGGCCAGTTTTATTGTTTTTGTTTGAACTTTTTCAAAAAAAAGTTTAAATAAATATGGCGTTGGGTTCTGATTTATTTGAAATCAAAAATACATGATATCCTTTGAAAAAAAAAACATTTTTTGTCAGAAAAATAAATTGACATACTAAATACATTTGTTCTATCTGAGAAAGTTAGGACAAACTGATCTAAAAAGTCCAATCAAATTACCAAGATCTGTAAAGTTAGTCCTAGACCAGACTTCGTCTAGTAAAGACTAGTTAGGACAATTTTATTTAGAAAACATTGAAAATTTTCCACTTAGGACAAACATCTTAGGCTAATTTTTAGGATTTGGGTTTTAGATAGGACATTTCTTTTTAGTGGGCACATGGGGCTAGTGTAGTAGTAGTAGAAGTAAGGGTGGGGAGGCTACAAGCCAGGAAACTAGGCCATTATGGCCCTTTTTGCCAGCCCTGAGCTGTCCCAGCCACATACCTACCCTGCCTAAACCTGCCGTACCTCCTTATAAAGGTCGCTGGGGCTAGTGTAAATGTATACTGTATTGCTTGCAATACAGTGGTGTGCTTATCTCAAAAAGTGAATTTTTGCAGCTTGTCTTAGCAGGGCAGTATAGATGTCTTTTGTTTCTAGGAAAAATTAAAATGATGTTTCGCTCAATGAAAGAATGTGGTCAGAATTTGATTCAATATATAGAAGAAAACCCATCAAAAGAATATAACCTTGAGGAAACAATTCTATATTTTTCGGTCGACGTCATAGGAACCTGTGCTTTTGGAATTGAATGTAACAGTTTTAAGGACAAGGATAAGGTAATTTGATTTAAATCAAATTTCGCTTTTTGATTTTTGGGGAATAGGGCTTTGGATCTGACTAAAATTATTATCTAATTTGCTGTGACGTTTCGACGATGGATTTTCGTCGTTTTCGAACCTTTAATGGAAATAAAAAGTATATATAAGTATAAAAAAAATACAATTGTTTAAACATTTAACTTAACCTTAAAATAAATAATAATAAAATACAGAGAAGAACTTACAGAGAATTAAAGCCAAAAAAAGTTCTTCTCTGTATTTTATTATTATTTATTTTAAGGTTAAGTTAAATTTTTAAACAATTGTATTTTTTTTTACTTATATATACTTTTTTATTTCGGGCAAAAACTTCAATTTAAATAAAATTTCTTCTTCTTTTTTTTGCTTCTTCCGTTTCTTTTTTTCCTCCTTTTCTTCTCCTCTTTCCCTTTCAAGGTATTCTTCTTTCTCTGCAGTAGAGACTTTACCCCTCACCAAGGGGGGCTGGTGGTCTTCAGCCCCCTCCCCCAAGAATAATATTTTTTTTTTAATAATATGATCCATCAAACTGGGACATATGAAATGCAAAAACTTAAGATTTCCAAAAAAAATCGCCTGAGGCACTGAACATGATAAGTTATGTTTTAAAAGTTTTCATCCAACCATTTAAAGTTTTAGGAAATAATTTTCTTCTAAAATTTTCTCCTGCGGCGCTAAATTTATCAATTTTAATTAGGTAACAGATTTTTCAAAATTATTTATGTCAAATTCTGATTTTTGGGAAATAAGAAAACTTAGGATTTCTAAAAATTTGCTTTTCTCTGACTATTTAAGTTTTTTTTAGATCCTTTTTAAATTTTGAGCTGAAAATTGTAATTAGAATTACCTGCGGCGCTAAACTTGATTATCAATATTGTAAAAAAGTCTGGCAACACTCCAACATGTCAACAATGCATTGCAGAATAGCGGAAAATTCAAATAAACCTTCTAACAAAACAGTCTTAAACTATGTTTCAGAAGAATGATACGAGAAAATTTTAAGAATTTGCTATGATCATGCATAGTATATTTTCTGAGAACATTCATAGCAGAAACTTCTTAGAACATGCATTAGAAGAATTAAATGAGAACATTTTAAGAATATACAATACACATGCATAAATTATGAATTTTCAGCACAAGTTTTAAGTATACAGAGCGGTCCAAAAGTCACCCCCCCCCTCTTAACTTTTGAACCAGTTGAGATATCGACTTCAAATTTGAAACTTTTAAATAAGATAACTTAAAATATCTTTTAGCATATAATTAATACTTTCAGCTCTTAAAATGTGGACAGGGGGCATGGGGGCACATTTTTTTAAATGGAAAGGGGGGTCGTGTAATACATTATTTTAAAGCTTATAAAATTCTCCATTTAACTCCATATTTTTAAATTAAAAAAAAAGGGCTTAAAATGGGGTTAAAAATGGGTATTAATGTCAAAATTCCTCTAAAAAAAAACAAATAATTTTTTAAAAATGCCTAATTTCATCATAAAAAATGTTAATTATACTTTTAAACTAATTTTAGTTGACATAAATAAAAATTCATAAAAAAAAAACTTAAAAAATGCAATGTTTTAGCAGAAAATATTGAAAAATCAAAACCTTAAAAAACATTTTTAAAAAATTTAAAAATGTTAGTTTAAATAAAAAAGTTTATAAGCTTTAAAAATATGTATCACACGACCCCCCTTTCCATTTAAAAAAATGTCCCCCCATGCCCCCCTGCCCACATATTAAGAGCTGAAAATATCAAATATACGCAAAAGATAGTTTAAGTTGTCTTATTTAAGAGTTCTAAATTTGAAGTCGATATCTCAACTCGTTCAAAAGTTAAAAGGGGGGGGTGACTTTTGGACCGCACTGTATAATCATAGCATATCTAAAAATTTACTCTAAGAATATTCCCTATGGAATAATTAGAGAATATTCTTAAATCATCGGTGCTATTTGTCAATAGATTAATTAGTTGGAATTTTAGGTTTTCCACAGAATGTCCCGGAAAATTTTTGAAGCACCTTTCTGGCTATCTCTTCAACAAAGCATCACCATCAATTTTCCAAAAATGGCGGACTTTTTGCATTGTGGGGTTACCGATAATGACGTAAGACAGTTTTTTTACGGTTTGGTTGGCGACACTGTTAGTTACAGGGAGAAAAATCAAGTTTACCGACCTGATATTTTGCAAAATTTGATCGAACTGAAAAATTCTACGGATAAAAAAATGAACATTACCATGGACGAAATGGCATCTCAGGTAAGTACCCTGGTGGAAAATAACTTTAGAACAACTTGACCCATGAACGTAGAGAATAAGGACTGGTAACTTGTAGTTCGATTTGGTTACGTATTCACCAAAAAGCGCTGGTATCTACGAGCGAGATTGGAAGCCTTCTAGATCGTAATTTTAATTTTTAAATGGTAGTTAGTCTGTAGCTGCTAGATGGCGTCATTCGTAAACAGTGACATTATAAACATATGTTCACAGTGACGTTTATTTTTAGTGTGTGTTTTTATGAGAACATCTTCTTTGGTTATTCTAAGGAAAGTTATAGACACCTGGTATATGATTTTAGAAATTACAAATAGGCTAGCCCGCAAAGTCTCTAAATTTTTATATGTGGCACATTAAAAACTGTAAGCCATGGTTCTGATGATTTAATTTTGAATTCTTAAGTACTATATTTTCTTGTGTCAATTATAAATACGTTCAATGTTACCAAACTATAGTAATAATACTAAAAGTAATCACATAATACCGATAAAAGTATTATAGTTTAGTAGCAACTTATAAAATATTTCGACGTTGATTTCTAACATAAACAAAATTTGAGGTTATATGTCATAGAATTTTATAAAATCATAAAGCTAGAGTGCTCCATATCTCGCTCGTAGACTATTTCGCCATCTAGCGGATTTCAGTCATTACGTAACACGAAAAAGCTATACTCTGTTTTTTTAAGCAAGATATTAAATTAATAATCGCATAGTAAATATTTTTACAACAGGTTTGAATACCCTAGTAGAAATTTAAGGCTAGAATAACGTTTTTCTAATGTTAGAGAACTGTATAAAAGTACGTTATAAAATATGTGCAAATGTCCCGCTTTTTAACGTTAGAATCTAACGTTAGTTACAAACTTAAATCTAACGTTAGATTTTTAAGTTATAAGTACGTTTAGTTTCTAACTTTCGGAGGGGAAGTGGCCAACTAGGAAATTTCTCCCTGATTCATAAAATGGCAGCTGGAGACAAATTTATTCATATAAATAAATCTTAATATATTTTAACAATCATAATATTTTTAAACATAATTTCGTTACATTTATTTATAAAATAGCTATCTTTTTAGGCGGCCCTAAATATTTTTCGTGTAATTATACTTCGATAAATACTTTTACCTCTCAAAAAAACTTTATATTTAGTTAGTTAATATTTATTTATACATTCAGAATCTTAAAATATTTTTTCAATTCTAGTACAGCGTTGCCAGACTTAATATAATTTTGACTTTTGGGGGATATTTTTTTAAACTTATTATAGAAATAATAAATAATTATCAAACCTAGGCACATAGCTGATTCTACCAGGGTAGTTTTAATCTTTATGTACTATTTTCAGGTCTTTTTATTTTTCCTCGCTGGTTATGAAACTTCTTCTAGTACGATAATCTACACTTTATTCGAGTTATCGAAAAAACAACATTTACAAGAAAGACTGAGGAAGGAGATTACTGACAATTTTGGTGAAAATGGTGACATAGATTACGAAAAACTTAACGGAATTAAATATCTTTCTCAGTGTATTCAAGGTAGGTTTAAATTAAGAGTTCTTATAATATACAAGTTCAACAGCGGCCATAATTTAAATTTACGATATCACACTACTGGCAGGCGGGACTCCCCCCTTTTGAACGACTTAAGATATCGACCTGAAATTTGGTACAAGTAAATAACATAACCCAAATATTTTTTTTGTATATATTATATATATTTGGGGGGCATAAGAGAGGCATGGGACCAAGGGAATCATTTTTTTTAATAGAAAAGGAGGTCGTGTGATACATTATTTTAAATCTTATTAAATCTTTTTAACCATATAATTTTTAACTTTTTAATTTTTTTGAAGGTGTTTATTTTTTTGTTAAAAAATTCGATTTTCTTTTATTTTTTTTTAATTTTTGTTTATATAATTTTTTTCATGAAATTAATTATTAAAATCTAAGATTTTTTTTTAAATGTTGACGAAAAGTGTTATTTTCAACACTTTTTTAACCCAATAAAAAAATATCGATAAAAATTAAAAATATATGGTCAAATAGAGAAATGTATGAGCTTTAAAATGATGTATCACACGACCCTTGAACAAAAAAGTCCCCCCTTGCCCCCCTGGCTTCATTGTGCCCCCTAAGTATACCAAATATACCAAAAAATTATTTGGTTATGTTATTTACGTGTTTCAAAATGAAAGTTGATATTTTAAGCCGTTCAAAAGTTAAAGGGGGGCGGACTTTTGACACTCTCTGTATTAGTCGTTAAAATTTTAGCGGTAGGTTCCCAGACTGGTGTACTACCAGTCATATGTTCAAAGTCCGCCTGCCAGTAGTGTAATCTCGTAAAATTTTTGTAAACTTTTAAATATGGCCGCCGTTAAACTTAATTTTCTTTTGCCGCAAAAAAAAAAAATTTAAAAAACTATAGGGGTAAGTAGGGGAAGTCAGGGTTAACTGGGCCACAGGGTTAACTGGTTCTCCTGGATTTTATCAACTTTTTTTATTAGTATTGGCGCCTTAAGGCAAATTCTAGTGATATTTAGTAGTATTGTTTAAAGTATTATGACGGACCGTGTTGTCCACGTGTAAGTTGTAGTAAAGAAAGTTCATTTTTTTCGATGAAAAGTGGGTATTTACCTTAACTTTTATTTTTTAATTTATACTTTTTTATTAATAGGAGGATCTAGACTAATATTTTACCTAATATACTGAGTATTTTATTAATTATTCTGCATAATTTCCGCCTTCTAATATCTTATTAAGTAATAAAATTTTATGATTTTATTCAGTGGTGTCACTCAGGGTTAACTGGTTCGGGGTTAACTGGACCACTTATGTCAATATTAATTAGTTCGGGGTTAACTGGGCCATGTCAAGTTAACCCCGGACCAGTTAATCCTCAGATATATCCTATATTTAACATATTATGTTGTCTATTTTTATGTTAGAATTAACTTTTATTTGATTTCAAATCGTTTTTATTCACAATAATTACAATACAATACATTTTTGTTAATGGACCAGTTAACCCTGAGTAGTGGTCCAGTTAACCCCGCCCTATGGGGTTAACTGGTCCAGCGGGGTTAACTGGTTTATCGTTAATAACTTTTTTTATATAAATAATAATTGTCTGAAGTATTAATATGTTCTAACTATAGTATTAATCTACCTTTTGCTATAGAAAATATTTGAAAATTGTTTACAGGTTTTTCAAAAACTCGATGTGAAAAAAAGCGGCCCAGTTAACCCCGACTTTTTACTAATATTAATTATTTTTTTAGAAACGTTAAGAATTTATCCAACCCTAGTGACGCTAAACAGACAGTGTAACAAGGACTACACCTTTGAAAACTCAGAGGATCACATAAAATCCGGAGATTTAATCCTAATTCCGGTGATGGGAATTCAACACGACCCGGAATTTTGGCCCAACCCCATGGATTATGACCCAGAAAGGTTCAACGAGGAAAATAAACCCAAAATTCGACCGGGTACCTACATACCATTTGGTTTAGGTCCCAGAAACTGTATTGGTAAGTTAAATTTGAGACGTATACTGCCCTACTACGCTAGAAAGCAGTAACTCCATTTTTCGCATAGCAGCGTTTTGAAAATAAGGGCATATCCACAGTCTCGCATAAGAACATAATACATAAGAATGCGATGGCGTGATTGGCTTGATGTGCTGCCATGTATCTTGTAAGCCAATCACGGCATCGCATTCTTATGTTTTATGTTCTTATGCAAGCTTCTGAATATAATACATCAGAGTTGACGTGAAAACCTTACTGCTTCCTGGCGTAGTAGGGCAGTATAGGCAGAGCCGGCCTTTGCATTTCGGCGTCCTGAAGCAAGCGTTTGGTTTGGCGCCCCTATTAAAAAAAAAGTTTGATTATATTTTAATGACTAAAAAAAAGGTTCTCGCCTCTGAAAATAATTACCCCTGCAGGGACCACAGAACTGAAAGTTAAAGAAAATTAAACAAAAAATTAATATTAAGAAAAAATACTTTTTTCGAAAAGCGAAAAATTAAAAAAAATTAAAAAAATATAAAAAATATTTTCCACAAAAAAAAATCTATTTTATTCGCTTGTATTTCATAATTTTTTCTTAACTTTAACCCCAATGACTTTTTTGTTTTTGGAGGGATTATTTTTAAAAACAATAAAACTTGATTCTTCCTGAAAATTTTGAGTCGATCGGATAATTCGTTATGAGGTTATTGTGTCCACAAAAATCAAGACTTCAGACAGATAGACAGACAGACAGGCGGACATTTTGAAAGTTGCTTATTTTTTCATGAAACACATTCGTATCCAAGAATTTTTTCTCTATGACGTTTTTTTGGCAATTTCGGGAAATTTAAAACTACCGTATAATAATATTCTAGCACTTACGCGCTGTGAATAGTAATATTTGGCAACCATAGGAAAATCCTGAGAATGCAAATAGCACTCCATTCGCATTTGTAAACAATAAATTGAGTCGTCAGATGTCAAATCTCCCAACCACTTAATTCTATCATCTATAAGGGGCTTAAGAAAGAGATAGCAGCTACCCTGGTAGACAAGTACATAAATCTAACTTAACATAACATTAGATTAGTGTTTAGTCTCAAACGTTATACAAAAACGTTATAAAATATATAAATCTAACCTTAAAAACTAACGTTTAACAAAAACTTTATAAAATATATAAATCTAACGTTAGTTTCCTAACTAAATTCTAACCTTTTTCTAACCTTATTCTAACTTTAAATATTTTTTAAATGTCCATTATTAATACGTAAGCTATAGTAGAAAATACTCATTTCAGACATCTATGTGCCTAGGTTTGATAATTATTTATTATCTATAAGTTTAAAAAAATATCCCCCAAAAGTCAAAATTATAGTAAGTCTGGCAACGCTGTACCAGAATTGAAAAAATATTTTAAGATTCTGAATGTGTAAATAAATATTAACTACCTAAATATAAAGTTTTTCTGAGAGGTAAACGTATTTATCGAAGTATAACAGCACATTACACGAAAAATATTTAGGGCCACCTAAAAAGATGGATATTTTTTAAATAAATGTAACGAAATTATGTTTAAAAATATTATGACATTTGCACATATTTTATAACGTACTTTTATACAGTTTTCTAACGTTAGAAAAACGTTATTCTAACGCTAAATTTCTACTAGGGGAGTAAGTGAAATTTGAAATTAGACGACTCAATTTATAGGTTATCTATTTGAAGCATATAAAATGATTCATTTTTATGCTTAAATGAAACCCAAAATAATGCAATTAATTAGTTTGAAAATGTTTTTCCAACGTAATGTACTTGTTGCTGTTTTAACAGTTATAATAAGTTTGGTTAAATGTGAAAATGTGTTACTTGAAAATGTCGAATTACATATTAGTGATCAAAGTGGCCATGATAAAACACGGATCTGCAATGGAAATGATATAAGCGAATGTATAAAATATGTAAGAAATGATCAAAAAATATCAATGATTAATCAAAATGCGGGAAAAGAAATTTATTTAAAAAATGGTGATTTTTCCAATATTAATATTGATTCTTTAACGCTTAAGAACTGCAGTATCAGAGATATTGAAGCTGGTACGTTTAATAATAGTTCACTGTATTCCTTAGTCATTAACAATAATAAAATAAAGGAACTTAAAAATGGCATATTCAGCAATTTGACAATAACTTGGATAAATTTAGGATTTAATGAAATTGAATTTATACATGAAGATGTGTTTAACGATATGCCAAAACTACGATGGCTTTTTTTGGATTTCAATAAAATTAAAGAAATTAATCCCAACTGGTTTTTTGGTACTCCACGTTTACAAAGGGTGCTGTTCCGCCGTAACGAAATATCCACAATTCCTACAGAAGCATTTAAAAATTTGAACAATAAAGTTGGTATTGAAGTTGAATTGAATGAGAATAACATTTCCACCATCGAAAAAGATGCCTTTAAATGTTGTAGCATAACTAGATTAAATTTGGACGAAAATAAATTAGGGAAACTACAAAAAGGGATGTTCAATAACTCACCTATGGAGCATTTATCGATAGGAATTAATGGAATTGATTTCATAGATGAAGAAGCATTTAACTATATGCCAAACCTGAATGAGCTTTACTTACTCAGCAATAAAATTAAATCTGTTAATCCCAACTGGTTCCATAACACACCAAATTTGAAAAAAATCCAATTTGGCAACAATGACATATCAGTTCTTCCAGCGTTTGCTTTTCAGAATTTAGACAAGACAGCTGGTATTGAACTTTATTTGTGGAATAATAACATTTCATCAATTGATAAAAATGCGTTTAGAGGTTTATACAATATTAATATGTTAAATTTGGATAACAATAAAATAGAATATATTGATAGCAAAGTTTTTGACGGCATATATATTGATAGGATACTATTAGATAAAAACAACATACAATGTATGTATAAAAATCAAGCATTTTTAGCAAAATATACTTCTAACAAATGTAAAGAATCTTCTACATTTGAAAACGTTACTTTTGAAGTATACTCTATGGACCAAAAATGGAAAAATAAATTTATCATTGATGGAGATTTTTTAAGCAACCATGTATTGGATGAAAAGGTTAATGGAATTAAAATTAGGAATCAAAAAATAACAATTCTAAAGACTGGATCGTTTGCAAACATTAATTATTCTGGGGATTTATACATTGAGCGTAGCAATGTTAGTGAGCTTGAGCCAGATTGCTTTCGAAACATTTCAAACTTGTATCACTTATCACTAAAAGAAAATGAGATTGAAGAAATTGGAAAAGGCGTTTTCAGTGATCTAACGATATCTACTTTGGACTTAAGTGAAAATGTTATTGAATTTATTGATAAAGAAGCGTTCCACAACATGCCAAAACTAACTTCCATTAACTTGGAAAGAAACAAAATTAAAGAAATCAATCCTGGTTGGTTCCATGAAACGCCGTGGTTGGAAACTTTGAAGTTTAGCAATAATGAAATAAAAGAACTTCCAGTTGAAACTTTTAAGAATTTGGACAAAACAATTTATAAAAAATCATTTTTTGACAAAGCTGTTTTTAAAAAAATTATGTTACATTTAGATAATAATAACATTTCTAAAATCGATAAAGACGCATTTAAAGATTTTAATTATATACATTGTCTATATTTAAATTACAATGAAATTAAGATGTTGGACGAAAATGTACTTAAAGATACAATTATTGACTATTTATACTTGCATGGTAATAACATAGAATGTAGGCATGAAAATCAATTGTTTTTAGCAAATGTAACTTCCAACATATGTGTAAACAATTAAAAAACATGTTTTTAGATTTGTATAAACTCAATTAATGTTTTTGAATAAATTGAATATTCTCCTATATTGCATTTTGTTTTTTGTTTTTAATATTAAAGTTTTAAGAAAGTTTGGACTTTGTTTAAATATTTAGGCATAATACCAATATTCGATATTTATATTTTTGTTGAATTTTATCTGGGCAGGTTTTTGACGATTTTGGAAATTTGAAAACTATCCTAAAATACTCTTCTAGACATGATACTGCGAAAAGTATAAAAATAAGTTAAACCAAATAAATTAATTAATTGTAATAATAGAGTTAGTGAAATTTGAAATCAGACGACTCAATTTATAGGTTATCTATTTAAGTCATATAAAATGATTCATTTTATATGCTTAAATGAAACCCAAAATAATGCAATTAATTAGTTTCAAAATGTTTTTCCAACGTAATGTACTTGTTGCTGTTTTAACAGTTATAATAAGTTTGGTTAAATGTGAAAATGTGTTATTTGAAAATGTTGAATTACATATAAATGATGAAAGGGACCATGATAAAACAAGCATCTGCAATGGAAATACTTTCAGCGAATGTATAAAATATGTAAGAAATGATCAAAAAATATCAATGATTAATCAAAATGCGGGAAAAGAAATTTATTTAAAAAATGGTGCTTTTTCCAATATTAATATTGATTCTTTAACGCTTAAGAACTGCAGTATCAGAGATATTGAAGCTGGTACGTTTAATAATAGTTCACTATATTCCTTATTTATTAATAAAAATAAAATAAAGGAACTCAAAAATGGCATATTCAGCAATTTGACAATAACTTGGATAAATTTAGGATTTAATGAAATTGAATTTATACATGAAGATGTGTTTAGTAATATGCCAAAACTACGATTTCTTTATTTGGATTTCAATAAAATTAAAGAAATTAATCCCAACTGGTTTTTTGGTACTCCACGTTTAGAAAGGGTGTGGTTTGACCGTAACGAAATATCCACGATTCCTACAGAAGCATTTAAAAATTTGAACAAGGATATTGGTATTGAAGTTGAATTCTATGAAAATAAAATTACAACCATCGAAAAAAATGCCTTTAAAGGTTGTAGTATAAGTAGATTAAATTTGGACCATAATGAATTAGGGAAAATACAAAAAGGGATGTTCAATAACTCACCTATGGAGCATTTATCTATAGGAGTTAATGGAATTGATTTCATAGATGAAGAAGCATTTAACGATATGCCAAACCTAAAGGATCTTCACCTACACAACAATAAAATTAAATCTGTTAATCCCAACTGGTTCCAGAACACACCAAATTTAAAAAATATCCAATTTGGCAATAATGATATATCAGTTCTTCCAGCGTTTGCTTTTAAGAATTTAAACAAGACCGTTGGTGTTGAACTCTATATATGGAATAATAACATTTCATCAATTGATAAAAATGCATTTAGAGGTTTCCACAATATTAAAATGTTAAATTTGGATAACAATAAAATAGAATATATTGATAGCAAAGTTTTTGACGGCATGTATATTAACAGGATACTATTAGATAAAAACAACATTAAGTGTATGCATAAAAATCAAGCATTTTTAGCAGCACATACTTCTAACAAATGTAAAGAACCTTTTACATTTGAAAACCTTACTTTTGAAGTATACTCTGTGGACCAAAAATGGAAAAATAAATTTATCATTGATGGAGATTTTTTAAGCGACCATGTATTGAATGAAAAGTTTAATGGAATTAAAATTATTAACCAAAACGTACCAAGTCTGAAAAAGGGATCGTTTGCAAACATTAATTATTCTGGGGATTTATACATTGAGCGTAGCAATGTTAGTGAGCTTGAGGCAGGTTGCTTTCGAAACATTTCAAACTTGTATCACTTATCACTAAAAGAAAATGAGATTGAAGAAATTGGAAAAGGCATTTTCAGTGACCTAACGATATCTACTTTGGACTTAAGTGAAAATGTTATTGAATTTATTGATGAAGAAGCGTTCGACAACATGCCAAAAGTAACTTCCATTAACTTGGAAAGAAACAAAATTAAAGAAATCAATCCTCGTTGGTTCCATGAAACGCCGTGGTTGGAAACTTTGAAGTTTAGCAATAATGAAATAAAAGAACTTCCAGTTGAAAATTTTAAGAATTTGGACAAAACAATTTATAAAAAATCATTTTTTGACAAAGCTGTTTTTAAAAAAATTATGTTACATTTAGATAATAATAACATTTCTAAAATCGATAAAGACGCGTTTAAAGATTTTAATTATATACATTGTCTATATTTAAATTACAATGAAATTAAGATGTTGGACGAAAATGTACTTAAAGATACAATTATTGATTATTTATACATGCATGGTAATAACATAGAATGTAGGCATGAAAATCAACTGTTTTTAGCAAATGTAACTTCTAAAATATGTGTAAATAACTAAAAAGCATGTTTTTATGTTTGTATAAATGTTTTTGAATAAACTGAAAATTCCTACATTGCATTTTGTTTTTTTATATTAGAGTTTTGAGAAAGTTTCGGTGTGCTTAATATTCGCTATTTATATTTTTGTTAACAAATTAAAGAAAAACATAAATAAGCCGTGAAAATATAGAATACTACGCATTCCATTATATATTATTCACAGTAAATGGTATATTGCATTTCCCAAATACTTAAAAAAAAATCAAAAAAATAACAAAAGAAATATATTTTTTAAAGATATTTTTTGAAAAACTAAAAATTATTGAAAAAAATTTAAAAGAAAAGTTTTCAAAAAAAAAACTAAAAATTTTCAATTTTTTTATTAAAGTTTCTTTTTGCGAAAAAAGAAAAATTAAGAAAAAAAAACGAAAAAAAAATTTTAAAAAACTCAAAATTTTTATTTTTTATTTTCTTTTGGTAGAATTAAAGTTATTTTCCCCGAAAAAATTACGTTAATCGGAATTTTCTTTCAGCTTTTTTCGATTTTTTTAAAGGATTAACCCCCCATGACTGTTTTGTTTTTGGGGGTATTACTTTCAAAAACAATAGGGATCTTCCCTATTATCCCGGACAGATGGACATTTTCAAAAAAAAAGTTTCTTAGTTTTTCATGAAACAAATTTATATCCAAGAATTTTTTGTCAAGGAGTATTTTTGAAAATTTTTGAAAATTCAAACTACCTTATAATATTATTTTCTTTCAGCTTTTTTCGATTTTTTAAAAAGTTTAACCCCAAAAAAAAAGTGTAAGCAAATACACACACTTTTCAAACACAGAATGAATCCATTCTAGCTCTAGATACGCTGTGAATATTCCGTATCAAGTGTTAGATTGATTAGCCTTATCAGTTTTTTGTCCTAAACTTTTTTCTGTGTAATTTTTTTGTAATTTTATTTTTGAAATATGATTCCTCAGGTCAAAATACATAAAAAGGTACTCTTGTTGTAATACTGTAGGATGAATTTCAAGGTGAAATATCACGGTCTGAGGACGAGAAATTAAATACTAAAATGTTGAAAACCAAAATTTCAATTATGCCAAGTGAATGTACATCAAAAACTAAGACTAAAAACTCATATACAGGTAATTCCAAAAATGAATCCTACGGGAGCTATAGTCTCCTAAAAATGCACCATTTTTAAAGGGCCATAGATTTAAAATCGATTTTTCGACCTACATATAAAGAAACATTTTTTCTTAGATATTGATATAGAATCATTAAAATTTTTGTTTTCAGCATTTTAGTATTTAATTTTTCATCCTCGAACCGTGAAATTTCACCATCAGAGTACCTTTTTTATGTATTTTGAACTGACGAATCATGTTCCAATATTAAAATTACAAAACAGTTACACAGAAAAAAAAGTTTTGGACAAAAAACTGATAATGCCCCCTCGTTTCGCACACCCCTGTTTAAACTAAGTACATCAAAATAACAAACAAAGATGGGCCTTATTAAGATTAGTTTACGTGCAAAACCTTGTTGCTAAATCTGAGTTATTAAATAAAAACCGATTTTTTTAGTCACATTCAAAGGGGCTTACGATGCATTTTTAGACATCTTTATAGGAACTTTTTGTCATATTTTATAATTACTCCTTAAAATTTCGGACCCTATTTCAAATACACCGTGTATAGAATATTTTAGTCTGGGTGGGATTTTGACGATTTTGGAAATTTTAAAAGTTAGTTATGAGACTGCAAAGAGTATAAAAATAAGTTACACAAAATAAATAAATAAATTTTAATAATAGACTAAGTGAAATTTGTAATCAGACGACTCAGTTTATAGGTTATCTATTTAAAGCATATAAAATGAAAGCCAAAATATGACAATAAATTAATTTCCAAATGTCTTTTGAACGTAATGTACTTGTTGCTGTTTTAACAGTTATAATAAGTCTGGTTAAATGTGAAAATGTGTTATTTGAAAATGTCGAATTACATATAAATGATGAAAGGGACCATGATAAAACAAGCATCTGCAATGGAAATACTTTCAGCGAATGTATAAAATATGTAAGAAATGATCAACAAATATCAATGATTAATCAAAATGCGGGAAAGGAGATTTATTTAAAAAATGGTGATTTTTCCAATATTAATATTAACTCTTTAACGCTTAAGAACTGCAGTATCAGAGACATTGAAGCTGGTACGTTTAATAATAGTTCACTGTATTCCTTATTCATTAATAATAATAAAATAAAGGAACTCAAAAATGGCATATTCAGCAATTTGACAATAACTTGGATAAATTTAGGATTTAATGAAATTGAATTTATACATGAAGATGTGTTTAGTAATATGCCAGAACTACGTATTCTTTATTTAAATTTCAATAAAATTAAAGAAATTAATCCCAACTGGTTTTTTGGCACTCCACGTTTAGAAAGGGTGCTGTTCCGCCGTAACGAAATATCCACAATTCCTACAGAAGCATTTAAAAATTTGAACAATAAAGTTGGTATTGAAGTTGAATTGAATGAGAATAACATTTCCACCATCGAAAAAGATGCCTTTAAATGTTGTAGCATAAGTATATTAAATTTGGACGAAAATAAATTAGGGAAACTACAAAAAGGGATGTTCAATAACTCACCTATCGAGCATTTATCTATAGGAGTTAATGGAATTGATTTCATAGATGAAGAAGCATTTAACGATATGCCAAACCTAAAGGATCTTCACTTAAACAACAATAAAATTAAATCTGTTAATCCCAACTGGTTCCATAACACACCAAATTTGAAAAATATCCAATTGGGCAATAACGATGTATCAGTTCTTCCAGCGTTTGCTTTTAAGAATTTAAACAAGACCGCTGGTTTTGAACTCTATTTATGGAATAATAACATTTCATCAATTGATAAAAATGCGTTTAGAGGTTTTCACAATATTAAAATGTTAAATTTGGGTAACAATAAAATAGAATATATTGATAGAAAAGTTTTTAACCGCATATATATTAACAGGATAATATTACGTAAAAATAAAATTAAGTGTATGTATAAAAAACAAGCATTTTTAGCAGAATATACTTCTAACAAATGTAAAGAATCTTCTACATTTGAAAACGTTACTTTTAAAGTATACTCTATGGACCAAAAATGGAAAAATAAATTTATCATTGATGGAGATTTTTTAAGCAACCATGTATTGGATGAAAAGGTTAATGGAATTAAAGTTAGGAATCAAAAAATAACAATTCTAAAGACTGGATCGTTTGCAAACATTAATTATTCTGGGGATTTATACATTGAGCGTAGCAATGTTAGTGAGCTTGAGCCAGATTGCTTTCGAAACATTTCAAACTTGTATCACTTATCACTAAAAGAAAATGAGATTGAAGAAATTGAAAAAGGCGTTTTCAGTGATCTAACGATATCTACTTTGGACTTAAGTGAAAATGTTATTGAATTTATTGATGAAGAAGCGTTCGACAACATGCCAAAACTAACTTCCATTAACTTGGAAAGAAACAAAATTAAAGAAATCAATCCTGGTTGGTTCCATGAAACGCCGTGGTTGGAAACTTTGAAGTTTAGCAATAATGAAATAAAAGAACTTCCAGTTGAAACTTTTAAGAATTTGGACAAAACAATTTATAAAAAATCATTTTTTGACAAAGCTGTTTTTAAAAAAATTATGTTACATTTAGATAATAATAACATTTCTAAAATCGATAAAGACGCGTTTAAAGATTTTAGTTATATACATTGTCTATATTTAAATTACAATGAAATTAAAATGTTAGACGAAAATGTACTTAAAGATACAATTATTGACTATTTATACTTGCATGGTAATAACATAGAATGTAGGCATGAAAATCAATTGTTTTTAGCAAATGTAACTTCTAAAATATGTGTAAATAATTAAAAATAACATGTTTTTATATTTCTATAAATGTTTTTGAATAAACTGAATATTCCTATATCTAATTTTTTTTTAATTAGTGTCTTGAGAAAGTTTAAGTTTGCCAATATTCGCTATTTATGTTTTTGTTGAAAAATTAAAAGAAGAGTGTTTTGTCACTTTTTTTGAGGGGCGAGGGCAAAAGTTTGCATATAGGGTTTTAGGCATGGGCGGATTGATTTAGCCCCCCCTCATCGAGATATATTAGCATAGAAATACCTTCAAAATTATATTTTTGGTGAATGCGCGATTTTTTTCCTTAAAATGAAATAAATCCGCCAACGGTTTTAGGATTACTGAAACGAAATCTAATGACATAAATTTTCTCTAAAGGTCAAAAATGTGTAGTGTGTAGTGTAACTCACAACGTGAGCTTTTTACTTTCTAGCAAATTGTAAGCATATTGTAGCTTACAATTTATTTTTAGCATTCCCAGGGTACTGGCAAGGAAGTAGCCAAACAATAATGTCAATAAAAAAAACATAAATAAACAAGTATAGTTAACATTATTCCCTAGTAGAAATTCAAAGTTAGAATAACGTTTTTCTAATGTTAGAAAACTGTATAAAAGTACGTTATAAAATATGTGCAAATGTCCCGCTTTTTAACGTTAGAATCAAACGTTAGTTACTAACGTTAATCTTGCGTTAGATTTTTGAGTTAGAAATACTTTATAAGTACGTTTAATTTCTAACTTTCGGAAGGGGCGGGGCCAACTAGGAAATTTCTACCTGCATCATAAAATGGCAGCTGGAGACAAATTTATTCATATAAATAAATCTTAATGTATTTTATCAATCATAATATTTTTAAACATAATTTTGTTACATTTATTTATAAAATAGCCATCTTTTTAGGTGGCCCTAAATATTTTTCATGTAATGTGCTGTTATACTTCGATAAATACGTTTACCTCTCAGAAAAAGTTTATATTTAGTTAGTTAATATTTATTTGTACAGTCAGAATCTTAAAATATTTTTTCAATTCTAGTACAGCGTTGCCAGACTTACTATCATTTTGACTTTTGGGGGACATTTTTTTAAACTTTATAGAAATAATAAATAATTATCAAACCTAGGCACATATCTGTCTGTAATGAGTATTTTCTACTATAGCTTACCTATTCATAATGGAAATTTAAAAAAATATTTAAAGTTAGATTAAGGTTAGGAAAAGATTAGAATTTAGTTTGGAAACTAACGTTAGATTTATGTATTTTATAACGTTTTTGTATAACGTTTGAGACTAAACATAAAACTGTCACTAATCTAATGTTATGTTAAGTTAGATTTATGTAGTCCAAGCCACGGTAGTTTCCTTAGTATTCTAAATACTTCTGCTAGCAAAAGAATACTTTTTGTTTTTTTCAATCTTCACGCCCTGAATTTTATCAAAATCAATTCCAATCGAGAACTTCGGATAAGAAGCCAAATTTCAAGCCTTTAGCTCAAAGAGTTCCCGAATTATCGTGGTCACAATTTTTTTGGATAGACTTAATATTTTTTGCATATGAAACGTCAAGAAATGTAAAAATAATCATATTTTTTATTTTTTTCTATAGAAAGAGTTTTGATTTTTTTTATTTTTTTTTTTTTTTTTGAACAGTAAAAATTCTTTTTTTAATCGCAGTATTTTTTGAGTGTTACACTGTTGCTAATTTGTATATTTTTTTTTTAATTTTAGGAATGAGGTTTGCGCTGATGGAAGTAAAACTTGCACTGGGCATGTTGTTGAGAAAATTCAGGTTTTCCCTTGCTGATCAACAGCCGGAAAAGCTAAGCTTTTTATCGAATACCTACATACTTTATAGAGAAAAGAGTGTATATCTTAAGATTGAAAACATATAATTTATTATTTAGACAAAACATTTTATTTTATTTTTCATCTTAGGGAACGTTCAAGTATTACGTAACGCAAATTTCGATCATTTTGGACCCCCCCCCTGTAACACTATTTTCTTATACCATTACATGGGCGTAACAGTCCAAAATGACCCCCACCCCCCTAGTAGCGTTACGTAATACTTGAACGTTCCCTTACCCCACCACTATTAAAGATAAAGAATATTTCTGCCAAATTTCGAGATTCTAGATTAAGAGGTCTCTGAGATACGCACACTTTTTAAAAAGGTCTAATATTCAAATAATTTACGACATAAATTCACGATTTTCACCCCCTTAGGGCTCGAACATAAAAAATTCCTGGAACACGTATATTTTCGATTTCGATAAAGAATATTTTTGCCAAATATTGAGATTTTAGATTAAAAGGTCTCTTAGATACGCACACTTTTCAAGAAAGGGTAATATTTACATAATTTACCACTTACGACATAAATTCACGATTTTCACCCCCTTAGGGCTCGAACATAAAAAATTCCTGGAACACGTATATTTTCGATTTCGATAAAGAATATTTTTGCCAAATATTGAGATTTTAGATTAAAAGGTCTCTTAGATACGCACACTTTTCAAGAAAGGGTAATATTTACATAATTTACCACTTACAACATAAATTCACGATTTTCACCCCCTTAGGGGACGAACATAAAAAATTCCTGGAACACCTTTATTTGCTATTTCGATAATAGTTATTTATGGTACTAGTGGGTACGCCTCGCAGGTTAATTTTCTCATGGGCAATATCGGTTTACACATGAGTGCCATACAAGGTTTTATCCAATAAATAGCTTAGGAATTCATATTTTTATTAAAAATTTTAATGACATTTACAAGAAAATAATTTGACAAGTGACAGTTGAGTGGGTAAAAGAAATAATTATCCACTCAATAAAACCCACGCGGGGGTTATTATTGAGTTTATCTATTTAAAATAAAGCTGGTAATTGTCTTATTATCTGTATACAGATACATATATGTATTGGATAAAGAATATTTTTGCCAAATATTGACATTTTACGTAGGTTATAACCAATTAGTTATACTACTTGTGCTTTAAAGTACCTCAAAGGGTCTTTGAACATTTAAAGCTCTTTTGAAACGCTAATTATTATTACTAATCATAAAAACTGTTATAACCAAAGTATAACCAGAACATCCCGAACAGCCTTTTAGAAGGTTTTTGTGCTATCAGGGACACCTATTATAACCAATTATTTAGGGGAAGGGATAGCGCATTGGCTTTCTACGCATATATATTTTTGGTTTCATCCTGGTGGTAGCCGTTATTTTTCTTACACACATTAATAATAGTATCTCTGTCACATGCGCCATTTTGAACACTATTTTTAAATCGTAAAACCGTCAAAATATGTAATTTCTAGGAACTTATGTTTTAGTTGGTATACCAACTATATATGTTCGGTCTAAAGCCAAAGTGAACTAAGCGCCAATATTTTTTTTACTATAAAAGTCCATGGTGCAGATTTTGATATCCTACGGTCTGCAATAAAAACTAAATTTTTTGAAAAAATGGCGCTTAGTTCACTTTGGCTTTAGACAGACCATATATTATATTATATCCAATACAACGAGCTAATAACTCTTCTCTCTAGAATAGGCATTTCATTTGTAAAAACTGAAAAAAACGTAGCCAACATATATATTTGTCTGTCTTACTAGCACAGCTTTGTTCTAGCAGAGACAACAATAACAGTTACTGGTAATTGTTATTGTCCAGGCCTGAATATACCTACTATTTGTTTACAAACAAACCGAGATGTAGGCGATACTTTATATTAACGGTGTGCGTATTCTAGAGAGAAGAGTTTTTGTTGATCCAATCCCAATCTGTCGATTTAAATTTCGTGCAAATAATAGGATTCAAAATGGATGCCACCTGTTAGTCACTCGCACAGAATTGATGGCTTTTCCTCTAAATCATAGATTATAACTCGGAACTTTTACTTTAAGAATATTAAAAGAGGGAGGTCAATACCTGGCCAGAGTGTCACAGGTAACATATGTTTATTTCAAAACAATTTGTGCATAAAGATGATTTGATAAATATGTTTGTAAGAAGCACAGTTAAATTGGAAATTATTTTAAAAGTAAATATAGTTTTCTTGAAGAATACAGTTCTTATATTTTAAATACACAACAACTCAACAATAAATATATAAAATAAATTATTTGTAATAACAAATAACATGCATTTTACAAAATATGGTTTGGCAATTCTACTTCTTGTTAATTACTGTGTTACAAATACAATATTTGAAAAGTGCGATAGTGATGGATTTAGTTGTAATGGAACTGTCTTTATTTATCAATGTTCCACGGACAAAGAGGTAAGAGCAAGTAATAGTAAACAGTGCGTGTCAAAATTCCGCCCCACTTTTGAACGGCTTAAGATATCAACTTGAAAATTTTGACACGTAAATAACAACCCAAATAATTTTTTGGTTTAAGTATATTTTAGGAGTAAAGTGTTGATTTATTACACAAAGTGTTGCTCGAGAATTTTTTTTATTTTTGTTCAAAATCATCCTTACGTCTCATAGAATCGACATTAGAAGTACTCGGCGAATTTCCAGTACTCGCATAGGCGTCGCGTCGACTCTAGCGTTGACGCGAGGTTTTAAATATTTACATTTTTATTTCTTTTTATCTTGATTTTTTTTATTGATTCCATTTAAACGAGTAAGGTGGGAAAAAAGTTATCGATAAATAAAAATATAAAACTTTCGTATTCTTAAAAGATAAAAATCGAATGTCGGTTTTTTCTTTGAAAAACACCGATATACATATGTATAGTTAATATGTATAGTCAATATCGTTGTGTGTAACAAATTAGTAGTCAAATGTTTCGATTTAGTGACCTTTACAAAAATTTCCCTCATAATTCGGCAAAATTATTCCGTAAGCCTATGTTTATTTTCAACGTTGATGAGTCATAACTGAGTTTACGCCGACTACTGGACATTAGAAACAGAAATGGGTTAATTTGAAATTAATTTAATTTAAATTGTCCTGTAAGCATTTATTTTCAATAACCTTCACCTTCACCGGTAAAGGCCAATGCCGTCCGGACTCGGCTAAAATGGGTTCCTTGAGGACCCAGCAGCTCTATTCTTGACCATTCGCAAAAATAATTCGCATACGCTGTTGCTAAGGAAGCTAATATGTAATTGTTTGTACCATAACAACTGCGTATGCGAAATATTATTGGTATGGTCTGTAAATAAATTAATTACAAATTTTAACATATTTCTTAACTTGAACGCAATAAACGGACAATGAGTAGAGATATGTGTGAGTAGAGATCTGTGTGAGTAGAGATGTGATGAGTAAAGATGTGTGTCACCCGCTAAAGTTTATTTTTTTAAGGTATAGTTATTTTAAACCTCCCCGCTTGTAAACAATCTTGAAATTACCATAGCAACGTAAGATACGCATGCGTCGTAAGCGAAATGACTAGGCCCAATTTACACAACCGTAAAACGTTGACGTGCCATTAACGAGAACAAAACAATGGTTTATTCCTCTAAATTATTGGAATAAAAGCGATTTTATAAGCAAATTTTGTTTCTACAGGAATACAAAAGTGTTTTTAGCAACAGCTTTATCAATTCTCTTTTTTTTACATCAAAACATTATAAAAACAAAGTAAACAAAAATTATAAATTTTGGTTGACATTCAAAACAAGCCACATGCTTAAGTGTAAATCGGACTTTGTGGCGTATTTAGCGGCAAATTTAAAATAACTATACCTTAAAAAAATAAACTATAGATCTATTGAGCCCACTGTATTGATTTCAAAATAATTTTTAATTTTTGTTTTCAGGTTAATTTAAAAATTTCCTCAATTCCCTCCAACAAAGAAAATATTACAGTCCAAAATTGTGAAAAAATAAACGTCATTTCAGAACAATCGAGCAAAAAACTCTCCACAAATAATCCAGTGTTCAAAATATTAACATTTTTTAATATTAATACACTTAATTTCGAAAAGAACAAATTATTCCACGACAACTTTTCATCGATAGTTTTCAAAAATATTGAAAACATTACAATTTTTCCAAAAATTTTAAATTCATATAAAGAGCAAAGAAATAGTTTGGACAGTTTTACAATAAAAAATGTGACTACAAATAAAATACGCTATCTCAATTTCCCACAAATAAAATTTTTCCATATGGAAAATGTGAAAGCGAAAAGCATAGACAAATCAGCTATTAAATTAAAAACTGTCAAAAATGGTAAAATTGAAATAGTTGACTGTACTTTACATGGTTTAGACAGAAATGCCTTAAATATAGAGTCATCAAATGCTGCATTTATAAAAAATAATATAAAGAAAATAAGTCAAATAAATGCAATAAATTTTACAGTCAGAAATTTATTATTTAGTGAAAATTCTATGGACATTTTAGAGGAAAATGCAATAACAATCTCAGGTCAAAATGCTATAATCACCAAAAATAACATAGAAAAAATAATGACGAACAGCATTAAAGGAACAATAGGACATTTTCGATTCAGTGATAATTCTGTTGATGTTTTGGAATCAGAAGCATTGTCAATTAACGGTGAAAATGCTGAATTTGCAAAAAATAATATAAGAAATATAATGACAAGTGGAATCGATGCAAAATTCAAAAATATGCTATTTATTGAAAATACTGTGGATATTTTGGATTCGGAAGCATTATCAATAACTGGTGAAAATGCACGATTAATAAAAAACAAAATCAGAAAAGCAAGTGAAATAAATGCAATAAACGTAACTGTCAAAAACTTTCTGTTTACTGAAAATACTGTGGATAATTTTGAGAAAAATTCATTATCAATCACCAGTGATAATGCCCAATTTACAAAAAATAATATAAGAAGTATAATGATGTATGGAATTTTCGGAACAATTAAAAACTTTCTATTTAGTGGAAATTCTGTGGATAATTTGGATTCAGAAGCATTATCATTTATTGATAAACAAAGTACGTTTATAAAAAAGAATTTAACAGATATTAGTAAAGAAAGTCTGATGTTAAGTGAGAATTCTTTAGACGGTCTAGAAAAAAACGCAATAAAAATTACTGGCGAAAAAGTGATATTTAGTAAAAATACTATTAGGAATATAATGAAAGATGGAATCTATGGAATAATAAAAACTATTATTTTTAGTGAAAATGCTATGGACACTTTTCAGAAAAATGCTTTATCAATAATTAGTGATAATGCTACATTTACAAAAAATATTATGAGGAAAATAATGAATAATGGAATTAACGGAAAATTCGAAAATTTTAATTTTAGTGAAAATTCTTTGGACACTTTGGACTCGGAAGCATTATCAATCTCTGGTGAAAATGCTGCATTTGTGAAAAACAAGGTAACAAGAATAAATCAAATAAATGCAATAAACGCAAGGTTCGAAAACTTTCTGTTCAGTGAAAATTCTGTTGATATTTTGGAAAAAGAAGCATTATCAATAAATGGTGAAAATGCTAAAATTACAAAAAATCAAATAAGGAAAATATTGACAAATGGAATTCATGCAACAATAAAAACATTTTTATTTAGTGAAAATACTGTGGACACTTTAGAACCAGAAGCATTATCAATTATTGGTGAAAATGCTGAATTTATCAAAAACAAAATAACAAATATAAAAGGAGCATCAATAAATGCTACTGTTGAAAATTTTCTGTTTACTGAAAATACTGTTGACATCTGGGAATCAGAAGGATTGACAATCACTGGTGAAAATGCTGAATTTACTGATAATCACATACGGGAAATTTTATCGAATGGAATTAAAGGGACCGTAAATAATTTTGAGTTTATTGATAATTCTGTGGAAAATTTAGACTCAGAAGCATTATCAATCAATGCTGAAAACAGCACAATTGAATAATAGTTATTTATGATACTAGTGGGTAAACTAAGATATTGCCCATGAGAAAATTAACCTGCTTGGCTGACGCCTCGCAGGTTAATTTTCTCATGGGCAATATCGGTTTACCCATGAGTGCCATACAAGGTTTTATCCAATAAATAGCTTAGGAATTCATATTTTTATTAAAAATTTTAATGACATTTACTAGAAAATAATTTGACAAGTGACAGTTGAGTGGGTAAAATAAATAATTATCCACTCAATAAAGCAAAAGCCACGCGGGGGTTATTATTAAGTTTATCTATTTAAAATAAAGCTGGTAATTGTCTTATTATCTGTATGTATTGGATAAAATATTTAAGAAATTGAATTTATGTAATAATAAAATATGTTATTAAATGTTTAATGATTTTGTTATTAATATCATTGCAAAATAAATTGTTTATCGTATTTTATCAACGTTCGTGATCACGGGTCTGTAAAAATAAACTATTTTAATAAATTATGTTATTCGATAAATTGGAAATATAATGAAAAATTGAATTTATGGGATTTTAAAAAATATTC
>OY294053.1:2200675-2535636 GCA_958510825.1 Brachypterus glaber
AACCAGTTGAGATATCGACTTCAAATTTGGAACTTTTAAATAAGACAACTTAAACTATTTTTTAGCATATATTTGATATTTTCAGCTCTTAAAATGTGGGCAGGGGAGCATGCGGGACATTTTTTTAAATGGAAAGGCGGTGATACATCATTTTAAAGCTTATAAAATTCTCTATTTAAACTAATATTTTAAAAATTTTTAAAAATGTTTTTTAAGGTTTTGATTTTTCAATTTTTTGTGCTAAAACATTCGATTTTTTAAGTTTTTTTTGTAAATTTTTATTTATGTCAACTAAAATTAGTTTAAAAGTATAATTAATATTTTTTTATGATGAAATTAGACATTTTAAAAAATTATTTGTTTTTTTTAGAGGAATTTTGACATTAATACCCATTTTCAACTCCATTTTAAACCCAATTTTTTTTTTATTATTTAAAAATATGGAGTTAAATGGAGAATTTTATAAGCTTTAAAATGATGTATTACACGACCCCCCTTTCCATTTAAAAAAATATGCCCCCCTGCCCACATTTTAAGAGCTGAAAGTATTAAATATATGCTAAAAGATAGTTTAAGTTGTCTTATTTAAAAGTTCCAAATTTGAAGTCGATATCTCAACTGGTTCAAAAGTTAAGAGGGGGGGGTGACTTTTGGACCGCTCTGTATAGGTATATATACGTACACCTTAAAACAAATAAATACATAAACATCTGGAAAATTTCTTTTTTACCATAAGTTGTTGTCCATCAAATACTTTCTCCTCTTCGAAGTCGCTCGAAAGTAAAAATTTAAATAATTTTGCAACATTGATGGCAGAAATATAAATTTAACTATATATAAATATTATCATACACACGTTAAATAATATTATATATTATACAGTGGCGAAGTTATAGCTATTCTATAGAAATTGGCGGCCCCCTGGAAATTTTCTTAGCTCCCCTCTCCCCGTCGCCCCCTCTGGCTTTTCAGATATATATTATTTTGTTTTTAACAATTTTAAAGTGTTTGGTCTTTCAAATTTATAAAAAAATTGCCTGCGGCGCTGGAAATGGTTACGGAACCCAAATCCATAAGAAACTATCTAAAATATCTTATAAATAATTAATAATAATAAATAATTTGCTTTGAAAATCCTTATAAAAGTATTTGCAATAACATACGTGTCATTTAAAAATTCTAAAAAAATTAGCCTGCGGCGCTAAACTGTTTTGCAATAGGGTAATACAACAATTTTAATTAATATATCAGATTTAATAATTTTTATACATACCTATACCTTAGAATTGCGTCACCTATATATTTCTAAAAATTTTGGCCTGCGGCGCTAAAGTTAATGTGTTATTTTTTAGAGGTTTCCTCCAGATGGCTATTTGAAGTTTTATAATTCATTTTCTTTTTAAATTGTTGATGTTAAGAAAATACGTGAACTGGAAAATTAAAAAAAAACGCCTGCGGCGCTTAACTTGATATCACAATACTAATTAATAGATTATTCCATCAATCTATTTTCTAATCATCGTACAGAGTGATATTGGTAGACTGACAGTTTCGGGCTGCTGGCCCTCTTCAGTACCAAGAGTCAACTCTGCACGCTGATTAAGAAAATGTTTTTAGACTTTACTCGCAAAAGGAATATAGCCATTAGATTGATGTAGACTTGTGCGCCATCTATTTCTAGATGTAGACAACTACTCATACCTCTCCTATTCTGGAGACTTTGAATGGTAGCAAGTTGAAGACTTGTGTGTCTCAAGCACATAGTACCACTAACGGGTGGTTAGACGTAGAATTACTAAGGACAGAAAATTTTAATTTTAAACAAAATTATAAAAATATTAATTTATTATTCCATCAATCTATTTTCTAATTATCGTACAGAGTGATATTGGTAGACTCTTGGTACTGAAGAGGGCCAGCAGCCCGAAACTGTCAGTCTACCAATATCACTCTGTACGATGATTAGAAAATAGATTGATGGAATAATAAATTAATATTTTTATAATTTTGTTTAAAATTAAAATTTTCTGTCCTTACTAATTAATAGATTTTGTAAAATAAATGCGATACCTTAGGATTCCTAAAAAATTTCACCTGCGGCACTAAATGTTGTGTTGGTGATACCACTCAATCTGTTTCTTATTAACCCCCCAGGAAAAAAGACTGTCCCCTTTTGGCAATTTGACAAATGATAAAAACTTTTTGTTGATAAAGTTTTAAACCCGAATAGGCTTGCCCCCCTATGAAAAATCCTGCGGGCGCCCCTGCCCTATGCGCATATGTAATAGGTAGCTAATCCACTTATATTTCTATTCCCCGTATATCGGAAGCAATATTCAGGCGCGACATCTATGAAATCAATTTTAAACTTAAGTAGAATACGAAATATTGAAAATATGGCCTAGAAATCCAACTTTAAATTTTTTGTTTTACATCTTTGTAATCGATTTAAAAAGCAATATCTGAAAAAATATAAAAAAAGACCCAGGTCTAGCTATTTTGATCGGGCTGATACGAAGTTCCCACTCCCAGGCGCGATCCCACTACTGCACAACGCGGAGACTTTTGGCTGCTGAGTTTCCCCTCTGGCCCGGTTCGCCTCTCATTGTGCAACCTGGCCATCCCGGACTCCTCCAGGATGGCCATATTGACGCCGAGCTTAGTGTGGACACCCGGTCTACATAGGATCCTTCGCACCAGGACTCCCGATCTCAAACCATCCGCTGAATCCGACCTCCAAGTAGCTGGATTACAGGAGACGCCACGCTCCCAGTCGAGAAGTGTAAAACTTATTTGTAAATAACTGATACCGTTTTGTGAATTTTTATCTACCAGATGTTTCACATAACTATAGGTTTTTTTGGAATTTGAATAATGAGAAAATTTCATCAAAATTCAAGTAAAATTGTCGACTAAAAGCCTGTTAAAAAAAAATAATAATTTAATAAAAAACAAATAGGGACAGAGTTTGTAAACAGAAAAGGAAATTTCCTATATTTTTGAAAATATATACAGAGCGGTCCAAAAGTCACCCCCCCCCCTCTTAACTTTTGAACCAGTTGAGATATCGACTTCAAATTTGGAACTTTTAAATAAGACAACTTAAAGTATCTTTTAGCATATATATATAATACTTTCAGCTCTTAAAATGTGGGCAGGGGGGCATGGGGGCACATTTTTTTAAATGGAAATGGGGTCGTGTAATACATCATTTTAAAGCTTATAAAATTCTCCATTTAACTCCATATTTTTAAATTAAAAAAAAAATCAGTTTAAAATGGGGAGAAAATGGGTATTAATGTCAAAATTCCTCTAAAAAAACAAATAATTTTTTAAAAATGCATAATTTCATCATAAAAAAATGTTAATTATACTTTTAAACTAATTTTAGTTGACATAAATAAAAATTTATAAAAAAAAACTTAAAAAATCGAATGTTTTAGCACAAAAAATTGAAAAATCAAAACCTTAAAAAACATTTTTAAAAAATTTAAAATGTTAGTTTAAATAGAGAATTTTATAAGCTTTAAAATGATGTATCCCACGACCCCCCTTTCCATTTAACAAATGTCCCCCCATGCCCCCCTGCCAACATTTTAAGAGCTGAAAATATCAAATATATGCTAAAAGATAGTTTAAGTTGTCTTATTTAAGAGTTCTAAATTTGAAGTCGATATCTCAAATCGTTTAAAAGTTAAAACTTGTTATTATACTATTCACAGCACCTGCGCTAGAATAGTATTATACGGAAACTATTCGAAATTTGAAATTTATTAAAAATCGTGTAAGACAAAAAATTCTTGGATACAAATTTGTTTCATAAAAAAATAGGAAACTTTTTTTTTGTCCGTCTGGTATCACGATTTTTGTGCACAGGATAACTCAAGCACGAATTATCCGATCGACTTGAAATTTTCAGGAAAAATCAAGTTCTATGAGGGGAAGATCCCTATTGTTTTTAAAAGTAACCCCCCAAAAATAAAAAAAAATATGGGGTGGTTAAACTTTTAAAAAAATCGAAAAAAGCTGAAAGAAAATTCCAAATAACGTAATTTTTTCAGGAAAAATTAATTTTGTCATAAGGAACGATCCAATTTTAAATGTAATCCCAAAAAAAAAAAGTTATAGGGGGTTAAACTTTTTTGAAAAATGAAAAAACTATAATTAAAAAAAATAAATAAACTTTTTCGTTTTTCACAAAAAGGAAATAAAAAAAATAAAAAAAAATAAACAGGATATTTTTTTAATTTATTTTTTTTTTAATTTTTGGTTTTTCAGAAAAACATTTATTTAAAAAAAAATTGTTATTTTTTTTTTTTTCAAAATTTATTCGTTTTTTTGCAAAAGGAAAATTGTATTTACAAATTAAAAGACTGAAGATTGTTCAAAAATATTTTTGATAAAGTTTAAAATGTTGAGTGTAAGTTTGCCTAAGAAACTAGAAGCACCAGGCATGCGAAAACAAGGTAAACATCGTTTAATTTCTATTTTTTAAAATTTCATCGGTTTTCAAACTGTACATCTCCGGAAGTTTAAAATCCGTTACGTCACAACTGCCAAAGTTTAGAACCCTGTTAAATTCATCTTTGGAAGCCAACCAACCATAACAACCATTTGTAGTTACTGGGACTGGTTTTATGCTTCTTTCATCTTTGGGTCTGGGTCTATAAACCGCTTTCAAAACTTTTGATTTTTCGCTTTCCTTTTTCAGTTTTTCCTGAAGTTCCGCATATTTTGGAAGCAAAGATTTGTATTTGAAGTCCCAGTACTGTTTGTTGTTTCGGTCCTTAATTGCTCGTTGTTTTGATACTAGTTGTTTCCAAGAAAACTCGTCCATTATTTTCAAAATTATTTAAAATTAGGTTACAAATAATCTGTCAAAAAAATATAGTTTAAAATTGACAGCACAGATAAGTCAGTAGAAGTCAGTCCATGTCAATGTCATTTATGTACCAAGCCAACTTTATTATTAAATGAAAGAATGAATGAACGAATAAATGAAACAATGAATAAACACGATTCACTCACCGCAGTAATGAAAAGAATCCAGCACATGCGCACTGGTTTGCTTATTTTTGTTTTGACGGATGTCAAAAGTGGCTTCCGTTAAGGCAGTTGTAGTTTTATGAAATAGTTTAATTTGAGTGGGGTTACGGTGCGCATCAGGTCCACAAAAATGAACTATATGTTTGCACTGATTTCTGGGTTTATTACTAAAACTTACTGTCTTGAATATAATTAGGTGCGGAAAATCCAGTTTTTTTGTTAGAATATATAGCAAAAGATTGTTAAAATACTCACGAATTTCTGTTTGATTTTATTAATGGGGGCGTTGGTTTACGTTAACAATGGTTTGGTTTGCTAGTTTGCTGGTTTATAATTTTTTAATAAAATTTCAATTAATTTAAAATATTTTTTATTTTCTACAAACTTAAATAATTCTTAGCTAATCTACCAAAATTATCTTTTAAGTTAGAATCCGCTCCATGTTTTAGCAAAAATTCATAAATTTCAGTTTGATTTTTTCTAGCAGCACAGTGTAAAGGCGTAAATCCATTCTTATTGCTTAAATTTACATCAAAATTTAACTCAAATAAAATAAATTTGATAATTTCCAAACAATCGCTACTGACAGCTAAATGTAAAATCGAGAAATCCGTATTAGTTCTACAATTCAAATCAACCTTATTTTCTATCAAAAATCTACACAACTCGATATTTTTTCCTAAAATCCCTTCATGTAGGGCGGTATGTCCGCAATTATCTTTTTCATTCACGTTTAAACCTAAATTTATTAACAGTTTCGTAACATCTAAGTTGCCATGCAAACAAGAAACGTGTAAAGCACTACGACCGTTTTTTGTTTTAGTTTTGACGTTTACGCCATTTTTGACAAGCAATTCCAAAATGTCTCGACATCCTTCTCTGGAAATCAAATGAAGGGAACTCCAGCCATCTTTGTTTTGATAGTTCACCAATGAGTTTGATTTTAGCAAGACTTCAACCGTTTTGAAGTTATTTTTGAAGTTTTCCAGGCTGATTTTGGTACAGGATAACATCAATGGCGTCCAGTCGGCTTTCTTCAAAGCGTTGACATCGGCGCCATTTTTGATTAGCAAATCACATGCTGAGAATTGAGCAAACTGCGCCGCCTCATGTAAAGCTGTTTTGTTGTCATTGTTTTTACAGTCCACTACATTTGAAAAATTTGCAAATAAGAATTCAATAATATTCAAAAATCCTAGTCTAGCGGAAACGTGTAAAATGGTGTCTCCTGTTTTTTCATACCTTAGTTCTGACCAATGGAAAGACGGGTAGTTTTCTTTAGTTTTTAAAATGGTGTCCATGCAACCACTGTGCGTTTCTTTGAGGATTTTATTTTTTTTCTTGGTTTGATGGTCCATTTTGAATCATTTTTTACATACAAAATACTTTATGGCACTTTAAAAGTGTTTTTTCTTTTAAAAAACTTTCATTTTAAATACTATTGAGGTTACATTTTTACAAATTAAGGTTATGTTTATAGAGCATTTCATTATGTGGCAGCAATGTCAGATATCTAATTTAACAACAAGTCAAAACTTTATTTTTTTAAATAAACATTTAAACATGTATTTAATACATTGTATTAAGAAAATTGTTTGTTTTTAATAAAAATAATATTATCGAATAACATTTAAGTTTTTTTCTCCAATTTTTAGGTTAACTTTTGAATTAACTTAATCTTAATTAAAGTATAATAACGAATAACGAAGACGCTCACTGCCTTTCTAAGCTGAAAGGTCCTATCTGTGTATGTTAAACCTATGTAGATAGAACCTTTCAGCTTAGCACGGCAACGCAGGATACTTATAAGTCTCTTACTAGTTATTGCCTGAATTATGAGGCCAGGAATGTTTTTAATTTTCAATATTTAAGTAAGCCAAACATTTTTAAATTATTTGATTTCACAAAATAATTAAAATTTGATAAAAAATATAAAATACATAATAATATTGTAATATTATTTGACTTAAAGTCATTGAGGTAGAGTGGGGGAGAGTGCCATTCGACCAGGGTGCGCGTGGACAAACTGTGCCGACAAGGGAGCTTTGTTTAGGAAATTTGAGTTTGCGCAGTTACTTCGACTTTGGTTTTTAAACTAACCTAAAATTTAGTTCAGATGTGTTTTTCAAGGAATTAGAGTGGGGGAAGCAGGAATTCTGTCTGACCGAGTGGCTATCTTTGTGTATTTCGAAGTGCGCAAGACCGTTAATACGGAATTTTAGAGAGAGAGAGATAGATAGATGCGCGAATCAAAATCGGCACAAGAAATTTAAACAGCTCTGGCACTCTCCCCACTCTACCTCAATAGTCTCTGGTTACTTCAACGAACTAATAACTCTAGAATAGGCATTTCATTCGTTAAAAGTGACAAAAACGTCGGCAACATAAACATTCGTCTATCTTACTCGCACATCTTTGTTCTAACAGAGACAACAATACCAGTTACTGGTAATTGTTATTGTTCAGGCCTGAATATACCTACTATTTGTTTACAAACAAACTGAGATGTTGGCGATACTTTATTTTAACAGTATGCGTATTCTAGAAAGAAGAGTTGTTAGTTCGCTGGGTTACTTTCTTGGATTTGGAATCCAACCAAAATTGTGTATGTCAATTCCTAATACTGGCAACATTTCCATAACTAAAAATGCTCTTTATTGAAAACAGGTGGGAAATTTAAATTGTCAGATAAAACTTCAACAAACATGAACTTGTCAAATATTTTATATATTTTATCTATATTTTTGGCGAATATTAAAGTAAATGGGGCTTTAAATGTTGGAACTGTGGTATTCTCTAACTCAGATTTGCAAGAAACGTGTTGGGAAGAAGAAAGATTGGCTATTCTGACTTCTAGAATGATTTTAGAAGATTTGCTGCCAAAAGAAAGTAAGCATTTTTAAATTAAAGATTTATAAAGTAAGCCAATGGGCCAAAACATTTTTTTCATAAATTTTTTTAAGAATAATTGTTTTTTGGGAAAATTTTATTTTTGGAAAAAATAATTTTTCGTGCAATTTTTTTTTTTTTTTTTGTTTTTTCGGGCAAAGTTTTCTTTTTGGGCTAAAAATTTAGGGTTTTTTTTTAAAACAGTTATTTGCCTAAGAAGTTTTTACTTTTTTGCACGCTACTGCACTTGACTGAATGACGAAAAGCGAAGTTCAGTCAAGCAGTCAAGTGCGGAAAAGATACTTACCGCAAGTGAACAATAAAACATTAAAAACTGTACAGAAAAAAATAAACATTCATTTACGTGTGTAAACTTGCAGTTTTCCGCACGAATTTTTGTGCGGAAAAGTGCTACATCCGCACGCTTGTAGAAAACATATTTATTGCAAAGTTTTTTTTTGCATATTTTTGTTTTTTTTTTGTATTTTTTTTGGGGCATTTTTCTGTGTATATTAATATTGTATATACATATTTATTTTTTATTTTTAGATATCAAAGTTGACGGAAATGATTTTGTCAACGATCTGGTGGCATATTTTAGAGATATTTTGAGCACCGTTAAGGCTCAAGTTACAGGAAGAAATAAGCATATTATACTCGTGGCTTTAGCTGATCTTTTAGGTAAAGTTTTGATAAATATTTAGGGTTAATTTATCCTAAATATCCGAACTAATAACTCTCCTCTCTAGAATAGGCATTTAATTTGTAAAAACTGACAAAAACGTAGCCAACATATACATTTGTCTCTCTTACTCGCACAGCTTTGTTCTAACAGAGACAACAATAACAGTTACTGGTAACTGTTATTGTTCAGGCCTGAATATACCTACTATTTGTTTACAAACAAACCGAGATGTTGGCGATACTTTATATTAACGGTATGCGTATTCTAGAGAGAAGAGTTATTAGTTCGTTGATATTTATACGCAGAAAACCATTTAGGTCAAAATTTCGCCAATTTTTGGTCCAGTAATTGAGCCTAAAATACCTCGTCGCTCTAGTTCAAATGGTACCCGAGTTATTAATTAAAAACCTTATTTTTAGTACATTTTTAAAGGGTTTTAACCATTGAGGTAGAGTCTCTCCTCTCTACCTCAATGGTTTTACCACTCTTAATTTAAGGTTCGTTTCTGGACATATGTTTCTATGCAGGTTTTTTATGTTTTGTGATGTAGAATCATCTCCTTTATTTAATTCCAAAAGACTGCAAACACCGTGTAGGTCGGAAATAAATTCTTTAAAAAAATTAACAAAATATGCAAAAAAAATTAAAAATATTCCTAAATTTTAAGGGGGATATTTATACCATTTCGTAATACCCAAAGCGAAAGCGGCCTATTATGGTGGAGGCATCGACTTTGTAAGCATGGAAAAAATACTTCAGCTCTTGGAAGAACTAAAATGGTTCCTGAGAACCAACGGCGAAGGATGGGCTCAACCCAAAGAGTTAGGTAGGACTTCTAAAATGTTTTTATTTTCGAGCGACCTTGAATAAAGTAAAGTAAATACTTTTAAAAACTTTGCTTTACAATGTATTCAATATTTAATGGTATTACCTACTTTGTATTTATTTTTTTATATATAAGAACAGCCTGCTTAAATATATCCATTGAAAACCCCACCTTTGACTGACAGGTTTTTCTATGCTTCTATGTGTTTTTAAAGGTTTTCTATGGTTCTTAAAAGTATTGTTAGTGGTAGGAAATAACATGTGGCGCCACCTATAGCATAACGCTGTCAAGTGCACTAAAATTGAAAAGTTACAAAAGCCTGGCCTAAATAAATAACCAATGGTAATACCAGTTGATTTTTTTACAGAGCTTCTTAGAGTAATTTCTGTCAATACACAGAAGAAGCAGGAAAACGCCTGCAAAAATCTCATCTATTTTGAAAAACTTGGTAACAAAACCGAGAAGAAAAAACGGGACGACGAAAACCAGAATGAAATAAATATTCCTTTGCCATTTTTCGATACGAGAAATCACCCGAACGCTATAGCTGTTCCTTTTAAGTATTATTCTTTAAGAAATGTTGGTAAGTTTGTAGTAAAAAAAATATTTTCAAAAAAAGGATTTAAAAAAAAAGTTTTTTCTCTGCGTTCATGGTGAAAACAAAAAAATTAAAAAAAAAATAATATTTTTTACACCCTTCATTTATACCAAAAACAATCGCAGTCTATAACTTTGAATACATATCTTTCATTAAAATTTTGACTTTTTGCAAATCCCGTATAGAATAAATAAATGAATTTGAAGTCTTTAGCTCAAAGCCTTCTCGAGTTTTCGTGGTCACAAAATTTCCCGGACAGACCGAGAGACCGACCAGCATGTACCTACGTTAAACTTTTTTATACTTAAACAAGCCGTGAAGATATGTAATGCTACGCATTCCATTATGCATTTTCCTGGCGCAGGCGCTGTGAATAATATAATAATATTTTAGAGAGCAAAAGGGCAGCCTATGTACTGATGAAATTTTTCCTTGCTGCAACCAGTTGCCTGGAGGAGAAAAAAGCCAACATTGCTTCAATGAAGAAATTTTACAACGAATTTTACAGTTGGATTGAAGAAGAGGTGAAACCTAGACTCAACGATGAAAAATTTTACGCGGCATTTGGAGGAATTTTGAGGATTGAGGATAGTCTTAAAACCTTAGGTACGTAGTCATTTAAACTACCCTAGTAGAAATTTAACGTTAGAATAACGTTTTTCTAACGTTAGAATACTGTATAAAAGTACGTTATAAAATATGTGCAAATATCCCGTTTTTTAACGTTAGAATCAAACGTTAGTTACAAACATCAATCTAACGTTAGATTTTTAAGTTAGAAATACGTTATGAGTACGTTTAATTTCTAACTTTCGAAGGGGGCGTGGCCAACTAGGAAATTTCTACCTGCATAAAATGGCAGCTGCAAACAAATTTATTTATATAAATAAATCTTAATGTATTTTAGCAATCATAATATTTTTAAACATAATTTCGTTACATTTATTTACAAAATAGCCATCTTTTTAGGTGGCCCTAAATATTTTTCGTGTAATATGCTGTTATACTTCGAGAAATACGTTTACCTCTCAGAAAAACTTTATATTTAGTTAGTTAATATTTATTTATACATTCAGCATCTTAAAATATTTTTTTAATTCTAGTACAGCGTTGCCAGACTTGCTATAATTTTGACTGTTGGGGATATTTTTTTAAACTTATTATAGAAATAATTATCAAACCTACGCACATAGCTGTCTGAAATGAGTATTTTCTACTATAGCTTACGTATTAATAATGGAAATTTAAAAAATATTTAAAGTTAGAATAAGGTTAGAATTTAGTTAGGAAACTAACGTTAGATTTATGTATTTTATAACGTTTTTGTAAAACGTAAGTTTTTAAGGTTAGATTTATATATTTTATAACGTTTTTGTCAAACGTCTTGATGACAAACGCTACCATTTAAAAAACTGTTTCAATCTTTCATCAGAAGGTAATCAGTATTAATTTTAGGTGCAGAAAAAATCGAGTTACCAAAAATCAAACCTTTTGCAAATGAAGAAGGACTAGAGGAATTGACATATCCTGAAGGGGTAAGCCGAGTACCACGATGTGTAATTCCCTATCCTTTATTAATGTGTGTTTTTTTATTTACTTTTATTTGTTATTTATTTTTTAGGCTACTACAATGAAAACATCAAGCGCAGTTCTAATGGGGATACTTGTAGTAATGTTTATATGGTTTCTGTTAGGAACAATGTTTATTTGTTACAGGATCAGAGCTAACAAAATGAGAAATAGAGGTAGTTTCCCTCAATGATTTTTTTTTAATAATTATTACTGAATTTCAGTAATTTATTACTTATGGCTAGTGATTCCGCATCAATTTATTACTTACGACTATTAAGTAGCAGTAATGAAGTATTCCCTAGTAGAAATTTAACGTTAGAATAACGTTTTTCTAATGTTAGAAAACTGTATAAAAGTACGTTATAAAATATGTGCAAATGTCCCGCTTTTTAACGTTAGAATCAAACGTTATTTACAAACGTTAATCTAACGTTAGATTTTTAAGTTAGTAATACGTTATGAGTACTTTTAATTTCTAACTTTCAGAGGGGGAGTGGCCAACTAGGAAATTTCTACTTGCATCATAAAATGGTAGCTGGAGGCAAATTTATTCATATAAATAAATCTTAATATATTTTAACAATCCTAATATTTTTAAACTTCATTTCGTTACATTTATTTATAAAATAGCCATCTTTTTGGGTGGCCCTAAATATTTTTCGTGTAATGTGCTGTTATACTTCGATAAATACGTTTACCTCTCAGAAAAACTTTATATTTAGTTAGTTAATATTTATTTAGTAACGTTGGAAAAACGTACGTTTTTTCTAACGCGTTTTTAATGTATGTCCAGGTTGCTAACGTTAGAATTCCTAACGTTAGAAATCTAACATTCAAAACACATTTATCTAACGTTAGAACGACTTGACCTGACGTTAGATGAATGTGATTTAAATGTTAGATGCCTAACGCTAGGGTCTAACTTTAGAAAAACGTTTATCTAACATTATAAGATTTATCAAACGTTAGATAAACGTTATTCTGACGTTAGAAATCGGGACATTTATACATTAAAAACGCATTAGAAATAAATGATTTTATCCAATACATACAGATAATAAGACAATTACCAGCTTTATTTTAAATAGATAAACTCAATAATAACCCCCGCGTGGCTTTTACTTTATTGAGTGGATAATTATTTATTTTACCCACTCAACTGTCACTTGTCAAATTATTTTCTTGTAAATGTCATTAAAATTTTTAATAAAAATATGAATTCCTAAGCTATTTATTGGATAAAACCTTGTATGGCACTCATGGGTAAACCGATATTGCCCTCTCGAAAATTAACTTGCTTGGCTGACGCCTCGCAGGTTAATTTTCTCATGGGCTTTATATCTTACTTTACCCACTAGTACCATAAATAACTATTATCTAATGTTAAATTTCTACTATCATTTCTTCACTTGTTTTATAATATACCACTGTATTGTGTTTTTAGAGTCCATGTGCACATGTAACAAAAAAAGTGATTCTACAGGATTTTCTGGCACAACTGGTACCTCTACACCAAGGTAATAATAAGTAAAAAATACGTTGGTCTATTTTAAATTTAAAGTCAGAGATGTGGGCAAAAATAAAAATGCGGAGAACAGAAAGTTATTTTGTTTAGTAGTTAGTAGTAGTAAATTTTGGGTTGGCCAAAGCCGGACAACTAGGCCATTTCTGGCCCTTTATGTCAATCCCAGCCATTTACTAATTTGAGTCCTCCTTGAACCTGCCCGTCCTTTCAATAAAGGTCAGGATATTGGCCCAGGGGAGATCTCTTAGTTCCTCTTGGTTGAGTCTTTGAGTTTCAAAGACTTGCAACCTGATCCTGTCGTATCTGACACACTCGGCTAAGTAATGAGAGGATGTTTCATCCTCTCCGCACTCTGGGCATAGCGGACTCTCTAGAATCCGCATTGTTGCCAGGTGCTTCCTTAGCCTGCAGTGGCCCGTGAGGACCCCTACAAGTTTTCTGAGTGCAGTTCTTCCTTTTTCCAGCAACCAGTCGGTCTTTGATTTGCTTGGGCCAGCCAGGAAGTCCCTAGCTTGCCGGCAACCGTCAACCGCCCTCCATTGCTCCTTTAGCTTGGTATAAGCCCACTCATCGAGAGCGGTCTTTACTTGCTTCCTTGTAACACCTAATATAGGTTCCGGCCCCGTGCAGGCCATCCCTGATCCGAGTCTTGCAAGTTCATCTGCCTTCTCGCTTCCGGGAATTCCACTATGACCCGGTACCCAAACCAGTTGAACGTTTTTGGTCCTTGCTAACTCTTCCAAGGCTTCTGCACACTCCCTCTTTTGTTTACACAGGCCAACAAATTTTCAACTTTTGAAAGTTGATTTGGATCTGACGGTTGATTTTAGGTAATTTAGTTAGGGAATGTTCAAGTATTACATAACGCAAATTTTGATCATTTTGGACCCCCACCCCTCCCCTGTAACGCTATTTTCCTATACCATTAACATGGGCGTAACACTCCAAAACCATAATTATGATGGTGTCATTTTTTAGAAAAGTAAATTTGCAACCCTTCAAAATGATCTTAACAGAATATGTGAAGCTTGGGAGTTATCCCTAAATGTGGAAAAATTCAGTGAACAAGTTGATTTAGGAATAACGATCTCAGAAGACTTAAAGTGGTCAAAACACATCTTGAACATAGTTAAACGTGCGAACTCTAAAATTTTCCCACTATCGAAAGCATTTGAATCGCTTGAAATTAAGCCATTTAAGAAGTTATATACCGTATATATACGGCCATTACTGGAGTATGCAGTTGTAGTGTGGAATCCGTATTACATTAAAGACATCAAATTAATTGAAAATGTGCAGCATCGCGCCACAAGAATGGTTTCTTCATTAAGACACCTCGATTATGATCAAAGACTCTTACGGCTTGGTTTACCCCGTCTTTCCGAAAGAAGAAGCCATTGAGACCTTATCTACACTTACCGTATCTTAAATTGTGACTTTTCAGTGGATTTAAATGAACTTTTTACTCGTAATTTGGACAATACCAGACGTGGTCATACATTAAAACTTTCACGTGAAGTATTTTTTACCACTATCAGGCAATATTTTCTACCTAATCGTGTCTTTAGCTCCTGGAACTCTCTAACTGAATCGACTATCTCCGCCTCATCAGTAAATTCTTTTAAAAATCGTTATGATGGTAGACATCAAACTTTTATTTTATATTAAATGTTTAAATTTTTATATTTCTTATTATCTATTTATATTTGTAATAATACTTGGGCATAATAGGCATCAATGCCTCTGCTTTTTTGTACTAATAATAATAATAATAATAATAATAATAATAATAATAATAATAATAATAATAATAATAATAATAATAATAATAATAATAATAATAATAATAATAATAATAATAATAATAATTTCTTTATAAAGCTAGATCAAGAATGATAATAGCTAATAAAGTTATTGCCCATACTGTTTATGTAATTTGTTTTTTTTGTAGCAAATTGAGTAATTGTGAATGCCCCCTATCAGCACCGTGTCAACAGAATACAAATAATACAAATGTCACCACGAATATCGCAAGTACAAGTAAGTGGAAAACCTTTTTAGGATATTTTAGTTACTACATTGGTACTACTACCAATCAACGAACTAATAACTATTATTAGTTATTAGTTATTAGTTCGTTGCTACCGATACATCAAAAGGGCCTATATACATTTTTTAAAGCCTCTTTTAAAATCCTTTAGTCGGATCAAAGTAATCATTTACCAGAGGCAAGCAAAAAAAATTGAAATAAAAAACTATTTTTTAAAGTAAATAGAAACTTTTTTTATGGGAGGATTGGTGTAGTGGACTACCGCGTCGTACTTGACGAGTTTACTACCCAAAATGGCGTGAGTTCGATTCTCACCGGCGCCGATTTGCCTTTTTCAGTTAATTAATAAGCGGACACTTCCTATAAGTTGGTTCGAAAGTCAATTAAAGCCGGTGGTTCCCTCTACTACTAGCCCACACAAGTCCTGGACTTAGGGGATGCTTAGCTAAGTAGAATAGTACGAGGTTAAACAAAATGTATGTAAATGTATGTACTTTAAACTACAGTGCGGTCCAAAAGTCACGAGTTTGGACTTTAACAAAAGTTAAGAGGGGGGGGGGGGGTGACTTTTGGACAGCTCTGTATATTTCACCGACCCGACTTTCATGTCGACGCTCTTCATACATTGTGATTCACTTAGAACATGAAAAAAATTATTTTTGTAAAAACAAATAAATATTTTTTAGAAATAGTATGGAGGCATGGAAAAGCACTTTCTTGCCATGGTTTACATATTATTTTTTATCCTACACATTTTTTACTTCCCCCAAGGAAAGTCATGTGTCAGAAAAAATAAATATTTTTAAAAAATTTAAAAATTTACATTTTGAAAATAAATGAAAAAAAACTATAAAAAATATGTTGGGACAATTTTTTGTATTTTAAAAACAAAGCATTTAAATTTTATATTTAGGGCACTAACTAAATTTAAGTAAAACGAAAAGCCTTTCTGACAAAATGTTGATAGCGCCACCTGTTGGGATATTTATTAAATTATTTTCCAGCCTAGCCTGGCAAAGATATTTTCTCGCCTAGACCGGCAAAACTACGCTTTCTCGTCTCTAAAGAGACGTCAAAATCGAATTTTTAAATTATTTTCCAGCCTAGCCTGGCAAAGATATTTTCTCGCCTAGACCGGCAAAACTACGCTTTCTCGTCTCTAAAGAGACGTCAAAATCGAATTTTCAACTTGTGTAGGATAAAAAATATTTTTTTTTTCGAAAAATAAATTTTTGAAAACTAAAAAAATGAAAAATGAATACTTCGATCTGACAAGTGGTTATAAGCATCCTCAAAAGCCTTTTTTTACATTTTTCCAGAAAACCAACCACGTGACTCTGGCAGTGAGTCTTTTAGTAGCAGTAACGAATCTGGACAACAATACATGCAAAGTAAGGTTTTACAAAACTTTAATAGAAATTAAAAAATTAATGATGTTACATTACAGTCATTCTTGTTGTACCGGGCGCGACATTTTGACACTTAAAACACAAATATCTCTTAGTCTAAAACTAAATTTACATTTTTTTCGAGATTTTTTTGTAATGTATATAACTTGCAATAGAAACTTGTTCCTTCATATCAAGTATCATTCAATGGATAGGATGCTTTTCCGCGGCCCGCGGGCTTCTTTAGACCACGGACTCGGAAACTTTTTATGCTATACCTACATATATCATAAAGGTCTCAATATATGCTAAGACCTTCCAATTTCACATATCTAACTGTGGTCGACTTCAGTAAAAAAAAATTTGCGTCCGTCTGTCTGTCTGTCTGTCTATCTGTCTGGGTGTAAACTCTCTAACTCCATTTCTACATGAGATATGGACTTGCGGTTTTTTGTATATTGTTTCTTATCGTATTCCGAAGAGCTGATTAGATTTTGGGGGTAAACGATTGGGGGTAAGGGGGTAAAAATAGGGTAAAACTCCTATTTTTAGCGTTTTTTGTTTATAATTAAGGCAATTATTATTGTATTTGATTAATTTAGCACTTATATATATAAGATAATTTTAAATTGGTCAAAAAATGTTATAAACAACGTTTTCCTAAAACGCATTGTTTTCGAGATATTGGCGTTTAAAGCAGTAAAAGGTTTTTTTTAGCATATCTCACATATTTATAACATGATTTCAAAAAATTATATTTTAAATAAAAGCTCTTTTTAAGCCGTATAAAAAATGTTATATACAGTTTTTTGCTAGAATATAATGTTTTAAAGATACAGAATTTAAAATCAAACAAAACACCTAGTTTGAAATTTGCAAACTAGATGGCTCTAGTGTACAATAGTGCCGATGTTTTGACAGGGTGCTTGCAACGTTTCATCTAGTTATAAATTAAATTATTATTTTTAAGCTCAAACAGTCGGTGCTGCAGTAATCGAAACCAAACCTTCAGGAATGAGGATATTACCCTCAGTTTCTGAGGTCAGAGAGAAAAAGTCAGATCGACGCCCGGAGAAGAAAATATCGTTCACCAGCTCACAATCTAGCTCGCTAAGTAGCTCCATACATGATGACAAAAAGAATACAGAAAGTAACTCTAAGATTATACAATCGTGCATTAAATATCCCAGTAATGGCATAAGGTAATATGGGAACGTTCAAGTATTACGTAACGCTAATGGCGATTTCTCCCGTTAGACTAGACAGGGACAAAAGTTCTACCCAAAAAGGATAGAAGACATACATACACTCCCACTTCCACCCAACCAAACAAATTCTGTATTTGTTCTTTGTTTAATAAATACAATATTTACTTGGCCGGGCGAAAAGTGTAACTATATTATTTCTATTAAAGAAATTACTGGCGCCATCTAAATTTCAGTAGAATTATCTTATTCCACAGATTCACATTAGCTATATTCGTTCGTGCCGCTCAGTGCTACACTTTCCGGCCAACCAAATAAATACTGTATTTGTTGTATGAAAAACAAATACAGTATTTATTTGGTTAGCTGGAAAGTGTACGCCAAATGAGATAGAGATAGGGTAGACGTCTTTTGTTTCATAATTCTAGTTGTAGAGATCTCCATTTGCAAAAAAAACACAAATAATAGTGAAAATAAACATTTGAACGATTTTTAAATGTAATTTTATTTTTTAGCAAGAAATTGAATGATAGAACTTCGCTTATGCAGGTACGTATAATATAGAGTATAGTAACCTAAAATGGGCCGTTTTATAATTTAATTTTTTTTAAACACTTAAGGGAACGTTCAAGTACGTAACGCAAAATTTGGCCATTACTGACCATAGGTCGTAGGAAAAATAAAATAAAGCCAAGCCAAACCAAGATGGCTTTGTAAAGTCATCTAAAGTTTATTTTTTTAAGGTATAGTTATTTTAAACCTTCCCGCTTGTAAACAATCTCGAAATTACCATAGCAACGTAAGATACGCATGCGTCGTAAGCGAAATGACTAGGCCCATTTTACACAACCGTAAAACGTTGACGTGTCATTAACGAGAACAAAACAATGGTTTATTCCTCTAAATTATTGGAATAAAAGCGATTTTATAAGCAAATTTTGTTTCTACAGGAATACAAAAGTGTTTTTAGCAACAGCTTTATTAATTCTCTTTTTTTTTATATCAAAAATCATAAAAACAAAGTAAGTAAACAAAAATTATAAATTTTGGTTATGTTAACATTCAAAACAAGCCACATGCTTCAGTGTAAATCGGACTTTGTGGAGTATTTAGCGGCAAATTTAAAATAACTATACCTTAAAAAAATAAACTATAGATGGCAGCTAAGCTAGTAAGCATGTAGTGTCTTCTAATTATGATCAACTATTTCCAGAAAGGTTCAACTGATGCATACAAAAAGAGAGATGTTCCCTACAGTTCGTCAGATGCAGAATCGAATTTTCAAAAGTAAGCATGTCAATAAAAAAAATCTGAAAACATCTGGACTTAAACAAAGGAAATTTTCAGAAAATGTAACATGATCATATGAAATAAAAAAGTCGACGTTTATTGGTTGCTTGATACTGAAATTGGTGACATTTAAACTCAAACGTCATATTTTGTTGTCAAAAATACAGATTTTTTTTTGCTCTTTTATCATAAATATCAATTTCTAAATATTAGACACGGAAAAACAATATCCTAAATGGCTGCCAAAATCATAATAAAAAAAAAAGATCAATGGAGCTCTCTACAACTAGAGTTATGAAACAAAAGACTCTATCTCCATCTCATTTGTGCTACACTTTCCAGCCAACCAAATAAATACTGTATTTGTTTTTCATACAACAAATACAGTATTTATTTGGTTGGCCGGAAAGTGTAGCACTGAGCGGCACGAACGAACATAGCTAATGTGAATATGTAGAATAAGATAATTCTACTAAAATTTAGATGGCGCCAGTAACTTCTTTAATAAAAATAATATAGTTACACTTTTCACCCGACCAAGTAAATATTGTATTTGTTCAACAAAGAACAAATACAGAATTTGTTTGGTTGGGTGGAAGTGGGAGTGTATGTATGTCTTCTATCATTTTTGTGTAGAACTTTTGTCCCTGTCTAATCTAACGGGAGAAATCGCCATTGGATTTTTCTGTATTCTATTTATTTTTTTTTACAGAGTGAATTTAACAAAAACTTCTGTGAAAAACAGGAAACATTTCATAGAAACCGGAACCACGGATTTTTCATCGGACCAAAGAAAAAAGTAATTTTGTAAAAAAAATTTCGTGTACCCATTTAAAGTTAAAGTGTTATGACGTTTTTTCTAGTAGTGAAAGTATGGGGACAACGGGTTATAGTTTGGACGTTTCTAGTGACAGCAGTGATAGTAGTGATCTAGAAGACCCTACTGAATGGAAAAAGTATGTATAATATTTGTGAAAATGGGGTAAAATCCCTACTGCTGCTAACAAAAGAATACTCACCCATATAATACTGCCCTCCTTAGGAGAAACGCGGTAAATCCAACAATACAGTCGATTTTTAACCGACTTCCAAAAAGGAGGAGGTTATCAATTCGACGTGTGACTTTGTTTTTTTAACCGACTTTCAAAAAGGAGGAGGTTATCAATTCGACGTGTCACTTTTTTTTTTAACCGACTTTCAAAAAGGAGGAGGTTATCAATTCGACGTGTCACTTTTTTTTTATGTTTGTTCCCGCATAACTTTGGAACGGATGAACGGAATTTGATGAAACCTTTTGCAACTTAAAGAGGACATTCCCGAGGTGGTCCCGTTTTAATTTGACGCTCGGATAATGCCGGGTAAGCCGGATAATCAAGATAAATCTAATAGTTTTAACGCAATTTCACTTAAAACCGGCTTAATTTAAATAGAAAATGATCGGACAACTCGGATAAGTCGGATAACTTCATTAAGGGGTCACTTAAATATTACGGCAGGCTAAAAATCTTTTAAATGCTGCTAAACTTGATTCTGTGGACTTTTTATACCATAAGGCGTTATTTGATTATTACTTAACGGTTAAAGTTTTACAAAAATTTTATTGTAATTTATTTAAGGAAAATTATTCACAACTCCTTAGCTAGACAGGCTGAGATGAACAGAGATAGAAAATTTACAAGAAGCAATAATACCTCGGACGTAAGTGGAGATATTAAAAATGGGTAAGTTTCTTAAGTTGTTTTTAATGTTGTTGAAAATGTAAGTATCAAAAGTTAAGTTTTTCCACTACCCTATAAAAAAATCATATCAATCATCTGAATGTGTTTTAATACGACATTTTTTTATAGGGTAGTGACTTAAAAATATTTTGTTCACTCTTTTGCGTATCTTTTTGTCATAATTTTTTGCTAAATTATAGATTTTTATTCAAAATTAAAGAGACCCTTTCAAGTCGCAGCGTGGTCTTTGTAAGGGACGGATGTCACCGCTTTGGCGGATTTACTCCAGCATCAGCCTTGCCATTGATATGCACAGAACTTGATTAATTTTATTTTTTATTTTATGTAATGTCGTGAAACTGTTCGTTTAATTGTAAAGTTTTAAGTGAGCCGTGATTATTTATAGGTGATGTTAAATTTAAAATCAATTTATTTCGTTGTACACGTGGATAACTTTTTATGAATTTTAAAGATGTTTTATAAGTTGGCGCCTGCGCAAACATCACTACAAAGTGAGACGGTTTTGTGTAGGCCGTAAATAATAGTAGATCGAGCTGGCTAATTATCCTATAGGAAAATGCCATTATTGGAATTGGAGAGAGTCTCTTCAAGAGTCTTTAAGAGTCTCTTTAAGAGACCCTTTAAAAGGGTGTTGGATAACATTTAATTATCAACACGTGTATTCTTTGCGTGGATAAAATGTTACTTAATACACTAGTTAATAAAATAAATATTTTAGAACTAAAACTTTAAACTATTTAAAATCGTCGGATAATAAAGAAACAGTCAAACCAACTGTTTACGGATACGATTTTCATAGCACGGAGTCGAGCGAATCTTCAGCGAGAGGTAAGTTACTTGGGTTCCTTCCAACGAACTAACAACCAAAAAATATATATAGCTCTTCCCACTAGAATACGCATACCGTTCTTATAAAGTATCGCCAACTTCTCGGTTTGTTTGTAAACAAATAGTAGGTATATTCAGGCCTGAACAATAACAATTACCAGTAACTGTTATCTCTGTTAGAACAAAGCTATGCGAGTAAGACAGACAAATGTATATGTTGGATACGTTTTTGTCAGTTTTTACAAATGAAAGGCCTATTCTAGAGAGAAGAGTTATTAGTTCGTTGGTCATTGGTGATAAAATTTTGTTATAATTTATGAAATTATGTTATTATTTTAGACTCTGAATTAGGAGAATATTCCGAAGTGAAATCTAGCAGCTAAACTAAATAATTTATTTTGTATTTTTATTCTTTTTTTAAATAAAATATCAAATACTTTTTAAAAACAAATTTATTTTTTATAATAGTCAAAAAAATAACACTTTTACATTGGCTGCGTTCAATGGAAACCACAAAACTAATCAAAAGTTATCAAATGATAAGTTTTGCTAGCAAACTGCTGAACGGAAAATATCTGTCACTGTCACAACCACCGTTTGAGGTGAGAAATACCCACAAAAAGTACATTCCCGGGCTTTTAAAAAATCAATCAAAAGTAATCAACTCAAAACGTAAGAGCATCATGTTATGATTTCCAGGTTTTGTACTCATATGAACATCATGATGAGCACATCTCATGATTTTGTGATCATGTTATGAGTTTGTCATGAGGTGTATACATTTAACGTTAAATCATTAATGGATGTCATGACTTTCACGTGAAATAGCAAATGTTGCCCGGGACCCGATTGAGAACGATTGCCGAATAGTACAGGCTTCTGTAATGTTTCAATTTCAGTGCACTTGACAGCGTTATGCTATAGGTGGCGCCACATGTTATTTCCTGTCACTAACTAAACTTTTTAAACGAATAAAGTCGCCTTATAGGAATACTAGTATTAAAACCAACCCATTCAGATAAATGGCCAACCCATTAACTGGGAAAACCATGCCAAATACCTCGGCATTACAATCTCCAAAAACTTGACGTGGGATCAGCACGTCAAAAACACCCTCCAAACAGCAAATTGCCGCCTCTCCAAACTCTACCCCTTAATAGGCAGAAAGAGTCCCCTATCCATTAAAAACAAACTTCTTCTCTACAACCAAACCCTAAAGCCGGTACTTCTTTACGGAGCCCCAGCCTGGAATAAAATCACCCTTAACAAAGCGCTCTCAGCAAAACTTCAGGCCTTCCAAAACAAGGCACTCAGAATATGCCTCGATGCCCCCTGGTTCATGAGGAACAACCAGATACACAGAGATCTCGAAATGCCCCTCCTAAAAACGGAAATCATCCGCTACAGCACGTCTTTTATACAAGACAATTTAGATCACCCAAACCCCCTCATTTCAAACTTTCTAGATTACGATCATGAAATACACAACACTCACAAAAAGATCAAAAACGTCCTCAACCAGTAATGGTACCCACTAATACAGGACAGATGCATTCCCAGCATCAGTGAGATAGTCTCACTCCTCCCGCACATCCCTCCTCTCCCTATCACATCCCTCCCCATCCCCCTCCCACCCACTCCACAGCGCCAAATTATGACAGATGCAACTCGCATCAGTGAGCAGAGACTCACTCCCCCCAAATTATGACAGATGCAACTCGCATCAGTGAGCATAGACTCACTGCCCCAACTTTCAATTCAGATTAAATATTTTTTTAGATAAATGAGCCATAGACTGCGCCTGTCTCTTAAAGACCCAAACAAACTATTGATGACTAGTATTAAAAGGCAGCTGTCTTTATAAGGATAGACTATTAGTAATAACTAGTAATTAACTTACTGGTCAGCTAATTCGATACACATTATCGGATTGGTATGGTGAGCCGTAGATATCTGGAGGCTTTAGCCTAGAGGAACTAGTTCCTCCACTACTCATTAAGAAAATTTCCTTTCTTTTTTTTTAATTTCGCGGTCAATTTAAATTTCGCGGTTAATTTAAAGTTTGCGCATGCGCATTCTGTAGACCGCTGCTAGATCTTCATGACATGATCTCGTAATGACTTCACAATGAGGAGTCATCTGTGTGCGTTCATTAAATGATGTCATAAATGTTGTCCGGGATAGCGTTCAGTAGTGATTTAACAGCTTTCAGTGAGTTTTGCTGTTTCCAATGAACGCAGCCATTATAGTTTTATGTAAAACCTATTTGGAAAACCTTAAATTATTTTATAAAAACGACAAACACGCACATAAACTCTTATAGTACCTTAAATATTATTTTGTCTTAATAATAAATTTTCGGATATTTTTTTGGAAGCGTTTAAACAGTCCTCTAAAAAGATGAGATTATTTTTTCTAAATGCTTTTTATGCAAAAAAGACTATAGTCTGTTTTTTCAATCAAGGTAGTAAATTAAAAATCGCACAGTGAATATTTTCAAAACAGATTTGAATATTGGATGTGCGAATACACTGCGTAGTTTATTTTATAAACGTAACTATATTCTATACACAAACATATAGTATTCAAACCTGTTGTAAAAATATTTACTGTACGATTTTTAATTTACTATCTTGCTTGAAGAAACAGACCATAGTTACTTATTTTTGAATTTTAGATTTTTTCTTTACTTACATTGGGAATTTTTTATTGGCTGTCTAAAAAAAGCCCAACATCGGTCTTCTTAACAATAGGGCCACTGGTGCTTTTTGACAACGCGGCAAAAAGCTTCCGCTGGATGGAGTGACCCTGTATAATAATACAGAAAACGTTAAATAAAAATTCAGGGACCGTCCGTCCAATTATGCAAGATAGTAGTTTAAAATTCCCGCGAGTTTTAAGCTACATCATTGGTTAAAAACTGGTACCTTTTAACATATAAAATATTGTGACATTTTTTGTCTATGACAATGATTGACGGTCATTAAAGGTAATAAAAGAAGAGAAAGTTACATAAAAAAATGGTTATACTTAATGTTATTTTGTATGGTATTGAAAATGGTACTTTTTTGGTTTATTCTTCATACACTCACACTAAATTAGCATATTCTGCATATTGTACAAACGTAAATTATATTGAACACAAGGAAAACGTCAAATTGTTAGGTTACAATTACAACTTAAGGCCTATCCAGAGGCTCACATAACAACCATTACAAGATACATGACGAAACATCAAGAGAATCCTGGCATCGCATTCTTATGTACATAGTGCATATATGCTTGTTATGCGAGTCTTTGGATAGGCCCTTTCCAGAAAAACAGTACCGACAACTGTTAAATTTTTGATACACTACCATTTATGCATAATTATGCTATTTATGCGCTCTGTGGTGTAAAACGGGCCGCGTCCCTTACTATCTTGCATAACTGGACGGAGTATAGATCTCTTTTATTCGATACGGCAATAATCTTTTTTTTTAGATAAAATTACATTAAACTTCATTTTATTCAGAAAGTCTCTGACAGAGAACCTATTTTTAAATTAAAATACCAATATTTTTTTAATCAAAAAGCGTTATTTAATAAAGGTTATTGCATAATAATTATATTATGTATATTATACATAAGGGAACGTTCAAGTATTACGTGACACTCCTGGGGGGGGGTGGGGGTTATTTTGGAGTGTTACGCCTATGTTAATGGTATAGGAAAATAGCGTTACAGGGGGGGGTCCAAAATGATCAAAATTTGCGTTACGTAATACTTGAACGTTCCCTTATATTGTAGATTAATCCTTTTTGCATACCTAATATTTGTTGGATTTGTTTAAAACCTGACTAGGATTTGCCAAAATATCTACAAACAGTTTTGTATGGCACAAAAATAAATAAAATACATACAGGGTAAAGCTGCGTAACTAAAACCGCCTCCCAACACTGGCCACATTAAAATTAGAGTTTATTTGATCCTTCTAGACTTAATATTTACATTTTCCTACATGCAAAACAATACAACAGTATTGTTGTATAATATATTTAAAATGTGGAAAATTATTTAAAAAAAAAGCGAAAACGAAAAAGCGAAAAAAGATCGTACTTAATTTGCTCTAAATATTTTTTTTTAAATAAGTATACCCTATTAAAAATGACTGGTTTGTGCCACATTTATAACCGCGCAGACCCGTAATTTTCAAAAGGGGAGGTAGTACAATATTGTAAAAAATATTTTTCAATAAAACACAAATCTGGTCTGAAATAGTTAATATTGGCCAGTATTTGTAAATGCTCTATAATACAACTATATAATGTATATTTTTGTATGGCGTTTTGATGTACTTATTAGCTGTTTTCAACGATTATGTCACCTGTCTATGGAGGGGGCAGGCTGTCTTTAACCCCTTCCGCTTCAGCCGGTTTTTCAAGGTATAGGTCACATAGTCCAACTGTGGATAATGTGGTAAATTTTGCTATAGCTAAAAATATCCAAGTGGATACAATGGAGCGGAAGGGATTAAAAGTGACACCTAACTTAAAGAATAGTGAATAGTGAATAAGATGGGAGGTCAAAAATTGGACGACATAATCATTTTCAGTAGAAATTTAACGTTAGATAAACGTTTTCTCTAAAAAGTCCCGATGTCTAACATTATAATTCCTAACCTTAGCTGCTTAACGTTAAAATAACGTTTATACAACGTTTGGTAAAACTTTTAACGTTACATTAACGTTATTCTAACGTTAGATCCTAACGTTAGACATCTAACATTCAAACCACATTCATCTAATGTTAGGTCAAGTCGTTCTAACGTTAACAGTCTCTACAGGACAGTGTCCTGTAGACCCATTCACCCTAACGCGCGTATCACTTCTACAAAACCTTACTTTATTCTTTTTTATTCTTTTGCCCTTTGATTTTTTTCGTTGCAACCGGGTTGCTCAAAGCCTTTTTGCAGCTCTGGTGCAAGTTGTTCAGGTCAAAGGCCCCTACGAGGTTTTCAGGCGAAAATAGGAATTTAATTAGTTTGCCTGCGGCGTCGAATGTCGGCCTGCGGATAATTTCCTTGCCTTCTTTGAAAAGAATGATGGTGGGGAGTTGTTTACTCAGGGCGCTGTCGCTTACTTTGAAGTCTTTGCCTGTAAGATAATAGTTATTTATCGTACTAGTGGGTAAATTAAGATATTGCCCATGAGAAAATTAACCTGCGAGGCGTCCGCCAAGCAGGTTAATTTTCGAGAGGGCAATATCGGTTTACCCATGAGTGCCATACAAGATTTTATCCAATAAATAGCTTAGGAATTCATATTTTTATTACAAATTTTAATGACATTTACAAGAAAATAATTTGACAAGTGACAGGTGAGTGGGTAAAATAAATAATTATCCACTCAATAAAGTAAAAGCCACGCGGGGGTTATTATTGAGTTTATCTATTTAAAATAAACCTGGTAATTGTCTTATTATCTGTATGTATTGGATAAAAACCATAAATTAGCTGAAAAAGGTACACTCGGTATATGTTGAAATGGGGGGCCCCTAAAATTCGCAAAATTACCCATAAATCGTAAAAAATCGTTAAAAATTGTCTCTATTTTTTTTTAAGTGAAGAATTTAAAGGCCTTGAAATCTTTTTTCCTTTTAAGCATACGAAATTATGTGTCGAATTTCAAAATGATCAAAAGATTCTAATCCGCGCCGAAAATCCACCAAAGTTGCCCCTAACACTAAAATTGATGAATTTCTACATAAATGTGAGCCAAACGGTAAACAAACATTTTAAAAATGTATCAGATTGGACTAAATTTATTTTTATTAGAAATACAATTTAGTAAAATATAAATATATAATGTAAAATATTTTTTTCTACGACTGATTTAGAATGTAAGCAAATACACACACTTTTCAAACACTGAATGAATCCATTCTAGCTCTAGATATGGTATGAATATTCCGTATCAAGTGTTAGAATGAGCATACGTAGTGCCATCTCTTGTTTATAAAATTAAAGAAAACTGTAGCAAAATTAGCAAAAATATATATATATTTTACCATGAAATATTGAATAATTTAATGCAATTTAAAGTTTTGCGTTAAAATTACATAAAGTTTATTAGTTTTTCTTAATATTTGACCAGTTTTTTTTGATAATTGAATAATTAAAACTGCTCCATCTATTGTTAAATATTTAAACCTGATATCTGTCACAACAATCTGACATAACCTTCAATTTTTGCATTATATTTTGTAAATATGTGCTAAAATTAAATAAAAATATTTTTTAAGTACTGATTTGATAAAATTATTAAATAACATTAATTTCTTTATTTAAAAATATGTGTTTTGTTGCATTTACAATGTCGAGTCACAAAAAACATTGGTTTTAACCTTGTCCACAGTTTAAAGCCATACAGTGTTTGATATTTGCAGTCGAAGAAAAAGTATAGTCTACAACACGTATGGAATAGTCATTCCGCGCTCGTGGGACCTTCATACTCGCCTACCGGCTCGTATGACAAACTTTCCGCTCGCGCGGAATATTGTCTATTCCATACTAGTTATAGAATATACTATTCTGAAATTAAAATTATCTTTTTCTTAAAAACTATCATAAAATATACATACCAGCATCTGGATATCGGCCAATATCGATTTTTCCAAATCGCAAGTTCTCCAGGTCGTATTTAACGCTGAGTTCTGCAAAAACCGGCGCCAAATTTACGCAGAGTGGGTTCCAAACCGTGTAAAACGCGACTATCCAGGTGACAGTGGGGTCCCGTTCTAGTTCATCTTGGAGGAGTTTGGAACTCCTGAAGTAGATAACGTTGTCGGGGCCGTCGTACGTTGGTTCCGGGTAGAAGATGGCGACCACTGAAAAAAAAACAAGCCGTGAAGACGGTGCCCTGGTGGAAAATAACGTTCGAACGACTTGGCCTAATGTTAGATGAATGTGGTTTGAATGATAGATGCCTAACGTTAGGATCTTACATTAGTATAACGTTTATATAACTTTAGGGGTTTTAACAAACATTATATAAATGTCATTTTTAGGAATTTTAACGTTAATTTTCTACTAGGATGCACCCTCTGACCCTAGTAGAAATTTAACGTTTTTCTAACGTTAGAAAACTGTATAAAAGTACGTTATAAAATATGTGCAAATGTCCCGCTTTTTAACATTAGAATCAAACGTTAGTTACAAACGTTAATCTAACGTTAGATTTTTAAGTTAGAAATACGTTATAAGTACGTTTAACTTCTAACTTTCGGAGGGGGCGTGGCCAACTAGGAAATTTCTACCTGCATCATAAAATGGCAGCTGGAGGCAATATATTTTAGCAATCATAATATTTTTAAACATAATTTCGTTACATTTATTTATAAAATATCCATCTATTTAGGTGGCCCTAAATATTTTTCGTGTAATATGCTGTTATACTTTGATAAATACGTTTACTTCTCAGAAAAACTTTATATTTAATTAGTTAATACTTATTTATACATTCAGAATCTTGAAATATTTTTTCAATTCTAATACAGCGTTGTCAGACTTACTATAATTTTGACTTTTGGGGGATATTTTTTAAACTTATAGAAATAATAAATAATTATCAAACCTATGTGCCTAGGAATGAGTATTTTCTACTATAGCTTACGTATTAATAATGGAAATTTAAAAAATATTTAAATTTAGAATAAGGTTAGAAAAATGTTAGAATTTAGTTAGGAACTAACGTTAGTTTTTAAGGTTAGATTTATATATTTTATAACGTTTTTTCCAAATGTTAGTTTTTAAGGTTATATTTATATATTTTATAAGGTTTTTGTATAACGTTTGAGACTAAACATAAAAATGTCACTAATCTAATGTTATCTTAAGTTAGATTTGTGTACTTTCCTACCAGGGGAGCTACCCCTCAAAACAGTGGGGTTATTTTTTTGTCAGGTTAGGTGTAGTGTTTTTTGTAAATTAAACTAATTATTTGAATAAATTTAGAATAACATGGTTTGACTCAAGAAATAATTAAATAAAGACCAATTTATTTTAATATTTTACTTCCTTTAGAATTAAAGAGAAAATTGTCTTATTTTAAACCATAAAAAATTTATATAAACATATTTTAAATAGTAAGGACAGAAATTTTGATGATATTTTAAATACTGCCACTAAACAAAAATATTTTCCCCTATAAACTTAATTTTTATAAAAGAAATGAAAAAAAAACTTCAAAAAGAATTTTAAAAATTTGTCTTACAGCCAATACTAAAAAACTAAGGTATAAATATTAGTTTTTGCCCTCAGGATAAGCTGAATGACGAAAATTAGCTTTCTTGCACATAAAATTGAGAAATGTAAAAAAGACAATATTTTTTTTTTATCTAGTGAGGGGTCCTCCATAAAATATGTCACACAAATTACCCAAAATTCATACACTTCAGACCCCGTTTCTCGCGTTATTAAAGGATGTAGAGGTTTCATATTTTGGCACCCCAATAGGGGAGGTATCCAAAATATAAAATCTCTACAGCCTTTAATAACGCGAAAAACGGGGTATGAAGTGTATGAATTTTGGTCAATTTATGTGACGTATTTTATGGATGACCCCTGAGATAATCCCAGTTTTTTTCTTTTGATGATGGAAGACAGTACAAGCGTTATGCTATAAGAAATAAGGGTACTTACACAAAAACAGGACTGCATAAACTGCGCCATATATCATATCAGCATTGAACCATAATACCAAGTTAGCCATTTTGGTATAAACAAAACTGGCCGAAAGGTAGTTTATCATGGTCACACTTCCAGATTTTCTCGACCTTATCATAACCACGATAATCAAAAAGAATAATATCTCGGTTTCTCTCTAAAAATCCAAAAATTCGTCCAATTATGTATTCCTAACCTCAAAAAATCATCTTACCCCATTGAATTCGCATTCATCCGTCTTAAATATGTATGTACACGCCACTGGCAAATGTTTTAGTACACAATACGATATACTAAGTATTATATTTAATAAATAATACGGCTTTATAAGCTGTTTTAAGTCTTTTTTCAGAGCCATTTTTCCTGTTTTATAACCAAAATCTTTGACAAAGTTGGACAGCTGTCAGAATTATATTCTTCTTCTTCCCTGTTAGTGGCCTTTTCTCATGGAGTTAATTAGCCAGCATTAAATTGTTTAATTTACACAAGCGGCCAATGACAGCGCTCCGTGTCAAGTTTGGTTTAGTTTTCTTAGTGAGGGGCGTTGGTTTACGCTGCCATTAGCCGCTCCTTAGTTTACGAGGTGCTGTCATAAAAAAAAGTCTAGGAGCGCTTATGTGCAGCTCTAGTCGCGTTTTGATAAACTGTGCATGCGCACGCGCATGCGGTGACCGTGACCCAGCTAAAAAAGTTAAATCAACTAGTTTTTATTGTATAATTTACAATATTTGTTAACATAGTTATATAACATAACCTCAATAAAGTACTAAATTCAAAATGGATAACAGTAAAATAGAAAAAGAGGAAAATACATCTGAAAATAAAGTAAAAGAAGAATTTGTGGATGGCACTATTTACGTTATACCTTTAAAAGAAGAAAAATTTACCCAATTTATCAAAAAAGAGTTAGTAGATGATGAAATTGATAGTTTTAATGTTTCCAAAAATCAAGAGTTCCCTGTTAACTTAGATCAAGAAATGAAAATCGAGATTCAAGAACAAGAAGTAAAATTTGAAGAAGAAGAAGTTTTCAATCAATCCTTTGATGATATTCAAAAAACGCAACATTGTGAGTCACATTATAAAGGTTCTAGTGAAAAGATTGGACAAAAAATCAAAATAAATAAGCACATTGAAAAGAACTTGGGAAGACATCTTTGTGGCGTTTGCAATACAAAGTTTAGTCATAAAAGTAAATTGGACATACATATGCGAACACACACAGGAGAAAAACCATATGAATGTGATCGTTGTGATAAAAAGTTTACCCAAAACACTGATTTAAAGAGGCATACTCGAACGCACACAGGAGAAAAACCATATGAATGTGATCATTGTTATAAAAAGTTTTCTCGAAAAAGTTTTTTGGATGACCATATTCAAACACACACAGGAGAACAACCATATAAATGTGATCATTGTTATAAAAAGTTTACTCGAAAAAGTTTTTTGGATGACCATATTCGAACACACACAGGAGAACAACCATATGAATGTGATCATTGTGATAAAAAGTTTTCCCAAAAAAATAATTTGGGAAGACATGTTCGAACCCACACAGGAGAAAAACCCTATGAATGTGGTTACTGTTATAAAAAGTTTACTCAAAAAAACGATTTGAAGAGGCATACACAAATGCACACAGGAGAAAAACAATATGAATGTAATTATTGTGATAAAAAGTTTTCTGACAAAAGAAATTTGGATGGACATATTCGAACACACACAGGAGAAAAACCGTATGAATGTGACCATTGTGATAAAAAGTTTACTCTCAAAAGTAATTTGGACAGACACCTTCGAATGCACACAGAATAAAAACCCACATTTATATGGTTTTGCCGGAAGTGGTATAAATGTTTTTTTTTAATGGAATACCCTGTAATTTTTACATTTTTTAATTTAGCCGAAAATTCTATGTAGTGATTGTTTTTTATTTTACTTTTTTCGTTTTCGTTTTTATCGGATAAATAAATATAAATAATGGGCTTTATTGTCAAACATAGAAATACAAATATAAATAACAAAGTTCCAATCCAGTATGGCTTTTCCCTTTGGGTAGTTGGCCAGCTCGATCTAGTCAGTTTTTGTAAAAAAAAAAATTTATTTAAATTAACATTGAAAAACGGTCAGCGCGTGCGTATGCGCAGTTTATCAAAACGCGGCATAGACAAGCGCCTAAATGCAGCTCTGTGCAGGAATTTGTTTTGGTCTTTTTTTTTAATGTAGGGTCCTTGGTTTTCGTTAACGTTGGTTTGGCGTCTGTTTGGTGTTTCTTTTTTGTAAAAAAATGTTTTTTATTTTAAAAAAATATTGAAAAACGGTCGTGCGCATGCGCAGTTTATCAAAACGCGGCATAAAGAGCTGCACAAAAGCGCTCCTAAAAAACGCCAAACCAACGTTAACGTAAACCAAGGACCCCCCATTAAAAAAAAGTCCAAAACAAGAAAAAACCAAAACAAACTCCTGCACAGGGAGCTGCAATTAGTCGCTTGTCAAATTGAAAGGTCTAGTTTAGTATTTTGTTCGCGTTAAAAAATGTTACTAAAGTCTTACAGAAGACCAGGCCAAAAGAAAGCGATGGGATGGTAACAACCAGGCAAACCATCTGCAGAAACTAACGAGAGAGCAGCGAGCTGGCTAATTGACAAAGGCAAAGGCCAAAAATAAAGAAAAGAAGAAGAAGAAAAAATGTTATTTTCTAGTTTAAAGGTAAACAAAAATATATCACAACGCCAAAAACAAAAAAAAAAATAAAAAAGAAGAAGAAAAATATATCCCAGTTAAAAAAGTTAAATCTACTAGTTTTTTAACAGTTTTTATTGTATCATTTACAAGATTTGTTAACATAGTTATATACCATAACCTTAATAAAATACTAAATTCAAAATGGATAACATTAAAATAGAAAAAGAGGAAAATACATCTGAAAATAAAGTAAAAGAAGAATTTGTGGATGGCACCATTTACGTTATACCTTTAAAAGAAGAAAAATTTACCCAATTTATCAAAAAAGAGTTGGTAGATGATGAAATTAATAGTTTTAATGTTTCCAAAAATCAAGAGTTCCCTCTTAACTTAGATCAAGAAATAAAAATCGAGATTCAAGAACAAGAAGTAAAATTTGAAGAAGAAGAAATTTTCAATCAATCCTTTGAGGATATTCAACAAACGCAACATTGTGAGTCACATTATAAAGATTCTATTCACAGTGAAAAGATTGGACAAAAAATCAAAGTAAATAAGCACATTGAAAAGAACTTGGGACATCTTTGTGACGTTTGCAATACAAAGTTTAGTCATAAAAGTAAATTGGACATACATATGCGAACACACACAGGAGAAAAACCATATAAATGTGATCGCTGTGATAAAAAGTTTACCCAAAACACTGATTTAAAGAGGCATGCTCGAACGCACACAGGAGAAAAACCATATGAATGTGATCATTGTGATAAAAAGTTTACTTTAAAAAGTAGTTTGGACAGACACATTCGAAGGCACACAGAAGAAAAACCATATAAATGTGATCGTTGCGATAAAAAGTTTACTGAAAACACTGATTTAAAGAGACATACTAAAACGCACACAGGAGAAAAACCATATGAATGTGGTCATTGTTATAAACAGTTTTCTCAAAAATGTAATTTGGACACCCATTTCCGAACACACTTAAGAGAAAAATCATATGAATGTGGTCAATGTTATAAAAAGTTTACTCAAAAAAATGATTTGAAGAGGCATACTAAAACGCACACAGGAGAAAAACCATATGAATGTGATTATTGTGATAAATGGTTTTCTCAAAAAAATAATTTGAAACGCCATATTCAAACACACACAGAAGAAACACCATATGAATGTGGTCACTGTTATAAAAAGTTTACTCAAAACATCGAGTTGAAAAGGCATACTAAAATGCATACGGGAGAACAACCTTATGAATGTGATCATTGTAAAAAAGAGTTTTCTCAGCAAAGTAATTTAGACAGACATATTAAAACGCACAAAGGAGAAAAACCATATGAATGTAACCATTGTTATAAAAAGTTTTCTCAAAAAATAATTTTGGATGGTCATATTCGAACACACACAGGAGAACAACCATATGAATGTGATCATTGTGATAAAAAGTTTTCCCAAAAAAATAATTTGGGAAGACATATTCGAACCCACACAGGAGAAAAACCCTATGAGTGTAGTCACTGTTGTAAAAAGTTTACTCAAAAAAACGATTTGCAGAGGCATAAACAAATGCACACAGGAGAAAAACAATATGAATGTAATTATTGTGATAAAAAGTTTTCTCAAAAAAGAAATTTGGATGGACATATTCGAACGCACACAGGAGAAAAACCGTATGAATGTGATCATTGTGATAAAAAGTTTACTCTCAAAAGTAATTTGAACAGACACATTCGAATGCACACAGAATAAAAACCATATAAATGTGATCCAGTTTCGCCGGAAGTGGTATAAATTTTAATGGAACACCCTGTTATTTTTTACAATTTTTAATTTAGCCGAAAATTCTATGTAGTGATTGTTTTTTATTTTACTTTTTTCGTTTTCGTTTTTATCGGATAAATAAATATAAATAATGGACTTTATTGTCAAACATAGAAATACAAATATAAATAACAAAGTTCCAATCCAGTATGGCTTTTCTCTTTGGGTAGTTGGCCAGCTCGATCTAGTCAGTTTTGGTAAAAAAAATTTTTTATTTAAAATATTGAAAAACGGTCAGCGCGTGCGCATGTGCAGTTTATCAAAACGCGGCATAAAGAGCTGCTCCTCAGAAGCCCTCCTTTCAATTTGTGGTCTTAGCTGCCAGGGTTATCCAACCAACCAATCTCCTCGTATTCTAAAAATTCTCTATAAAACACAGGATCTGCTATTAGGCAGGTCTGGGAAATCCACAGTCATTTTTTAACACTCATTTTTTCACATTTTCTCGGCTTTTCATGACATTCTCAAGCCGAAAATGCAAAAAAAGATTTTTTGATTTTTCAGTCAAATCAGGTCAAGTCAATATCAGTTGCTAGCAGTAGTAATTAGTTTGGTACGCAGCACGGACATCGATATTATCAATCAATATCACCGCCGGCCATTGCTGTTTCGGTCACTCGCTATGCAAAAAGGAGATTATAGATACCATCTATGATATACAGTTCCACTTCAACACAACATTTTCGCGTTACTGAATATAAAGACAGGGCCTATCCATCACCACTTCTGAGCTCAGACATCACCAGAAAATCTAACATCAAGGTAAGTTCAATCTCTATGTTTCACGCATTTTCTTCTCTCAAGTTGTCGTTTTGAGACCTCAGGGTCCAACATATGGTCTGGACCTTATAAGGTTTATAAATCCGTAAAAAAAACGTTGATTTAACGTTAGAGCGCGTTAGAAAACTATATTTGTCTAATGTTAGAGACCAAAGATACGCCTAACATTAAGGATAGGCTAATAAAAAAACAATATTGTTTTTTGTTAAGTTTTTTATTTAATAAAAAACGTAGAAGTTGGTATATCCTTATTATAAATGAATAACAAAATTCGTAAAATATAGAAAAATTTAACAAAAATACTATGGTCTGTTTTTTCAAGCAAGATAGTAAATTAAAAATCGCACAGTAAATATTTTTACAACAGGTTTGAATAGTATACGTTTGTGTATAGAATATAGTTCTGTTTTATAAGATAAACTACGCAGTATATTCGCACATCCAATATTCGAATTTGTTTTGAAAATATTAACTGTTCGATTTTCAATTTACTCTCTTGCTTAGGGCCACTTGCACCAACTTTTGGTATGGGATTATCTCAGCCAAACCGAGTTTAAGTTAAAAATGCTGCGTTCTGATTGGCCGGCCGTCAATTTAATCCAAGTTTAGAGTTAAACCATCATTGGTGCAAGTGGCCCTTAATGAAGCAGACTATAATTTAAAAAAAAGCTATAACCAATGAACTAATAACTATTCTCTCTAGAATAGGCATTTCATTTGTAAAAACTGACAAAAACGTATCCAACATATACATTTGTCTGTCTTACTTGCACAGCTTTGTTCTACCAGTTACTGGTAATTGTTATTGTTCAGGTCTGAACATACCTACTATTTGTTTACAAACAAACCGAGATGTTGGCGATATTTTATATTAACGGTATGCGTATTCTAGAGAGAAGAGTTGTTAGTTCGTTGGCTATAACAGACCTATAATTTACAACTCTGTTTTAATCGGTTTTAATGATAGTAAAATATTTAATCGGTGACTAAGTTCCATTTTTTTCGCGTCCGATATTTTTCCCTCATTTATGATTTTTTGTAATCTTGCTTGCTCCTGCGGTACAAAATTGATATCTGCCTCTAATATTTTGCTCATATATTTTGTATAAATAATTGCAGTCTTTTTTTCATTCTAAAATAAAAAACTAAACATAAAAAATAGTCCAAAATTATCAAATTTTGCGTTACGTAATACTTGAACGTTCCCTAAGCCCTCACATGACTGAAAAACTTACCTCACTAGTTAAACCCTTGACTTTGGTATTTGCTTTATCTAAAACCGATTTCTTGTTTTCCGATCCAACAAACTCCATTGCTAGTTTATCGAAAGCTTCCAGACACCCTGGTAGCCCCACATATATATTAGTATTGTCTTTTATGAGCTTTTTTATAGCCTCGTCTGACCATTTTCCATCCTTATCGAGTTTAGTAGGGTTTTCTTTGTCTAAACTGAAGAATCTTATAGCTGGTAGGTCATCTTTTGTTTTTAAACCGTATTTTTTAGCTAGTTCTGTGTTTTCTTTGTCTCCGTAATCTCGAACACCAACTGTAGCAAAGATCAGGTCATTTGTATTCGATAACTCTCGTGCCACTCGTTCGTAGATGTCGTGTTTTTCTCCATATGGATACGCTATATCGAATTTTACCATTACAGCGTCGAATTTGTTTAAAATTTTCGAAAAACTATGTTCATCTAGGTTAATTATGCCATTTTCTCCAATAGATTCCTGAAGTAAACCATAAATAACTATTAAAACGAACACATAATTTATAGAAGACATACTAAATCAGTCTTTTTACTCAGAAAACTCCGAAATTTTAATTTTTTAAGTAAACACGGTAATTCTTCTAATTTGATTTGACACCTTTTATTTGGCGTCTTCTGATTGGCGGAGAATACAATAATGGTTCCTATTTCTTGATTCTGATTGGTTGATTTTGCGAAACCTATTTACCGACAGTAGAAGAAGAAGAAATCTACATGACATGTCACCAAGTTTTAGTGACCAACATATAAAAAACAAAATCACTAGCCCTTAAAGTTTTCGCCATTTTGTGGCGAAATTGTATTATTTAATTTTTTTAATTAAACACAAGAAAAATCTAGGTGAGTGTGAAAGTTATATGTTTGTTTGAGAAAAAAAACATTAATCTGTACAAAGTTTGTGAATTATAGTGAGTTGCGGCCTAAAAAGTGGTTTAAAATAGTTTAAAAGTTCTGACAGGTTGTACATACACCACATGGATAATTCTTGCTGTAATTTATGAATATGATAGATATTAAGTTCTAAAATTCTTAGATTTTAACGTATTTATGTGTTTTTCAAAGTTTTTTAGTTAATTTGGTCGTTTTAGGTGATTAAAAAAGTACACCTGTCAAATTATTTTGTAGGTTAGAATCTAATCAAAATTTAATGGTTTTTAGGTAAAAATCAATTAAAATGAGTCGTTTTTTCGCTGGAAGTGATTCCGATTCGGATAGTTCATCTGAGGAGGAGGTTATTCAACGGCCCCAGGCCCCTGTGTACACTGTAAGTATAAATATGAACTTTTAAAATATTAGGTTTACTAAAATCAACATTTTTTTACAGTTTTCTGATGATGAAGAGGAAGTTAAACGTGTAGTTCGTTCCGCTAAAGAAAAACGTTATGAGGAACTAACAAATATTATTAAACAAATCCGAAATTATAAAAAAATTAAGGATATGGCAAGCATGCTCACAAGTAAGTCCTTTATTACTTTTTCATTATCTAATATACCAAGTTACTGAATCGAAGTAAAACTATATATATCACCAAAGCTGAAAGTTATTCTTAATTTTAGGTGTGGACATAAATAAATCTCACCCAGTATATAGGCCTATAGGCCCTTTTTTCAGAATTTACATAATCCTATCATTATGAAAAAAACGTAAACTAGCTTCCAAAAGCATTAAATTGTGTACAAATTCCAATGTAAAAGTCTCAAAGTGGACCCTGTTTTTTTATCCAGATTCTTTATATATTCCCTTTAAAAAGTAGTTCAAATGTACCAGCCTATAATTTCCTGTATTATTTTTTGTAGGTTTTGAGGATTTACAAAAGGCCTATGTCAAAGCAGCTCCTGTTATTTCCAAGGAAGAAAATGGCCAAACTCCAAGATTTTTTATCAGAATTTTGGCAGAAATTGAGGATTTCATCAATGAAATGTGGGAAGATAGAGAAGGAAGAAAAAACATGAATAAAAACAACAGGTAAGTTCCTTTTTGTTCTACTTTGTGTAAAATTATGCTTTTTTATTTCCAGAGCAAAAATTAACTTTAACTTAATTTTTTTTTTTTGTAAAAATTTTGATTGGACAGAATTTTATTAAGGGGCGACGACCGTTTTTTTTATGTTTTTTGTTTCAAAAAAATTTTATGGCAACAAATGGCACTTTAAAAATCTAAAAGATTTTTTTTTGTATTCTTTAAATATAAATAAACCAATAAATAAATAAATAAATAGGTACCTCCAAATTTCACAATAATATATTTTTTCCTTATATACAAAGAATGTTGAAAAACAAAATATTTTTATAATATGAAGGTAGAAAGACCCCTTAAAAGATATTTTTTTGTTACATTTTTTTCGTTTTTTGAGTCAAAACTTACATATCCTTGTATAATTATAATTTTTTTAGCAAATCTTTGGCCTCCATGAGACAAAAACTGCGTAAATACCTGAAAGATTTTGAGGAGGATATTTCAAAATTTAGAGAAAACCCTGATCAACCTGATGACGTGGAAGAAGAAGAAAAAGGTATATTTTTTAGTCATAATATTAAGAGTTTACACTCTTTTTAGAATGGTAATAACTATAACTTATGGTCATAACTTAAAACACAATTTCGTAGAAAACTAAACCTAAAAGCGTTGACATTTGCACTGAATACGCCAAGCGATATTCTTTTGTCCAGTCTTGCCAACCCAAAAGAAAAAAAGTACTAACCTCTTATAGGCCTATAAGAACACGCAAAATGCGTGTGATTATGAGCTTATAAGAGTCGCAAAATAGAAAAACTGTATTTTGTAGCCGAAGTAGAGGTAGACAGCGACGCGGAAGTCCCCCAGAAGAACGCCTTCCTGAAGGCGCCCGCCAAGGCCGCCCCCCTGGTCGACGACAAGGACGAGTCCTCCGACTCGGACGAGTGGCCCTCGGACTCTGAAAGCAGCTCGGAGAGCGACGACGACGCCAAATACAGCAACCTCAGAGACAAGTTTTTGAAGAATGATAAGTTTAAGTTAGTTTTTTGAATTTTTAATACTAAAATGCAAAGAACTTTTACCTAAAGAAGTAATTTCAGACCAATGTTTATGAATGTGTCATATTTTTGTTTGTTTGTTTATTAACAGAAACGCGATCAGCTTTGTGGTGTAAAATGTAGATGTCGCTAGTCGACTTTCAGGCTACCTAGTTGCGATGTTGCGTAGTTTCCACCTTATCATGAATTCCAATCATTATACTTAAATTAAAAATGTAAAAAACTTTATTGTGTATACTATAATTCTGTTTAATAATATAGTATATTTAAATCTATTAAAATTAAACTATTAGTTCATATAAAACTCATACAAAACTAATGTTTCTTAAAATTTTCAATAAAATATCCAAAGTATATGTTTCCAATCGGCAACACTGTACCCCTGTCAGTCATTTTACGAAATTAGACTGTGAGTTTACACATTCTTTCTCTCTCTTTACGCGTACTAAGTGTAAACAATAGTCACTCCCCACCAGCCCCTCACCATAGTTGGTTCACGCTTCAAACAAAGCATATGGTAGATTTCATCATGCTCCTTCTTGAGGTAAAAGTTCTTTGCTAAAATGACTAAAATTAAGATTTTACATTGGCATTTAGTACTAAGGACACTGCATACGGTAGTTTCGAATTTTCAAAAATTTTTAAAAATCGTCCTAGAAGAAAAACTTTTGGATATAAACTTGTTTCATGAAAAAATAAGAAACTTTTTTTTATTTGTCCGTATGTCCTTCCGTCTGATGTTGCGATTTTTGTGTACACGATAATTCAGGAACGAATTATCCGATCGACTTAAATTTTTCAGGAAAAATCAAGTTCTATGAGGGGAAGATCTCTATTGTTTTTAAATGTAATCCCCCTAAAAACAAAAAAGTTATGGGGGTTAAACTTTTTAAAAAATCGAAAAAAGCTGAAAGAAATTCCGATAAACATAACTTTTTCAGGAAAAATCACTTTTATTATAAGGATCAATTCTACCAATTTTGAAAGAAATCCCCCCAAAAACAAAAAAGTTATGGGGAGTTAAACTTATAAAACAAATAATCATTTTCAAAAAAAAATTTTTTTCGTATTTCGCAAAAAGAAAATTAAAAAATTTGAAAAATTTTGAATTTTTTTTTATTTTGAGTTTTCTGTTTTTTTCCTAAAAAACGTATAATAATAATTATTATTTTAGGAAAGAGGATGATGACCTGAAGAAAGAGGAAAGGAGAGAGGAAAAAAGAAAGGAGAGGAAGGACGTGAAAGAGAGAAGAAAAGCAAGAAAGGAAGAGGAGGAAGATGGAGAAGGAGAATGGAAGGAGGTTAAAGGAGGAATTGCTATTCCAAGTGTAAGTTTTGACTTTTTGGTTTTATTGATTAACTAGCTGTGAATTCGGTTCTTCGCACAGTTTGGACTTATTAACTAAAATTAGTTCGGCTAGTCTTTTATATTATAGATAATGTGATTTTAATTATTATTATTATTAGTACAAAAAATCAGAGGCATTAATGCCTATTATGCCCAAGTATTATTACAAATATAAATAGATAATAACAAATATAAAAATTTAAACATTTAATATAAAATAAAAGTTTGATGTCTACCATCATAACGATTTTTAAAAGAATTTACTGATGAGGCGGAGATAGTTGATTCAGTTAGATAGTTCCAGGAGCTAAAGACACGATTAGGTAGAAAATATTGCCTGTAGTGGTAAAAAAAGTTCACGTGAAAGTTTTAATGTATGACCACGTCTGGTATTGTCCAAATTACGAGTAAAAAGTTCATTTAAATCCGCTGAAAAGCCACAATTTAAGATACGGTAAGTGTAGATAAGGCTTCTTCTTTCGGAAAGACGGGGTAAACCAAGCCGTAAGAGTCTTTGATGATAATCGAGGTGCCTTAATGAAGAAACCATTCTTGTGGCGCGATGCTGCACATTTTCAATTAATTTTATGTCTTTAATGTTATACGGATTCCACACTACAACTGCATACTCCAGTAATGGCCGTATATATGCGGTATATAACTTCTTAAATGGCTTAATTTCAAGTGATTCAAATGCTTTCGATAGTAGGAAATTTTTAATTTTTATATTTCAATTCAAACAGCCTGCAGGCATGATAAGCCTGGAATATCTGAAAAGTAATAAAAAAATCTATAAAGTGCATACTTTCTTTCATCTTGTTACTATTATTCTATTTTTGCTCTCATAGGAAAAGCCAAAAATGTTCGCAAAGGATGCGGAGATCGACTTGAACCTCGTCATCAAAAAACTGAGCGAAATCATGGCCGCCCGCGGTAAAAAACGTACGGATCGTCGTGAGCAAATCGAATTACTGCACGAGCTGCAAAATGTCTCGGAACAGCACCAACTGGGACCCGCGATACACGTCAAAATCAAGATCGCTATCATTTCGGCCATTTTCGACTATAACCCGAAGGTTAGCGATGCCATGAAGGTTGAATATTGGGTTAAGTTGATTGAAAGAATGGCTGAGATGTTGGACTGTCTTTTGGGTAAGTGAAAATGTACAATAGTTTATATTGGTCATACAGGTAAGCTAATAGAATAACGAATTGGATAACAACAAAAATTGTACATAATCGAGTACCGTCTACCGGGGATATATCGAACAGCAGGGGTTATATCGAACGACATATGATTATTTTTTTACGCCGCACTTGATATTTTAAGGGTTTTGATGTTTTAAGGGCCTTATAACATCAAAACCTTTAAAATATTAACAGATGAGTACAAACTCGTTCGCCGTCATGTATATATGTCTTTTCCAGGTAACCCACAGCTTATCGTCGCCGAAAGCATCACCGAGGAGACCGAAAACCTCGAAACCAGCCCCTTCAAAATCCGAGGTTGCGTCCTGACCTCCGTGGAGCGCCTGGACGACGAGTTCACCAAACTCCTCAAAGAATGCGACCCCCACTCAAACGAATACGTAGAACGTCTAAAGGACGAGGTCAAAGTCTCGATTATAATCGATAAAACCATGCAGTATCTCGAAAGAACAAACGTCCCTTCAGAGTTGTGCAGAATCTATTTGAGAAAAATCGAACATTTGTATTACAAGTTCGATCCAAGAGTGCTAATGCAAAAAGCAGGAGAAGTACCAAAAGAGGAGTACACTTCGGTGAAAGAAATGGAGAAACTTTGCAAATTTATCTACGCAAGGGATGCAACTGATCGGTTACGTACCAGAGCTATTCTGTCCCATATTTACCACCATGCGTTGCATGACAATTGGTTCCAGGCCAGGGATTTGGTTCTGATGTCCCATTTGCAGGAAACCATCCAACATTCTGATCCTTCAACCCAGATTTTGTACAACAGGACCATGGCGCATTTGGGGCTTTGCGCGTTTAGACATGCTAATATCAAGGATGCGCATGCGTGTCTGGTGGATTTGATGATGACGGGGAAACCCAAGGAACTTTTAGCCCAAGGTTTGTTACTTTGTCATAAAATCATACTTGTTTTACCAAATTATGTTATTTTGCTTTCCCATTTTGAAAATTTTCAAAATTTCGGAAAGCCTTGTATTCGTGCAATTTTTTTTGCGTATTTTTGCGTTTTATGACGTTTTATGTCGATATAAATCAATATTAATCAATTGTATTTTGCGGTGTTAATTTTATCATTTCAGCGTCTAGTTTCTCGTTTTTACCATTTTTCTCTTCTACTAATTTATCCCAATTCCAATAATGGCATTTTCCATAGGATAATTGGCCAGCTCAATGTAATATAATTTTCCAAACCATTTCTCTCTTCTACTAATTTATCCCAATTCCAATAATGGCATTTTCCATAGGATAATTGGCCAGCTCAATGTAATATAATTTTCGGCCTACGCAAAACCGTCTCACTCTGTAGTGATGTTTGCGCAGACGCCAACTTATAAAAAAATTATCTTTAAAATTTATAACAAAATTCACTTTACATGTTCAACAGTTCCACGTTAAAATTTAACATCACAAAATATGAAAAAAAAACAAATATTCACGAAACAACATAAAATAAATTTATATTTAAGATAAACACCAGTTATCATCGGCTTAGTTGCCGCTCACTGAGTTCGAATAATAATAATAATAATAATAATAAAATAAAATAAATCAAGTCCTGTGCATATCTACGATAGCAGGCTGATGCGGGAGTAAATCCGCCTAAGCGGCCACATCCGTCTCTTCCAAAGGACACGCTGCGACTCAAGTACTAATTTATATTAATATTCAAAGAGATAGGCATATTCTTAATTTCTATTGGTTGATTATGGTATGAATTGTATTCTCAGGCCTATTGCCCCAGCGTCAACACGAGCGCAGCAAAGAACAGGAAAAAATCGAGAAACAACGTCAAATGCCCTTCCACATGCACATCAATCTCGAACTCCTTGAATGCGTCTACCTGGTCAGTGCCATGCTCATCGAAATCCCGTACATGGCCGCGCACGAGTTTGACGCAAAAAGGAGGATGATTTCGAAGACTTTCTACCAACAGGTATGTTTTCCTCAAAAAAATAAGAAAGACTTTACTAATATGAATTGTATTAAACAATTCTACTATCAGATCAAAAAAAGTTGAAATCGTTCAGAATAATTTTTTTCTACGACTGCTTTAGAATGTAAGCAAACACACACACTTTTCAAACACAGAATGAATTCATTCTAGCTCTAGATACGGTATGAATATTCCGTATCAAGTGTTAGAATAAGCACATGTAGTGCCATCTCTTGTTTATAAAATTAAAGAAAACTGTAGCAAAATTAGCAAAAATATATATATTTTACCATGAAATATTGAATAATTTAATGCAATTTAAAGTTTTGCGTCAAAATTACATAAAGTTAATTAGTTTTTTTTTAATATATGACCAGTTTTTTATCAATTTAGTTCAAAAAACTAGAACTGCTCCATCTATTGTTAAATATTTAAACCTGATATCTGTCACAAAAATCTGACATAACCTTCAATTTTTGCATTATAATTTGTAAATATGTGCTAAAATTAAATAAAAATCTTTTTTAAGTACTGATTTGATAAAATTATTAAATAACATTAATTGCTTTGTTTAAAAATATGTGTTTTGTTGCATTTACAATGTCGAGTTACAAAAAAACCTTGTCCGCAGTTCAAAGCTATATAGTGTTTTATATTTGCAGTCGAAGAAAAAGTATAGTCTACAACACGTATGGAATAGTCATTCCGCGCTCGCAGGACCGTCATACTACTTATACTAGTTATAGAATATATATTTTAAGTTTTTGAATTTTAAATCAGCAATTTCGAGATATTACAAAATTTTTCAGTTGTAAAAATGTACACGTACATAAATAAAGACATTATTTATGTAGTGTACATTTTCTTTCGAAAAGTCGCAGTTCCCGAAAAGACTAGCTAATCAGCTGTTTATGTCATAAAACGGTTTAGAGCCTAAAGGAAGGTTGCAATGTATTTTTGTCGGTATTTTCATGTAAGAGTTACCTAATTTGGGAGCCAACAAGAATCATTACAGCCTTTAGTCCTGGGATAAGGAGAATCTTCACTATATCTCGTATAGACCATAGTCGATGAATGAAAACCACATATTATAGTCCTAGAAGAGCCTATAATGAATTTTCCATATTCGAAAGACAATAAATTATTTTATTATTATTATAACAGTTAAGGAGTTCCGAGAGGCAGAACCTGGTGGGGCCCCCCGAGTCTATGAGGGAACACGTAGTGGCTGCTGCGAAAGCAATGAGAAATGGCAACTGGTCGGCTTGTAATACGTTCATTATTAATGAAAAAATGAACGCGAAAGTGTGGGATTTGTTCTATCAGGCGGATGTTGTTAGGGGTAAGTTGAAAAAATTAAGGGAACAAAACTAACCGAGTCAAACAAATTACATTTATTAGATTTCGATCAGTCTATTTTACAGAATTACACAATTATTCAGTAGACTAAGAGTTAAAAAAAAGACTTTAAAAACGTTATCTGACATATGTCAACACTAAAAATTCTTAATAATTTTCATTTAATCAAAATGTCATTTCATAAATTCTCATTTCTTTAAAAAATGAAGTCAAACTTATTTTAAAGACAGTTTTTAAAGACTGTTCTTACCCCTTGGCCCCAGAATTACTGTGTATAAGGGAACGTTCAAGTATTACGTAACGCTCCTAGGGGGGGGTGGGGGTCATTTTGGAGTGTTACGCCCATGTTAATGGTATAGGAAAATAGCGTTACAGGGGGGGGGTCTAAAATGATCAAATTTTGCGTTACGTAATACTTGAACGTTCCCTAACTATGAAAATAGCTTAATTTGAATGTATTAAATAAAATGTATATGACTCTGCAAGTTAAAAATGGATTTTTTGGTAGCTCATTGCTATAGCTTTTGTAGCTTCTAGCACCCAAAGGATCCGGATCCGGAGTCTATAAATTTGAAAATAGCTTAATTTGAATGTACTTTAAAACATATAGAAAATAAAAATGGACACCAGCTCTCCAACTACATTGAAAAAATTAAAGAGCTGTATCTTTGTAAAAAATGGTCGTATCGAGTTGGAAAAAAAGCATTTGAAAGCTTTAAGTTTCTAGTTTCGAGATTCTGATGTAGAATAACATTGCATCATTAAAATTTTGGTTTTCGACATTTTAGTATTTAATTTTTCGTCTAAATGAATTTTTCTCGAAAACGGTTAATCCTACAGTATTACAACAAGAGTACCTTTTTTATGTATTTTGACCTGAGGAATCATATTTCAAAAATAAAATTGCAAAAAAGTTACACAGAAAAAAGTTTGGGACAAAAAACTGATAAGGCCCCCCAGTTTCGCACACCCCTGGTTTAAATAAGTACGTGAAAATGACATACAAAGATGGGCCTTATTAGGATGAATTCACATGCAAAACCTCTTTAATATATCTCAAAGGGTTCCTGAGTTATTAAATAAAAACCGATTTTTTTTAGCCAACTTTAAAGGGGCGTAGCTCCCTTATGACGCATTTTTAGACATATGTTTATAGGAACTTTTTGTCATATTTTATCATGTAGAATCTGTTAAAAATTCCGACGCTATTTCAAATACACCCTGTATAATGATTTAAAGATATTGCCATATGTGTGGCACATTTTCAGTTCAACTTGTTTTAATTATTTTTAATGTTTTTTACAGATATGTTGACCAAATTGATCAAGGAAGAATCCTTAAGGACTTACTTGTTTACCTATTCCAACGTTTATGATTCCATTTCCATGATGACCTTGGCGAGTATGTTCGAGTTGGAAAAGGCAACAGTGCATTCGACCATTTCGAAGATGATTATCAACGAGGAACTTATGGTAAGTTATTTTCACAAATTAAAACTTATGGCAAGTTATTTTTACCCAGCGAAACCAAAAAATCCTTAACTTTTTTCGATCAGTTTACTTTAGAGTTGTAAATTAAAAAAAAAAAACATTTGTTTTTTTTTTAAAACACAAAAAAAAAGTTTTAAAACAAAGCTAGACTTTATAAAAAAAACAAATTTATTTTTTATTAAAAAAAACACAGTTATAAAAAAACAAATTTGTTTTTTATTAAAAATTAACACATTTTTTATTGTAAAAGTCATGTATGAAGTGTTTTACAAAACATGCATTTCACTTTCGGAACTTTTCCGTTAGTTTGTGTGTCTATAAAAAGATTTGATACGTTGCTTTTTTTGCGGCCAGGCATCATAAACAGACTTCATAAATTTGACACGTTAGAAAAGTGAGGTTATGTGACTGAAGTTTCAACTCCTAAACTCGTTAACAGATGGCTTATAATCTATATATTTTATTATTTCACGAAGAATAAAGTATTTTGAAATAAAAACTAATAAAAACTATTGAATACAGTCTCTAATTGAACCTAAAATACAAAAGTTGTCATTTTTTGAATATTTTCACAAAAAAAAACACAAAAAAAAACTTCAAAAAAAACAAGCCTTCAAAAAAAAAACGGTTTTTTACAACTCTAGTTTACTTTGACAATGTAACTTTTTTTAATTTTTTATTTTTAGGCTTCGCTGGACGATCCAACCCAAACCGTCGTGATGCACCGCAGCGAGCCTTCAAGGCTGCAATCTTTGGCGCTGCAGTTGGCGGACAAAGTTAACAACTTTGTCGATTCGAACGAAAGGATTTTGGAAACGAAACAGGGCAATTTCTTCTTACGGGCAAACCAGGTAAGTTTCAAAATGAAAATAAACTAATTTCTGGGTAAGAGATAGGCTTTTTAGTATATAAATATTTTTTTCAAGACTAAAACTTAAAAAAAAAATATTTTGAAAAAAAAAATGTTTTTTTATAAAAAAATATGTAACTGTTTTATATTTTAAATTATAATTATAAAATCATATGAAGGTTTGCCCTCTAGCTTGTTTTTATATTAGTTATAAAACTGAATAAAAAAGACATTATCGTAATTTGCTTTTGTAAAATGACTATACTCCGTCCAGTTATGCAAGATAGTAAGGGACGCGGCCCGTTTTACACCACAGACCGCATAAATAGCATAATTATGCATAAATCGTAGTGTATCAAAAATTTAATAGATGTCGGTACTGTTTTCCTGGAAAGGGCCTATCCAAAGTCTCGCATAACAAGCATAGTACATAAGAATGCGATGCCAGGATTGGCTTGATGTGTCGTCATGTATCTTGTAATGGTTATTATGCGAGGCTCTGGATAGGCCTTAAGTTGTAATTGTAACCTAAAAATTTTACGTTTTCCTTGTGTTCAATATAATTTGCGTTTGTACAATATGTATATGCTAATTTAGTGTGAGTGTATGAAGAATAAACCAAAAAAGTACCTTTTTCAATACCATACAAAATAACATTAAGTATAACCATTTTTTATGTAACATTCTCTTCTTTTATTAGCTTTAACGACCGTCAATCATTGTCATAGACAAAAAATGTCACAATATTTTATATGTTAAAAGGTACGAGTTTTTAACCAATGATATAGCTTAAAAATCGCGGGAATTTTAAACTACTATCTTGCATAAGAAGAAGGCGTGTGATAAGAAGAAGACGGACTATAGTAAATAAATAAAATCCTTCTCGAATGAGCGAGAATACTTTCTCATAAAAGAAGTTATGTCCAGAAACAATTTATTACATTTTGGGGAGAGGGGGGATCATGGAAAAAAATGATAATAACCTTTTTTGTGTAAAACTCCGCGCAGAATCTATCTGAGTTGATGTTTATTTGTTTTTTGTTGTATGGTTGGTAGAATAAATTTAATTCCCTATGAAAGGTTGCTATCAAGTTTCAAATTCATTGTCAATACAAACATTATTTTGACGTTTAAAAAAAATCCAAATAATTATTAAAAAGCAAGAAGAAATTACAAGAAAAATCTTTAAAAAGGAAAGTAAAGTATCAATCTAGAAATGTTTTGAAAAAATTAAGCAATATAATACAGTGCTAAATAAGGGTTTCACAGTAAACGATGTGGAAATATTTTTTTGTCGAGTTAACATAATACTGTTCATAATTGAATTTAAAAAACATAATTCAAGCTCAGGAAGGGTCAAATTTTATTTTAATAGCATATTATAAATAAAAAAACTTACTTTTATTATAACTTTTAACAAATTTCCACTTTTAAAAACTTTCTATAATTATTTGTAAGACGTAACTTGACAGTTATTTCTTGCCTATTTAACATTTGCTACTGACAGCACATATCTTGGAATAAAGTCGATATTTTGAATGTTTTAATTGTTTTTTCAGGGCAATTTCAGGGGCGACAGACAAAATTACAGAGGTGGAAATAATGAGAATTGGAACAGACAGAGACGCGATCGCAAGGAATACAACAACTGACACACAGGTTTTATGTTTTATTAAGTATAGAAAATTTTCTCAAAAATTTTTTATATTTAAAAAAAATATTACATCGTTAATATTTTCGCCTCTTTTTTTTAAAATATATCGTAAAATTCTGTATTTGCCCTGTATAGTATTTGATGAGCGCCCTGTATAGAGATATTTGCTGTTTTTTTAATTTGTTATATAAAGTTAATAAAAACAAATATCGAAGAATTTTTTTTTAATTTTTTTTTTAAACTTGGTAAAATATCTAGGGATTATTATGGATCAACATACAAATTGGGACCATGAGAGAAGATAGTAAATACATTTTTATATAAACTATTTATTAAATTAGTGTAAATTTAATGTTTATAAAAGCATATCTGGATGGTGTTACGCAATAATGTGTTAAACCGCATTGTGAGATGATACTAAATTGTTTTTCATTAATCTACTGTCATTTCACAATGCGGGTTAACATTTTATTACAGAACACAGTCCATCTTAGTTCGAAAAAGGTACTTAAAATTATATAATTTTGACATTCTTATTAGTAAATTTTCCTACAAAGTAAGTATTTCATGTGCCTTTTCTTCCATAAGGTTTTCCATCGTTTTCACGTGTGTGCACCATACGTTTAATCTTTCAGCCATTGTTGCAATTTGTTTGCGGTCGAGTACCCTGGGTTGGACCCATGTCATGTTTACAGTGTTGGCAACCTAAAAGAAAATAAAAAATTGTTAAAACTGTATATAACATTTTTTATAGGGCTTAAAAAGAGCTTTTATTTAAAATATAATTTTTTGAAATCGGGTTATAAATATGTGAGATATGCTAAAAAAACCTTTTACTGCTTTAAACGCCAATATCTCGAAAACGATGCGTTTTAGGAAAACGTTGTTTATAACATTTTTTGACCAATTTAAAATTATCTTTTATATAACTGCTAAATTAACCAAATACAATAATAATTGTCTTAATTATAAACAAAAAACTCTAAAAATAGGAGTTTTACCCTACTTTTACCCCCTTACCCCCAATCGTTTACCCCCAAAATCTAATCAGCTCTTCGGAATACGATAAGAAACAATATGCAAAAAACCGCAAGTCGATATCTCATGTAGAAATGGAGTTTGGACTTTTTGGAGTTTGGAGTTTACACCCAGACAGACAGACGGACGCAAAAATTTTTTTTACTGATTTCGACTCAGAATGGTCTAAAACGTCGAGAAATGTAAAAAAAAACGTGGTCAAAGATTTTGACTTTTCGGCGAAGATTTCAATACATCGGCACTCTTAGTAGCACTAAGTGCCGATGTAACAGAAAACAAATATTTACCTGATCTATATGTCCTCTAACCAGTCCTTGAGATAAGGCCTTCATAACCAGAAGTTCGATTTCGATTATAGGCAGTTTCGTCTCTCTGGCAATTTCGGCAAAAGTCAACTGTCTGTTGTGAGACGGTCTTTTGAACGTCATCTAAAAAGTAATATTCCTTTATCCAATACATACAGATAATAAGACTATTTTATTTTAAATAGATAAACTGAATAATAACCCCCGCGTGGCTTTTACTTTATTGAGTGGATAATTATTTATTTTACCCACTTAACTGTCACTTGTCAAATTATTTTCCTTTAAATGTCATTAAGATTTTTAATAAAAATATGAATTCCTAAGCTATTTATTGGATAAAATCTTGTATGGCACTCATGGGTAAACCGATATTGCCCTCTCGAAAATTAACATGCGAGGCGTTAGGCAATATCTTATTTTAGCCACTAGTACCATAAATAACTATTAAAGTGTAAGCTAGTGGCATATCAGACAGAAGAGACAATTGGAAAAAAGTAAGGTCTCAGTCTGACCAAAAAATTACATACCTCCATAAGACATAACAGAGTGATTTTCTGCCTCAAAAACAATTCTTGAGCAGCCAAATCAGCTATGGTAGCCCACTGTGTCTTCATTTGCTCAAACTTCACAATATCTCCAGCATTAAAAGCAAACAGCAAGTCGATCAGCCAAGAATTTTCAGTATTTTTCAAGGTGTTCAAGATTGGGTGGGCCAGAAGTTCTCCTAAATTGTAAACACCCTCTCCTAAAAGGGCGGCTAAGCCCAAGAAAAAGGCGTGTTGGGGTTTGACTTCGTCTGAGATGGTGTCTAACTCGACACATCCTAGGTATCGTAGGGCTGTTCTGTAGTACTGGGCATGGTCACCTTGTAATCTGTGAAAACAATCAAAAAAGAAATTTGTGACCATCTGGAGAATACTTTGAGCTAAGGATAATGCTTTTTTTATCCAAAGTTTAAGCTGGAGTTGGTTTTGACAAACAATGGCGATTTCTCCCGTTTGATTAGACAGGGACAAAAGTTCTACCCAAAAAGGATAGAAGACATACATACACTCCCACTTCCACCCAACCAAACAAATTCTGTAATTGTTCTTTGTTGAACAAATACAATATTTACTTGGCCGGGTGAAAACTGTAACTATATTATTTTTAGCGCAAATGAGATAGAGATAGGGTAGACGTCTTTTGTTTCATAATTCTGGTTGTAGAGAGCTCCATTGGAGTGAAGAAATGGGGGTAAAAACTATTTTTTTAATTTTTATTTTTATTTAATAAGCCTAGGCCTACATGGGAAATAATTCGTTTGTTGGCAGCAGTTTTTTTAAAGGCATAAAAAAGGCTAACTTTTTTAATGCTGTATTTTTTTACTGTAAAAAAAATTATCTAGTGTTTTGTCACAAAATAAGGACAATTTAGTTATGTGTTAGATTGGTGAACAAGACATTACTAATCTAATGTCCTTTTTAGTACCCTTGAACAAAAAATGTTTTTTTTTTATTTTCTTTAAGCTCAGTAAGATTTGCATTAAAAATAGCAAATAAAATTGAGAAGGGTCTAAAATTTGGCAGCGATGTCCAGAAGACCATGAAGTTTAACCTATAAAAAGTTCTAAACCCAAGCCTCCATCTTGAAAAAATGGTGCTAACTTTTCAGTAGAAAAAGTTAATATAATGTGACTGGGTAAAACTAAAATTTGGTACCCATACCAACGTTTGGTACCCACGGTGTAAACATATGCAATAAAGAGCATTTTAATTTAATTTAAATGCAGGTTTTCCCTTACCTATAATACTGGGAAGCCAAAAGGTAAAATCTACCATGTACAGCTGTAACACCATCAGCATTATCCAAAGTTGCTTCAACTTCTTCTATAATTTTCTTCGTAGCATCTAAATCATTTAATTTCTCGAGATAAATCTGACCTGCTAATACTTTACACAAATTCTGAGCATCTGGGTTTATTTTTACCTTTGGTTCGGTTTTTTCCAAGAATGCTACAGCTTCTTTAGGATCTTTAAACTGTTCTTTAACTATTGCAACAATTTCCACCAATGATAAAGGATTTATTCTAAAAATAACGCCGAAAACAAAGATTTAGTAGATATTTGAGGTTATGTTAAAAATAATGACTTACTTATTTTCGAAGGTTTGTATAAAGTTGTTATAGAGTTGTATTAAGTTATCGTCCTTCTGGAACTCCGGTTTCTTTATAAATTTAAGGAGTTTTAAAGTTAACTGATGCCACAATCTAGAAAAAAACACGGTTTAAATATTTTCTCGGAAATCGTGAAAAAATGTACATACTTTTTGTTGTGCAATTCTTCTAATTCAGCCCATTCTGTTGCTAAATCTTTTGAACTTTCTTTTTGCTGTTTTGATAAATAATCGCTTACGTTTGATTGTTGAACTGTAGCGGCCGCCATTTTTTTATAATATTCTTTGTGAAAACTGTCAAATTGACAGCTACATTCCCTGCGACATCTATTCACTTTTAACCGACTTCCAAAAAAAAGGAGGTAACTATTTTCGTCAGCGCTATCTACTAGCTGGATTTCAAAACATGTTGTCGACTACAAAAGAAGCCTGCAATATAAACTAGAACAGTTTAAAAGAAAACTACTAGATGTCGCAAACTATAAAATTTGTCAGCGCCATCTAGTAACATTGTCTATGAACCAACCACAATAAATCTGCAATACCGACATCCAAAGCAAAAGTTTGAAGGTTCAACTTATTGTTGATAGAGGGCGAATCATCTTCGAGCTGTCAATGAGTCAAAAAAACGTAAAAAAATATAACTGTGAAAATGACTGTGAAAATGGCAACTCCCCAGGAGAATACTACGCAGGAAACAACGAAAAACAATGAAGAAGACTCCAATAATCTGTGGGCACAAATATTGAACGATGTCCAAAAAAACGGTAACCCAAAATTGTCACCAAATAAGCAAATCTTGGTGCTTGGTGATAACGAATCTGGAAAGACCACTATGGTAGCTAAATTGCAGGGGATTGAGAATTCCAGCAAGGGTAAGTTATAAATAAATGTTATAATCAATTAATTTTATATAATAAAATTTTATAAAGGTTGGGGTCATAAATTACCAAAGTTTTAAGACATTGAAACATATCTATCATATGTAAATGTTATGTTATTATATTGGTAGGATAGTTAGTGAGTGTCCAGTGGTTTGGAATGCCTGGAAATACCAGGGAAGTTTTTTGGAACTTTATATTCTTACCACAAGCTGTTTCTTGAAATATTGACCTCGTTACCAGAGGCCATACTTTTGGTATTCATTTAGTCAGGGACGATCTGAGGTTTTTGTCATGGGGGATATGAAGGTAAAATTTGCCGACTGAAAAAAATTTTACGACTAAAAAAAAACTTCCTATAGTTTCAAAAAATTAACTTTTTTTTGTAAACTATAGGAAAAAGTATTCTTTTGTTAGCGGCAGTTATTTTTTACAGGTTCAGGGCTGGAATATGCTTACATTGATGTCCGAGATGACTACAGAGAAGACCACACACGCCTCAGTGTTTGGGTTCTTGATGGGGATCCAGCTCACTCAGAACTACTGAAATTTGCATTAAATGAAGAGACTTTTCAAGGTAATTGAAATAAATTAACTGCAAAATTAAAAAAAAAACTAAAAGAAATGTTGCAAGCACCCTGTCAAAACATTGGCACTATTGGGAAAACTAATAACATGCTATTAGAACAGGGTAGCATAACATAATTACAATTTTACTACCACTCCTCACTGCACAAACTAACTTGTATAATATTTATATTAAACTTTAGCTTTTCTTGTACACTTAATATATAATTAAAATTAATAATAAAAATATGTTTTTACTTGGATTCAAGTTGAACTTATTAATTATAATTTTTGATTAATTTTAAAAACAAATAAATGGAAGCTTAAAATTTGTACCCTAGTGCCATCTAGTTTGCAAATTTCAAACTAGGTGTTTTGTTTGATTTTAAATTCTGTATCTTTAAAACATTATATTCTAGTAAAAAACTGTATATAACATTTTTTATAGAGCTTGAAAAGAGCTTTTATTTAAAATATAATTTTTTGAAATCGGGTTATAAATATGTGAGATATGCTAAAAAAACCTTTTACTGCTTTAAACGTCAATATCTCGAAAACAATGCGTTTTAGGAAAACGTTGTTTATAACATTTTTTGACCAATTTAAAATTATCTTTTATATAAGTGCTAAATTAACCAAATACAATAATAATTGCCTTAATTATAAACAAAAAACGCTAAGTTTTACGCTATTTTTACCCCCTTACCCCCAAAATCTAATCAGCTCTTCGGAATAAGATAAGAAACAATACGCAAAAAACCGCAAGTCGATATCTCATGTAGAAATGGAGTTGGAGAGTTTACACCCAGACAGACAGACAGACGGACGCAAAAATTTTTTTTACTGATTTCGACTCAGAATGGTCTAAAACGTCGAGAAATGTGAAAAAAGCGTGGTCAAAGATTTTGACTTTTTGGGCGAAGATTTCAATACATGGGCACTCTTAGTAGCACTAAGTGCCGATGTAAAACTTTATGGAAAACTGTTATTATTAGAAATAAAAAATATATTCTGGTTATTTTGAAGCACTAAATCTGAAAAACAATAAACATTCTTAGCATATTTCCAAAAAAAATATATAATTTTAGGATTGAGGGGGTCAAAATTGTTATTTTTAGTACTATTTAATATTGTATAGGTCGTTTGAATAAAATTGTGATTACATACCTGAAAAAAATCAATAAAAACCCTTGATATTCCCTAACCATAAGGTATATTACCCCTAAATACGCTGTATTTTCCAGAAACCCTGGTCATACTGACTGTCACCATGACCACACCCTGGGGCATCCTGGAGCAGCTGCAGCACTGGGCCTCCGTACTCGCCGACCACCTGGATAAGCTGAAGCTGGACGTGGATGTGCGCCAGAACAGGAGAAAGCACATGGCAAACACCTGGATGGAGTATGTCGAACCTGGAGACGAGCTCGATCCGGCATCGCCTATGAAGAGGAGCTCCAGGAATTTGGGAGATGGTGTGTAGAAGTGTTAATTAACTAAGCATAAGTATTAATTTTTAAAATAAAAAGTATTTTAACCTTTTATAACAAATATTTTTGCCCTAGGTCCAAAGCAAAATAAAATAACTAAACTAAAAAAATAACTCTCTCATTATTTGGACTTTTGTTGTAGGTGAAGATGAAGATTTTGAAACCGGACCTCTACCGGAGGGAACTCTTACCAACAACTTGGGTCTGGATATTGTGGTGGTTGTTACAAAAACCGACTATATCCAAACTTTGGAAAAAGAACAGGATTACAAGGATGAACATCTCGATTTTATGCAACAGTGGATCAGAAGGTAACAAAAAACCGTAACTTTCTGTTTTTTTTTTCAGGCCTTAAATGTATCTCTAAGAGTTCTAGGTGTAGATCAAAAATGCTTAGGACGTTTTTCGTAGCCAATTATTTGAGCTTCTTTCTTTTGGTTCATTCGAGAAATTTAAGAGGTTCTACATTAAAAAATATGAAAAAAAGTTCCTATAAAGGTTGGCCCTAAGCGAGCTGCGGCCCTTCGAAGATGGACATATTGAATGTATAAATAAATATTAACTAACTAAATATAAAGTTTTTCTGAGAGGTAAACGTATTTATCGAAGTATAACAGGATATTACACGAAAAATATTTAGGGCCACCTAAAAAGATGGCTATTTTATAAATAAATGTAACGAAATTATGTTAAAAAATATTATGATTCTTAAAATATATTAAGATTTATTTATATGAATAAATTTGTCTCCAGATGCCATTTTATGATGCAGGTAGAAATTTCCTAGTTGGCCACGCCCCCTCCGAAAGTTATAAATTAAACGTACTTATAACGTATTTCTAACTTAAAAATCTAACGTTAGATTAACGTTTGTAACTAACGTTTGATTCTAACGTTAAAAAGCGGGACATTTATACATATTTTATAACGTACTTTTATACAGTTTTCTAACATTAGAAAAACGTTAATTTAACGTTAAATTTCTGCTAGGGTAGTCTGTCGCTATTTAGACTAAAAATCAACAACAAAATTAAAAAAAAACACACTTTTTAGGTTTTGTTTGCAATATGGTGCCGCCTTATTCTACACCAGCGCCAAGGAAGACAAAAACTGTGACCTGCTCTACAAATACCTGACGCACCGCATATACGGGTTTCCGTTCCACACGCCCGCGCTGGTGGTCGAAAAAGACGCCGTTTTCATCCCGGCCGGCTGGGATAACGTGAAAAAAATCGGTATTTTGCACGAGAACTTGCAGACGTGCAAGCCGGACGATTATTATAGGTAAGCAATAGTAGTAGTCTAAAGTTTATTTTTCTAAGGTATAGTTATTTTAAATTTGCCGCTAAATACTCCACAAAGTCCGATTTACACTGAAGCATGTGGCTTGTTTTGAATGTCAACACAACCAAAATTTATAATTTTTGTTTACTTACTTTGTTTTTATGATGTTTTGATGTAAAAAAAGAGAATTGATAAAGCTGTTACTAAAAACACTTTTGTATTCCTGTAGAAACAAAATTTGCTTATAAAATCGCTTTTATTCCAATAATTTAGAGGAATAAACCATTGTTTTGTTCTCGTTAATGGCACGTCAACGTTTTACGGTTGTGTAAATTGGGCCTAGTCATTTCGCTTACGACGCATGCGTATCTTACGTTGCTATGGTAATTTCGAGATTGTTTACAAGCGGGAAGGTTTAAAATAACTATACCTTAAAAAATAAGTTTAGGGAACATTCAAGTATTACGTAACGCAAAATGTACCTTAATTCATACACTTCATACCTCGGTTCTCGCGTTATTCAAGGCTGTAGAGATTTCATATTTTGGATTCCCCCCCCTAACACACCCCCTATTAGGGGGGGTAGCCAAAATACGAAATCTCTATAATCTATAGTAACGCGAGAACCTGGGTATGAAGTGTATGAATTTTGGTACAATTTGCGTTACGTAATACTTGAACGTTCCCCTAAGAGTTAGTGACCATTTTTATTTCATTATTTGCTCCCAGCTGTATTTTTTATGTCTTATAAGTACATTCAAATTAAGCTATTTGCAAATCGCCAGGTCCTGGATCGGGTTCCTTTAGATGCTAGAAGCCTCGAAAAGGTGGTGAAATGGGGTCCCGGAAAAATATATTCCTAAATTACCGAGTCAAACAAATTACATTTATTACATTTGGATTAGTCTATTTTCACAGTTTTACACAATTATACAGTAGGCTAAGAGTTAAAAAGAGACTTTAAAAACTTTATCAGACATATGTCAACACTAAAAAGTCTCAATAATTTTCATTTAATCAAAATGTCAGTTCATAAATTCTCATTTCTTTAAAAAATTAGGTGTCACATATTATAAAGGCACTTTTTAAAGATTGTTCTCACTCCTTGGCCCCAAAATTATTGTGTATAACTATGAAAATAACTTAATCTGAATGTATTAAATGAAATGTATATGACTCGGCAAGTTAAAAATAGATTCTTTGGTATATAATGGAATGAGTGGTTTCAACAAAACTGGGTTATAAAAAAATATTACATTGTGAACTATCTTTCATTTGACAAATATTTGTTTACTTGTTAATAAATTTAGTGTCAATATTGTTATTGCCACATCAATGTCAAAGTCAAAAAATGTTGGTGTATTTCATTAAAATTGGGAGATAAAGCAGAAAAACAAGAATACTCGAAGAATACTGGTGTAAAACCCATAATTATAATTTTTAAATTAAGGAACTATGAGGAATACCTAGTTGTAGGAGACCAATATACTAGTAGTGTTTTTTAAAAATAAAGGTATTTAAAACAAGTTTATTAGATACAAAATATATTGATAAGGGGATTTAATAGTAGACATTTTAGAATAGGGATATTTTAGAGCAGAAATACAGTAATTAACAATAGAGATACGCTTCAAAATCCAAATAGTATTTACTAAACACAAATGCATAGAATAACATATGATTTTTGACATGGTTAAACTAACCTTATTTTTCAAACAGGCATAACAAAAAATCCACATTCACACAACTAAATTTTATGGAAAACATGAAATTTTACTTAACCCCACTTTTCCAGTTTTGTTGAAACCAACGGTAACATTACATATCTTCACGGCTTGGTTTTTACTTACAGAGACATTATCGTCCAGCCAGCCACAAGAAAAGCCGTGAATCGGGAAACGGAAATCGTGGTTGAAGACGAGCAGGCGTTCTTGACGAGACAGCAGCAGATCTCGTTCGGCAGCGGGCCCCAGCCCACGGCCAGACTCGGCGAGAGCCCCATTCGGACCTCCCCGATGCCAGGTAACTCATTTTACCTTTTCCCAGAAAAGCCTTGCCTTGCCTTGTTGGTAAAAAAATGATTTTTTGCCAGGTAACTCATTTTACCGTTTCCCAGAAAAGCCTTACCTTGCCTTGTTGGTAAAAAAATGATTTTTTTTAAGTTTAGGCTAGTTTATTTACGAAATTTCCATTTTAACAATAAAACTAGATGAAACGTTGCAAGCACCCTGTCAAAACATCGGCGCTGTTGTACACTAGAGCCATCTAGTTTGCAAATTTCAAACTAGGTGTTTTGTTTGATTTTAAATTCTGTATCTTTAAAACATTATATTCTAGCAAAAAACTGTATATAACATTTTTTATAGGGCTTAAAAAGAGCTTTTATTTAAAATATAATTTTTTGAAATCGGGTTATAAATATGTGAGATATGCTAAAAAAACCTTTTACTGCTTTAAACGCCAATATCTCGAAAACAATGCGTTTTAGGAAAACGTTGTTTATAACATTTTTTGACCAATTTAAAATTATCTTTTATATAAGTGCTAAATTAACCAAATACAATAATAATTGCCTTAATTATAAACAAAAAACGCTAAAAATAGGGGTTTTACCCTATTTTTACCCCCTTACCCCCAATCGTTTACCCCCAAAATCTATTTTTTTTTACTGATTTATCACAACTTGTTTGATATGTAAAATTTGTGACCATGATAACTCGAGAACACTTTGAAACAAACACTTTAAATTTGGAACTTACGTTCCTTATCCAAAGTTCTCGTCTAGGATTGTTTATGGTAAAAATCGGGCTGGGGTAATAGGGGTAAAAAGTATTTTTTTTGTTGGCAGCAGTATTTTTTTTAATTTTTTTTTATTTTCCTTTTCCAAGAAAATATTTAAAAAACAATAATTTCTTTTTCTACGACTGCTTTAGAATGTAAGCAAATACACGCACTTTTCAAACACAGAATGAATCCATTCTAGCTCTAGATACGGTATGAATATTCCGTATCAAGTGTTAGAATGAGCACATGTAGTGTCATCTCTTATTTATAAAAGTAAAGAAAACTGTAGCAAAATTAGCAAAAATATATATATATATTTTACCATGAAATATTGAATAATTTAATGCAATTTAAAGTTTTGCGTTAAAATTACATAAAGTTTATTAGTTTTTCCTAATATTTGACCAGTTTTTAATCAGTTTAGTTCAAAAAATTAAAACTGTTCCATCTATTGTTAAATATTTAAACCTGGTATCTGTCACAACATTCTGACATAACCTTCAAAATTTGCATTATAATTTGTAAATATGTGCTAAAATTAAATAAAAATCTTTTTTAAGTACTGATTTGATAAAATTATTAAATAACATTAATTGCTTTATTTAAAAATATGTGTTTTGTTGCATTTACAATGTCGAGTCACAAAAAACATCGTTTTTAACCTTGTCCGCAGTTTAAAGCCATACAGTGTTTCATATTTGCAGTCAAAGAAAAAGTATAGTCTACAACAAGTATGGAATAGTTATTCCGCGCTCGCGGGACCGTCATACTCGCCTGCCGGCTCGTATGACAAACTTTCCGCTCGCGCGGAATATTGTCTATTCCATACTAGTTATAGAATATACTATTCATAAAAAAAATCTATTTTTTTTGTGATTTTTTCTTTAATTTTTGTCAAAAAAAAATAAAAATTTCTACCCAGGCATGCAAGGAACGCCCAAACGGCTGGACGGTTCCAAGGTCGTGTCATCCCCAGGAGGCGAGGGCGTTCTGGCCAACTTCTTCAACTCCCTGCTCCACAAGAAAACCGGGACTCCGGGCGGTTCGATGACGAACAAATCCGGAGGCCAGGACTCGTACACGGAGAAAAGTACGATGAGGTCGGACGCAGCTGCTGAGTTGGATAGGTAAGTGATTTTTTTTCAGTGTATTTTTACTGCATGTTTTTTTAAGGGTTTTAAGAAAATTTCCAGAAAAAATGTCTTGTTTTTTCGGTTAAAACCATATATAAGCTAGTTTTTAAGTTTAAAACCGGTTAAAGCTAGTTATTACAGTCCAAACCAGTTTTTTCGGTTAAAACCAGTTTTTTGCTTAAAACAAGTATTGTTTTTTTTTATCGTTAGCTCTAGTATAGATTTTAAAGTTTTTTAGTTTAATCAAAACTTTAACATTAACATAAAGCGATCATAGCATTACGCACTAGAATATAAACAGTTGGTATTTCTATTCTGTGAGTCTAGAGTAAAATCACCGATTGCAAGAGAGAGAGAGAGAGATGCAAACTTTTGGCCAATCAGAAAGTCAATCACAAATCTGCATGAGATGACAAAAATTTTCACTTTTTGATAACTGTTACTTTAATATTAAAAATACCAACCCGTTTTCTTTAGCGAAAATTTTTATAAGGGGTCGTCCATAAAATACGTCACGCAAATTGACCAAAATTCATACACGTCATACCTCGTTTCTCGCTTTATTAAAGGATGTAGAGATTTCACATTTTGGCTACCCCGCCCCAATAGGGGGGTAGCCAAAATATGAAATCTCTACAGCCTTTAATAATGCGAGAAACTTGGTATGAAGTGTATGAATTTTGGTCAATTTTTGTGACGTATTTTATGGAAGACCCCTAAACTGAGCCTTATACATTCTACAGAATGGTCACTGAAAACCCAGGTTTCATATTATGACACCATAAGTGTACCACTATAGTCCGTCCAATTATGCAAGATAGTAGTTTAAAATTCCCGCGATTTTTAAGCTACACCATTGGTTAAAAACTCGTACCTTTTAACATATAAAATATTGTGACATTTTTTGTCTATGACAATGATTGACGGTCGTTGAAGCTAATAAAAGAAGAGAAAGTTACATAAAAAAATGGTTATACTTAATGTTATTTTGTATGATATTTAAAAAGGTACTTTTTTGGTTTATTCTTCATACACTCACACTAAATTAGCATATTCTACATATTGTACAAACGTAAATTATATTGAACAAGGAAAACGTCAAATTTTTAGGTTACAATTACAACTTAAGGCCTATCCAGAGGCTCACATAACAACCATTACAAGATGCATGACGACACATCAAGCCAATCCCGGCATCGCATTCTTATGTACTATGCTTGTTATGCGAGTCTTTGGATAGGCCCTTTCCAGGAAAACAGTACCGACATCTGTTAAATTTTTGATACACTATTATTTATGCATAGTTATGATATTTATGCGCTCTGTGGTGTAAAACGGGCCGCGTCCCTTACTATCTTGCATAACTGGATGGAGTATAATACCAACCGTACTCTTCTAGTCTGTAATGCTAAAAGAATACTGCTGTATTACTTGTTAAATTAAGTATGTGACAATCTTAACGTCAAAATTTTCCCTTTATAGGTTAGCTAGAGGAGGGGGTAAAAAAACGAGCACACCAGAAAGTACTAGCACCTCCAGTGATAATGGTATAGATTTAAATGCTTCCGATTGCTAAAAAAAAATATTTTAAATTAATTTTTTTGATATTATTTAGCTAGCTAAATTTTACTGGTCCAGAATTTTTTTGGGCTGTAATATTGGTTCATTTTTTTTTTAATGCACAGGTTTATTTCAGCTAAGATAAATAACTTTTTTTTTGTTTGTTCGGTATTGTTAACTTTCTCAAAATATTGTTTTTTCACTACTAGCTTTAGAACATACCATTATTTATCATGTTTTCAGACTGTGAAATCAATTTTCTTCACCTATAGCATTAATAATTTTTTCTCTCTTAGTAGGAGTAAATTTTATAAACAATTGATTTCTGTCACTTCAGATGTTTCAGTTCTTTGTGCAATTTTTACTAATTAAACCCAAGAAAATATCTTTAAATAACTTTTTATTTATTAAATATAATTAATTATAATTATTATCAATTAATACAATCAATAATTAGCTAAATATTATGAAAAAAAAAAAGATAAAAAAACTAAATTTTTAAACGTCAGTTCAAAGTATTTATTTGAGCAAATGTCATTGATCAAGGCTACTTGATTTCTATGAAAATTTCATGAAATATAATTTCTGTTAATAATTTATTTTATTATTTGAATAAAAATAGTTAAATAGTGCTAGTAGTGAAAAAACTAAAATATAAACCACGGTAGAGAAGACTATTGTAGCCTCGCACTCTTAAATCCCTTGCTGCTACGCAGCTTGGGATTTATTACGCTCGGCTATAAAAAGTGTCTTCTCTACCTTGGTATATAATTACTATTATACCAGCCAAGACGAACTAGACGTTTTTGACGTTATTATTAAATAATATAAAAATTTATATCAGTTGTACTACTTCATCAAAAAAAAAAACACAAAAGTTTTGTTTTTGAGATATCGTCCACTAAAGGCTCTAGTTGTCTAACTCCAAATTTTTCAAAAATGAGATTTTTATCAAATTTGCTTCATTATCTGATTACCAACATACTTCAAAAAAAAAAAGTTGCATTAAACCAATATCAGCCTCAAAAAATGCAAAAATGTAAATATTTTAAGTCGCTAAGTGTCTAACTCCATCATATGATTGTGAGAAAACAATTAAATGAGAACTGTCACTAATGCCAAACTATTTCTCGACAACAGGGGATCCCGTTTCAAATATTTGTTAATTTACTGTTTGATGATAATTATAATTATTGCCATTAATAATGTATATATATTATGCCTACCTAGTAGTAATATTATATATTAAATATAAAAATATAATTTTTTTGTAATAATAAAACGCGATATAATACGATAGGTATCCTCTTTTATCTTCCCTTGGAGTTAGACCATTAGTGAATTTAGATTCTGTGGTTAAAATTTAATTTTCAAATAATTTATATAAAATAGATAACAATGAAAAGTTTTAAATACATTAACACATTTCAAACATTTTTACCTGTGAACAAGCTAGTTTTAAAGTTCTAAATTGCTATAATTAAGTTTTAAATCGTTTTTTACGTCTCCTGAAAAATATTACGTTTTGGAGTTAGACCGTTAGAGCCTTTAGATGACGATATAGCTTCTTTAATGAAATTGAAGCCGAATTAAAATCTGGTTCTTTCAAGTCGGGAATTTTTTTAATATAAGCTACATCTAATATAAAAGTTTTTTTTTGTGTAAAGTTGACTTTATAACTTAGGGTCCCTAATGGAGCTCTCTACAACTAGAATTATGAAACAAAAGACGTCTACCCTATCTCTATCTTATTTGTGCTACACTTTCCAGCCAACCAAATAAATACTGTATTTATTTTTCATACAACAAATACAGTATTTATTTGGTTGGCCGGAAAGTGTAGCACTGAGCGGACGAACGAACATAGCTAATGTGAATCTGTAGAATGAGAAAATTCTACTAAAATTTAGATGACGCCAGTAATTTCTTTAATTTCGCCCGGCCAAGTAAATATTGTATTTGTTCAACAAAGAACAAATATAGAATTTGTTTGGTTGGGTGGAAGTGGGAGTGTATGTATGTCTTCTATCCTTTTTGGGTAGAGCTTTTGTCCCTGTCTAATCTAACGGGAGAAATCTCCATTCACTTTTTAAGCCTAAAATTTACCATTGATGCGAATTAGCAAAAATGAACCAATATTATGTAATACCACTGCTTTATTATTTTTTTTTGATAATATATAACTATGTTTAGCTCTAATGTGTATAAATCTACGTTAACCTAAAATTTATAAATCAGCAATCGACTAACGAAATTTTAATAGGCTGCTCTTATGTTCCCTACTCCCTAAAATCCTTACTTTAAAGATTTTTATGGATTTACTCAATCCTACTCCGTAACATCCCTACTCCCAACAGCCCTACACAAATCTACATTTTTGTTTTTTTTTTTTTTAAGAAAAAAAGAAAAATATACTTTTCATAGTTTCCTTGAATATTTTCGTTATACATTTTTTTATCTAGATTTTCTAAAGATCATAACACCTCTGTGATAAATGATTTGTTGTAATAATTTATTTAGTTCTTTATTATTTTTAACTTATAAATTAATTAATTTTTTTCCATCTACCATGTAAAATAACTTAATAAACATTTTTTAATATATATTTTTTTGTTTCAAAAAACTAAAAGGCTCGGGGTAATAGGGGCATAAGCCTTAATTTTGTGTGGCTTGGGCATTTCTTGACTTTTCTTAAATAATAATAATATGGTATGAGAGAGAAAACTAGGATATTGCCCATGAAAATTAACCCACGAGACTGGAGGCAGAGTGGGTTAATTTTAGAGAGGGCAATATTAGTTTACTCACGAGTGACATACAAAGTTTTATCCAATAAATATTAATAGATTTGGAAGATATAACACTGGTAATTTTTGGTTTTTATTATCGGTACATTTGAACTACTTATCGAAAATGTTATGTTTTGAAGGATAAAATCGTTATTGCCCTATTTCTTCTGCAACATACTATAGAGAAAAATAATATACAGCCTGTTCCAGAACTCGCGTACACAAATTTGAGGGTATATTAAAAACTTTCTGGAAAATATGAACAAAAATGTCAAAAAAAAATCCATCTTCGTTCAATTCAAAAATAAGAATGCTTTAAGTGGACCAATACTGTTGCTGATGTTAAATTACCTTTAAAAGTTGAATTTGTAGCTATGGAAGCAAATTTAATTATTGCAGGTACATATTCTGTAGGTTGACATGGTGATTAATGTGAAATAAATATTTATTAATGTCAAAAAACCACCGCCGGATGGAGTGACCCTATAAAATAAAATATTTGATAGCCTCTGTCGGTTTTGTCAAAATATAATAACCTAAAAAGATTCTAAAGTTGAAAGTCTCAAACAATGCACGCGTCAACAATTAAAATGCAACCATAGTTACTAATAAGTAGGGAAAAACTAATTTGTAGTTAATTTAACACCAGCAACAGGATTGGTCAGATTAAATAGCTTCCTTTTTAATTAGTATTAAAGATTTGTTTTTTTTTTGAAAAATTTTTCATATTTTCCAGAGGGTTTTTAATATACCCTCAAATTTCTGTACGCGAGTTCTGGAACAGGCTGTAGGTAAAAATTTTAAAGAAGTAATAAAACAAAATTTAAGTATAAATATATTTTAAATAATTTATTAATTTTTTTAAATAAAATTCAATCCATTACAGACAATATTCTATTACACAGATCAACAAAAATCAACAAATAAATATATTTTTGTTGGACAGTGTTATAATCAGTTAAAAAATTAATATAAAAAACAGTTAAAGCACATGTATTTTTTATCGGTAGCACTGCTAACAAAAATATAAAAAGCTGGTAAATTTTTTGTTTAAATTACCTATATAATGTTAGTAGGTATTGCGGCGGCTGAGTCAACCCCCTCCACTTTTCATTTAGACCCCGCCCCCCTACTTCAATAGCCCCCAAGCAAAGCTGTTTTAACGGTAAGGTATTAACGTTATGTATCACGGTAAACTTTAGTAGGTATTGCGGCGGATGAGCCAACCCCCTCCACTTTTCATTTAGACTCCGCCCCCTACTTTAACAGCTCTGTTAATTACATTAACAGCCCTGTTAAAACAGCTCTGCTATGGGGGCTGTTAAAGTAGGGGGCGGAGTCTAAATGAAAAGTGGAGGGGGTTGGCTCATCCGCCGCAATACCTACTAAAGTTTACCCTGATACATAACGTTAATACCTACCCTAAATTTTCCAAAAATAAATTAAATGGAGTCGCCAAAAAAAATTGACCACTAAGTGGTCTTTATCAAATAAAAATGGACTTAGAAAAGAAAAAACGGGGGTTTCTAAATGCTTTTTTTTGTCTAAGACATTATATTCTTGCTGATATTTTATAGCTAATTTTGTATTTTTGTTAGCAAATTACCATCTAGTCTCTAATAAAGCACTCTTTTAGACGTTTTTCCTACAAAAATATTTTCCAGAGAAATTTTATAAAAAAAACAATATTCAAAATACCTTCAGGGAACGTTCAAGTATTACGTAACGCAAAATGTACCAAAATTCATACACTTCATACCTCGGTTCTCGCGTTATTCAAGGCTGTAGAGATTTCATATTTCGGCTACCCCCCTTTACACACCCCCTATTAGTAAGGGGTAGCCAAAATATGAAATCTCTATAATCTATAGTAACGCGAGAACCGGGATATGAAGTGTATGAATTTTGGTGCAATTTGCGTTACGTAATACTTGAACGATCCCTCAGTGAAAAAGGTAAACTTTTTATTTTATTTTTAATAAAAAATTAAGAAGTAATATTTTTTTGGAAAAAGAAAAAGCGTTTGTTTTTTTTTTATTTGACATTATCAGAAAACATGTCATGAAATACTGTTTGAAAACCTGTTTATTTTTTAAAATTTCTCCGTTTTAAAGGAAGACTAAGAAAAAAAATTTGGCACTAGGAGCAATATCTATTGCACATTATTACTTGTAATACCATATTTATTACTAAACTTTATTTTTTTAAGGTTTAGTTATTTTAAACCTTCCCGCTTGTAAACAATCTCGAAATTACCATGGCAACGTAAGATACGCATGCGTCGTAAGCGAAATGACTAGGCCCAATTTACACAACCGTAAAACGTTGACGTGCCATTAACGAGAACAAAACAATGGTTTATTCCTCTAAATTATTGGAATAAAAGCGATTTTATAAGCAAATTTTGTTTCTACAAGAATACAAAAGTGTTTTTAGCAACAGCTTTATCAATTCTCTTTTTTTTACATCAAAACATCATAAAAACAAAGTAAGTAAACAAAAATTATAAATTTTGGTTATGTTGACATTCAAAACAAGCCACATGCCTCAGTGTAAATCGGACTTTGTGGCGTATTTAGCGGCAAATTTAAAATAAGTATACCTTAAAAAATAAACTTTACATGTCGTATCGTGCTATAACCGGGGACTCGCAAAAAAATCAATAAAAAAAACAAATAAAAAGTAAATAAATACATGTTGATGCTGTTATTACGTAATGGGTCACAAGGAACATGAAAAAAAAATTGAAAACATTTTTTTTTTCGATTCTTTTACGTTCCAAGTGACTCGCTATGTAATAACAGCCTCGAAATGACAGTCCGGTGAAATATAGTTTAAAATTTGGTAATTTTAGACACCTTGTGTCCATTTGGGAACACTGACATTAAGACATCTGATTTTTTGAAATAAAAGAGAAAAAAATCAATATTCTTTATGCAAGTCAAGACGTATCATTTTTTTTTTCATTGCAAAATAAAATTTTATGCAATATACAGTTAAATTACTTTAAAATTTTTAAAAAGTCCCCGGTAAATGAATACCACGACCCGACCTCTACTTATTACTAATTAAAGTCCAAATAACTAATTACTAATTATTATTTATTTAAAAGGGTATATATGAAAACTTTTTAATAAGCATATAAAAATATCTATTATTTTTTTAAATATTATTTTTTTCTGGCAAGGCAATTCTAATCACTATTAGGTTTCTTTAATAATTAACATTTAGGGAAAATGGGGTTGTTAACTATTACCTAACACTTTTAGGGACTATTATAATACGACCATACAATTTTATTTAGGCCATTAGGGGCTGTCCATATATGACTTAACGTAATTTTTCAAAAAAATTGACCCTCCCCCCCTCTGTGTACCAAACTGTCACATTTACCAACACCCATTCATAATCAATATCACACAGGGAAAAAATACTAGGTACCTCTTTTTACACTGAGTGTCACATATAACACGTATATTGTTTATGCACAGGTACACAAAATAGTACACACATTGGTGTTCTGTGAGTACACATTCCGCGCGAAAACGTATCATCGTCGATGATTCATCGGCAAGATCACGCAAGAACAGGGCCGTAAGATTTTTTTTTTTAATATCAATGTCAACAGTTTTTTTACTGATTACATTATTATTTAAATATGCATAGTTTCGTCAATTTTTGTGTGAAACAGGGAATTATGGTCCATTAAATAGTAATTTATGTTGAAATAAAAATACATGTGCCAAGCTTAGGAAATAAACATTAAATTTATTAAATTCCGTTACGTAACGTTTACCTAGACCCCTCCCCCCTTCCCCCCTGTCACAAACTGTAACAATTTATCTGACCCCCTCCCCTAGGCGCGTTACGTAATATATGGACAGCCCCTTTGGTGCGTTACATAATAGTTAAAAAGTCCCAATATATTTTTTAAATGATTTATTAGAAAAAGTTTTTGTAAAAATTTCTAAAATCATGTTTTGTAAAAATTGCTTAATATAGGCCTACAAATGAGTAAAATAAGGTATAAAAGGGGGAGAATGGTGCCCCTAGAGTGAACAGGTGCCACAATAGTGAGCTGGTACCACAATAATAAAAATGGTAAAAGTGGTGCCACTATAGTGAACTTAAGTGCCCAAAAGAGGTACATTTTTTAAGTCATCACTTTCTCCGAGAACCCCCAGTATCCCCCAGTAAAAAATCCTTAAAATACTACTGTATACAGTAAAGTCAAAAGTAATTTTTACAAAAAGTTGATTTTTTACGGTGCTTTTTCTAGATAACAATAGTTTTAATAAATAAATAAAAAATAGCTGCCATTAGGCTGCAATCGTAAAAAATTAGCTGTTTTTTGGGCTTTTTCGTCTATAAATTATTATTTAATAATACACAGTTAATAATTAATTACACAAAAGAAAAGTTAGACATAAATAAAATGAACACAAATTGTACAATATTTTTTAATATACGAGGGCTTTTAATAGTATATTAAAGTACTAGTTTCATAACATACGTTTTTAGCGCACGAGTACAAGTTTAGAAAACGAGCCGCTTGCGGCGAGTTTTCTAAAGTACTAGTGCTCTAAAAACGTGTTATGAAACGAGTGCTTTATACATTTTTTTCTATTTTGCTCTAAAATTTAATAAACTTACATTTAAATTGATGACTGATTTAGGGATTTTTGTTTTGGGTTGGCATTACAGTTTACACTATGTTTAAAATTTTAAGAACAAATGATATTTTGATATATTTTACAGTCATCTCTTCTTTTTCACTGGAATTAACCAGTCCACAATTTTAACACGGTAAAAAATAACCCAAAGACAAAATATTGTAAAAAAATAAACTTTAAATCGACATTGACATTTGCACGCAAAACGTCAAGAGATAGGCTTTTGTATGTTGCCAACCCAACAGAAAAAAAAGTAGACACCTCTTATGGGCCTATAAGAACACGCAAAATGCGTGTGATTATGAGCTTATAATAGTCGCAAAATAGAAAAAAAATTTATTGCACTTAGTTTCTCTTAGCCGGTACTAATATGCCACTTTTAATTCCTAAAGATTAAAAATAGTTTAAACTCTCTAGGGATTAAAAGTGACACTTGAGTCACGGCCAAGTGGGACCTAGTATCTGTTTTAGTCTCTAGTGACTAAAGTTTCTTCTTTAATCCCTTGATAATGTTTGGCAAACGTGCAAAAAATTTCGTATATACCGCGGGACTAAAGCGTATAAACGACCCACTTTAGTCACTAGGTATATAATGTACTATTATTTGAAGAAATATTTTTAGAGAACAGTACTTTTTTACTCTCAGAAAATATAAATAGTCATAAAATTTTTCTCTATGAGAAAATAGGGATATTTCCAATTAATGGGGTAAGATAATTTTTGTGTTTTAATTTTAAATCTAATGCCATACAGGGTGTTTTTAAAATAGGGTCATCAGAAAATATTTTAAAAAGTTAAAATATACAGATTATTATTCTTTTTAGTATACACTCAAAAGTATTTTTTTTTTGAATTCTACCAAATCGATAGATTACCTGTTGTTCAAAAACGGGTCATAAGGGAGTTACGCCCCTTTGAAAGGGACTCTGAAAAATTCGTTTCCTATTCAATATTTTAGGAACCGTTTGAAAATTTCGACAAATTTTACAGTAAAATGGTAAAAACTAAAATTACAATGATGCAGGGTGAATATAAAAAAACTTTCTATGAATATACTTAAAAAAATTGATTTTAAGGAGATAAAATCTAAAATGCACAATTTTTAAAGGGCCATAGTAGCTCAAAAGCGATTTTTAGACCTACATGTATAAATTTTTTTCTTAGTGTTTGATATAAAATCGCCCTGAATCATTCAATTTTCGGACATACCGGGTGTCCCAACTCTATTTACCCAGCAATTTCCTCGTAAACTAAAAGAGATAATCAAGTTCTGAGAAAATTATCTTAAATAAGACAACTTAAACTATCTTTTAGCATATATTTGATACTTTCAGCTCTTGCAATGTGGGCAGGGGGGCTTAGAGGGCCATTTTTTAAAATTATTTTAAAGTGTTTTTTTTTGGTTTAAAATAGGGTTGAAAATGGGTATTTTTGTCAAAATTTCTCTAAAAAATCAAACAATTTTTTAAAAATAACTAATTTCATGATGAAAAAACGTAAATTATACTTTTAAACTAATTTTAATTGACATAAATAAAAATTTACAAAAAAAAAACTTAAAAATTCGCATTTTTTAGCACAAAAAATTAAAAAATCAAAACCTAAAAAAAATTGTTTAAAAAAATAAAAAAATATACACTCCAATAGAGAATTTTATATGCTTTAAAATAATGTATCACACGACCCCCCTTTTCATTTAAAATTCCCCCCATGCCCCCCTGTTCACATTTTAGGAGCTAAAAGTATCAAATATATGATAAAAGATAGTTTAAGATGTCTAATTTCAGATGGTTTTCGCAGAACTTGATTATCTCTTTTAGTTTTCGAGAAAAACGCTGGGTACATAGAGTTGGGACACCCAGTATGTTTAAAATCAAGATGACTTTATCCTGATTTATTGGAACTTTTTATTTTTTTTTACATACAGAATCGACCCTTAAAAAGAATTGACTCTATTTAAAAATAACCCTGCATCGAAAACATATGTCGGGTTGTGTTATTTAAGCGTAAGCATACCAGGGCTGCCTTCTTACCCATCTCAGTTTGCCATGGGTTGTTTGGGCGTGAATTTTCACGCTTGCGCTTTCGGCCGCTCGCACCGTTTCTTTGACGCTCTGCATCAAATTTTGGGCGTTGCCTTCCAGCATTTCGGTCGCTTCTCTGTCCTCTTCAGAGCCTGAAAAAAGCAAGCCGTTAAGATATAGAATGCTTTGCAATGTATATTATCAGTAGTCGGCGTAAACTCAGTTATGACTCATCAACGTTGAAAATAAACACAGAAACTAGATGAAACGTTGCAAGCACCCTGTTAAAACATCGGCACTATTGTACACTAGAGCCATCTAGTTTGCAAATTTCCAACTAGGTGTTTTGTTTGATTTTAAATTCTGTATTTTTAAAACATTATATTCTAGCAAAAAACTGTATATAAAATTTTTTATAGGGCTTAAAAAGAGCTTTTATTTAAAATATAATTTTTTGAGATCGGGTTATAAATATGTGAGATATGCTAAAAAAACATTTTACTGCTTTAAACGCCAATATCTCGAAAACAATGCGTTTTAGGAAAACGTTGTTTATAACATTTTTTGACCAATTTAAAATTATATTTTATATAAGTGCTAAATTAACCAAATACAATAATAATTGCCTTAATTATAAACAAAAAACGCTAAAAATAGGAGTTTTACCCTATTTTTACCCCCTTACCCCCAATCGTTTACCCCCAAAATCTAATCAGCTCTTCGGAATACGATAAGAAACAATATGCAAAAAACCGCAAGTCCATATCTCATGTAGAAATGGAGTTAGAGAGTTTACACCCAGACAGACAGACGGACGCAATTTTTTTTTATTGATTTCTACTCAGAATGGTCTAAAACGCCGAGAAATGTGAAAAAAACGTGGTCAAAAATTTTGACTTTTCGGCGAAGATTTCAATACATCGGCACTCTTAGTAGCACTAAGTGCCGATGTAAAAAACTTACCCTGAGATCCCAGCATGGTGGCCTTCACGGTGCTCAGAATCTTGAGCTGCGTGGCGATCGTGGGTATCCGCTCGCAGACCTGCAGCAGATTCGTGCGGATTCTCTTGTCGGTGCACTCACGAGCCAGTTGCTTGGCGATCTTGGTGACGTCGTTGCTGGCGTCCGCGATCGCTTTTGCAACCGCAATGAGTTCACGTTTCGAACCTGAAAATTTGAAAAAAAAATTGTAAAAAAAATTAAAAAAAAACTGCTGCCAAGAAAATAACACTTTGGAAAATAAACAAAACATTTTTCTTTGGAAAAAGAAAATTTTAGTTTTTTTTAGAAAAAACAAAAAAAAAATTGAAAATAAAAAAACGTTTTTACCCCATTTTACACCCTTAGGGAGCGTTCAAGTATTACGTAACGCAAAATTTGGCCATTTTTGACACGTTGAGGCTCACAATGCGGATTAGGTCGACTTTCTCATAAATGAGCACGGTATATCGTGCTCATTTATGCTGTTTTGATCAAGAGCTAACTGAGGGCCACAATGCGGATTAGGTCGACTTTCTCATAAATGAGGACGGTATATCGTGCTCATTTATGCTGTTTTGATCCAGAGCTAAATGAAAACTACACGACAAAAACGCTGAGGGTCACAATGCGGATTAGGTCGACTTTCTCATAAATGAGGACGGTATATCGTGCTCATGTATGCTGTTTGATCCAGAGCTAAATGAAAACTACACGACAAAAACGCTGAGGGTCACAATGCGGATTAGGTCGACTTTCTTATAAATGAGCACGATATATCGTGCTCATTTATGCTGTTTTGATCAAGAGCTAAATGAAAACTACACGACAAAAACGCTGAGGGTCACAATGCGGATTAGGTCGACTTTCTTATAAATGAGCACGGTATATCGTGCTCATTTATGCTGTTTTGATCCAGAGCTAAATGAAAACTACACGACAAAAACGCTGAGGGTCACAATGCGGATTAGGTCGACTTTCTTATAAATGAGCACGATATATCGTGCTCATTTATGCTGTTTTGATCCAGAGCTAAATGAAAACTACACGACAAAAACGCTGAGGGTCACAATGCGGATTAGGTCGACTTTCTCATAAATGAGGACGGTATATCGTGCTCATGTATGCTGTTTGATCCAGAGCTAAATGAAAACTACACGACAAAAACGCTGAGGGTCACAATGCGGATTAGGTCGACTTTCTTATAAATGAGCACGATATATCGTGCTCATTTATGCTGTTTTGATCAAGAGCTAAATGAAAACTACACGACAAAAACGCTGAGGGTCACAATGCGGATTAGGTCGACTTTCTTATAAATGAGCACGGTATATCGTGCTCATTTATGCTGTTTCGATCAAGAGCTAAATGAAAACTACACGACAAAAACGCTGAGGGTCACAATGCGGATTAGGTCGACTTTCTCATAAATTGGCACGGTATATCGTGCTCATTTATGCGGATTAGGTCGACTTTCTCATAAATGAGGACGGTATATCGTGCTCATGTATGCTGTTTTGATCCAGAGCTAAATGAAAACTACACGACAAAAACGTTGAGGTCACAATGCGGATTAGGTCGACTTTCTTATAAATGAGCACGGTATATCGTGCTCATGAATGCTGTTTTGATCCAGAGCTAAATGAAAACTACACGACAAAAACGCTGAGGGTCACAATGCGGATTAGGTCGACTTTCTCATAAATGAGCACGGTATATCGTGCTCATTTATGCTGTTTTGATCAAGAGCTAAATGAAAACTACACGACAAAAACGTTGAGGCTCACAATGCGGATTAGGTCGACTTTCTCATAAATTGGCACGGTATATCGTGCTCATTTATGCTGTTTTGATCAAGAGCTAAATGAAAACTACACGACAAAAACGTTGAGGTCACAATGCGGATTAGGTCGACTTTCTTATAAATGAGCACGGTATATCGTGCTCATGAATGCTGTTTTGATCCAGAGCTAAATGAAAACTACACGACAAAAACGCTGAGGGTCACAATGCGGATTAGGTCGACTTTCGTATAAATGAGCACGGTATATCGTGCTCATGAATGCTGTTTTGATCAAGAGCTAAATGAAAACTACACGACAAAAACGCTGAGGGTCACAATGCGGATTAGGTCGACTTTCTCATAAATGAGCACGGTATATCGTGCTCATTTATGCTGTTTTGATCAAGAGCTAAATGAAAACTACACGACAAAAACGCTGAGGTCACAATGCGGATTAGGTCGACTTTCTCATAAATAAGCACGGTATACCGTATACGGGAAAGCAAAATTACCTTTGTCGTCGTTGTGCACCAATTCGGACAATCGGGCCATCAACTTGGCCATTCTTTGGGCAGCTGCGATCAGTTCGTTGTCTTTTGCGGACCACTGACGTACTTCTCGGTGCAGATTGTGCGCAGCAACCTAAAATAACGAAAAAAAAAACTCAAAAAATCCAATTTTTTTTAACTATGTAAGAATTGTCCTACAATCAATAATTATAATAATATTAATAAAAAACAAGGTCAAGAACATGTTATGCTAAGTTAGGCGTACCCCAAGGTTCTGTTTTGAGGCCCCTTCTTTTTTTAATCTACATAAACGATTTGTCTGATTATATTAAGAATGCCCTAGTCGTAATGTTTGCTGATGACACCACAATTGTGATTTCTGCTCACTGCGTTGCTGAATATGCTACTACGCAGCTTGGGATTTATTATGCTCGGCTATAAAAAAAGTCTTCTCTACCTTGGTATATAATTACTATTCTTCTCATAAATTAATATTTTATAGTAAACTGTGTATTATTTCGTTGGTTTAGCTAAAAATAAAACCCTTGATGTGTCATATACAGTCATGAGAGGATTGGTGTAGTGGACTACCGCGTCGTACTTGGCGAGTTTACTACCCAAAATAGCGTGAGTTCGATTCTCACCGGCGCCGATTTGCCTTTTTCAGTTAATTAATAATTGAAATTTGGCGAAGGCGTAAGTGAAGCGGACACTCCCTATAAATTGGTTCGAAAGTCAATTAAAGCCGGTGGTTCCTTCTACTACTAGCCCACACAAGTCCTGGACTTAGGGGATGCTTAATTAAGTAGAATAGTACGAGGTTAAACAAAAATGTTACGGAATGTACTATATACCGTATGTTTTCACACACCGTCATCCACTTACGGAATGTGCTATACCGTAAGAGTTTTTTGTGCGATTTGACTTTGAACATTCTAAGAGGTAGAAAAATATTTCTTACCATGATGGGTTGACTAGCGAGTGGTTCCGTTTTGAACACATCATCTTCGTCGTCGGTCTCCGGTGGTGGGGGACGCATGGGGGCACCTTCGTAGGGTAGAGGTGGGCGTGGTGGGGCTTGTTCTACGATAATATAAAAATTCATTTCATAAGAATTCAAAACTTTTAATTTTTTTTTCTTCTAAGATATAATGATAAAAAAAAGTTCTGACAATCATATTAAATTTACGAATATTATGTAGTGTGAGTTCAGAAAGTAACACATCTAGCACATGTGCTAGATGTGTTACTTTCCCCGAGAAAAGTCTTGCGTTAGTAAAAAAAATTGACAAATTTGTTGCTTTTTTACGTTTCTCGACATTTCATATAAAAAAAAAATTACAGTCAAAAAAGTTCTGTCGGTGTGTCTTCCGTTAAATTTGTGGCCACGATAACTCAAGAATGCTTTAAGCCAATAACTTCAAATTTGGACCATTATTAAAAAATAAAAGTTTTTTTTTTCAAAAAAAACGCAAAAAAAATAAAAACAAAAATGTTTTGCAAACAATAGTACCTAATGTTACCCCCTTACCCCGCACCAATGTTTACCAAAAACAATTCTAGCCTGTAAGTTTAGATAATGAACATATGGTCCAAATTTGAAGTCTTTAGCTCAAAGCATTCTTAAATTACCGTGTTTAGAAATTTCCTAGACAGAAAAAAAATTTTTGACGGAAATCAAAAAACGTCGCCACAAATGTTCCGGACAGACTGACAGCGGACAGACCGACAGATATATTTTTTTTACGGAAATCATCTTTTTTTGGATATAAACATGGAGAAACGTAAAAAAAGCAATACAATTTTTAGTTCTTTTACGCAAGACTTTCCTCGGGGAAAGTAAAACAGAAGGTAAACACTCAAAATTGTAGAAATATTGACAGAAAATACTAAAAATGCAATATTTAAATACTGAAAATTTCCGGGAAAGTGGTTCGATATTATTTTTATTTAAATGACCCGACTATAAGTAAAATTACGTACTAAACACATTCAAGTATTTGTCGCACTGTAAAAACTATTTAAGGGATTTAAATTAATTCAATTAAGTTATAATTTAACCTATGTTCAATGGCCTGAATTTTATTTTATTAACTTTATACGAGGTTGCTTCTAAAAGTAATTATTTTGTTCAAATGTTACGTTATATAGCCGATGCCAATAATAGGAAGAAGAAGAAGATATTACGTTATGCACTATTTCCTACGGCCTAGTTAGTAGCTAGTGCTTATACATCGCCCGTTGCCATGACAGCTGATTTTACATATCTACTGTCTCAAAAACAAGTGAACAACAAACACAAAACGTCAAATTTTCACAATTAATGAGAAAATTCCTAACAAAATGTCATATAGCTGCTATTTCACGTTTTTTTTGCGATCATCAGTGAGCATATATTGGTATGGTGGCTTTCGCACAGATTGGACTTGGATCTGTATCGAGAGCGTATCTCTCTCTCTCTCTCTCTCTCTATTTATTTGGTCTTTTTCTTCCGAATAATTAACCAGGGTTTCTCTATATAATCATGAGGTTTCCAGTGCGCAAGTACTAATCGGATATGTATCCTGACTTGCACACTATCACTGATAAAATACTACTGTAGTAATTTCCACGCTAATATAAAAAGTTATCATTAAAAACACACAAAAAAATTATCTTCAAACGTCCATTATTATTCACTTAAAATTCAACAGTTCGCACGATTAATAACCATATATATGGTTCACTTTTACTTGTACATAAAACATTAACATAAAAATACTCGAGGCACATCATAAAAGATGACAAAACAAAAATACACGAGGCACATCATAAAAGATGGCTTAGCACGATGCTGACGGTTCATCGCCCAGTACTTGAATGAGAGCGTATCTAGATATAGATAATTCTTATCAGATTACAGGTCTGCCAACATCTAATGTAGTACTTTTGTGCAAACATTAGATGGCGCCACCAATTTGTACGCTCTCGATACAGATATATATATACTTATTTTTAAAAAGTATTTTTAATTTTCAACAATCTTTTGAAAGCCACCATAACAATATATGCTCACTGATGATCGCAAAAAAGCGTGAAATAGCAGCTATAGGACATTTTGGTAGGGATTTTCTCATTGATTGTGAAAATTCTGTAGTAGAGCAGTGCAATTTCTTTATAGATTTAAATAGTTATAGGTCACTAAATTTTATTTTTCATTAATAAAATTAATGTTAAGACAATTTTTTTCGTTTTTTGGATGTTTTAGTGCTAGGTCGTAGGAAAAATAGTATACGCACCTCGACGCAAACCTATCGTTGTGCACTTCGGATGTTTTTTTTTACTCGAAATTTTTTATTAAAAAATAACCCCCGCCCCATTTAATACTGAATATCTTAAACCAAAGAAGTGACAACCAAATGAAATCGCCGTATCTACGAATTAGGTTCGTTCTAGCTATTTCCCTCCTCTTCTATTATTAATCTTATACAGGGTTATTCAGAAATAGAATCATTAATTTAAGGGGCGATTCTACATAGGAAAATATGAAAAAAAGTTCCTATAAACATATGTTTAAAAATGCGTCGTAAGGGAGCTAGGCCCCTTTGAAAGTGGCTAAAAAATTCGGTTTTTATTTAATGACTCAGGGACCCTTTCAGTTATGTAGAATCGCCTTAAAATTAATGTGACCCTATTTCTGAATGACCCTGTATAGTTGTCTCTCTCGTTTCACAGGGTACCCTGTGATAGTCCACTATCAGATCAAAGAATGAAGTATTAGATCTTGTGTGAAAAACAATATTGAAATAGACAATTTTTTATTTAAAAACCTACAAAATTTATGATCTCCGAGCAAACCTCGTAAAAATGCACCCAGAATAAAATCAATATTATACCTATTTAATTAACGTTTCATTTTTTAATACCTCTCAAGCTTACCGTCTTCAATTAGATATTCTGGAATGAAATTATAATATCCTGAATGCGTGAAAATATTTGAAATTTATTTAAAAACAAAAAATAAATATTGTGAAACAGTTATTTGCGCTCCTAAAGTTTATTTTTTTAAGGTATAGTTATTTTAAACCTTCCCGCTTGTAAACAATCTCGAAATTACCATAGCAACGTAAGATACGCATGCGTCGTAAGCGATATGACTAGGCCCAATTTACACAACCGTAAAACGTTGACGTGCCATTAACGAGAACAAAACAATGGTTTATTCCTCTATATTATTGGAATAAAAGCGATTTTATAAGCAAATTTTGTTTCTACAGGAATACAAAAGTGTTTTTAGCAACAGCTTTATCAATTGTCTTTTTTTACATCAAAACATCATAAAAACAAAGTAAACAAAAATTATAAATTTTGGTTATGTTGACACAGTGTAAATCGGACTTTGTGGGGTATTTAGCGGAAAATTTAAAATAACTATACCTTAAAAAAATAAACTTTAGTAGAGGTAATTGAATTTTTCTGTGTGAGGTCGTATTTTGTGGACCGAAACGGAGCTGAGGTCCATAAACACGACCGAAGAGAGAAAAAAAACTTACCTACGAGTAGCGCATTACGTTTTTCTCACTACCAAGGAGTTTGTTTGTTTGGACTTTTTAAAATTGTATTTTATTAATAATATTTTTGACATTTATATGTGTGACAATTCAACAAATCATTTTTTTATGGAATCACTCTATAAAATTAAGAATAGCAGTCTTGTGTCTAGGTAAGTGTCGTTTTTTTCTGTCTAGTTTCGGTTTTGTTTGTATTAATTTAATCCATCACTAAGTGTGCTCGATATAGTACTTTCCATTATTGTCGGCTTTTTGATTAAGTAATGTCAACTTACCTAGTTGGTAGTGAGAAAACAGTTTTTATCCAATACATACAGATAATAAGACAATTACCAGCTTTATTTTAAATAGATAAACTCAATAATAACCCCCGCGTGGCTTTTACTTTATTGAGTGGATAATTATTTATTTTACCCACTCAACTGTCTTATTTTCTTGTAAATGTCATCAAAATTTTTAATAAAAATATGAATTTCTAAGCTATTTATTGGATAAAACCTTGTATGGCACTTACGGGTAAACCGATATTGCCCTCTCGAAAATTAACCTGCTTGGCTGACGCCTCGCAGGTTAATTTTCTCATGGGCAATATCTTACTTTACCTACTAGTACCATAAATAACTATTTTATGGTTTGTAGCCAAAACCTGGTAAATAGTTTAGGTGAGATGAACTAAACTCGTTGTAAAATAAAAAAAAAGTCATAAAATTTAAAAGAAAACCAATGTGTTTTTGCTCCAACAGTGTTTTTTTTTTGTTAAATCAAAATGATATTTTTTTAAGTCGTAGTCAAAAAAGATTAATTGTAATTTGAAAAATAAATAGAAAACTGGCTGTTTTGTGTGTATGGATATCTGTTCTGTTTTACGAGGTTTAGGCTTTAAAATCTTAATTTATAAAAATAAAAACACCTAGGCAAACATTCAACGTAAAAAGCAGGATTTCTCAGAAAGAACATATGTATGACAAATTTTAAGTATCTTATAACAGCAAAAAACTAAATATTTAATATTACTGTACCAAATTGGATGCTTTTTAAACCTATAAGGCTGTTAAACAATTAGGTCACCCAAGTTTGGCCTAGGTCAAAAGTGACAAGCTGTATGTCAAAAAAAAAGACACAGTAAAAAGAGGCAAAAAATACGTTTATCCAATACAGATAATAATACAATTACCAGCTTTATTTTAAATAGATAAACTCAATAATAACCCCCGCGTGGCTTTTACTTTATTGAGTGGATAATTATTTATTTTACCCACTCAACTGTCACTTGTCAAATTATTTTCTTGTCCATGTCATTAAAATTAATGAGTTAGGTATTTCGTGGCATGTTGGACATTGAACATTAGAGGGATAACCGTTCTCTAATGTTCAATGTCCAACATGCCACGAAATACCTAACTCATTATATATTCATGGACGCGATAGCTTAATTTTATGTAAGTCATTAAAATTTTTAATAAAAATATGAATTCCTAAGCTATTTATTGGATAAAACCTTGTATGACACTTATGGGTAAACCGATATTGCCCTCTCGAAAATTAACCTGCTTGGCTGACGCCTCGCAGGTTAATTTTCTCATGGGCAATATCTTACTTTACCCACTAGTACCATAAATAACTATAGTCTAAGATTACAGAGACACCTTGTATTTATAAATAACAGTACATAATAAGTAGCATTTATGTTACGTATTTTTTGCCCCTTTATATTTATATATTTTTCTATTTTGCGACTCTTATAAGCTCATAATCACACGCATTTTGCGTGTTCTTATAGGCCCATAAGAGGTCTCTACTTTTTTTTCTGTTGGGTTTGCAACATACAAAAGCCTATCTCTTGACGTTTTGCGTGCAAATGTCAATGTCGATTTAAAGTTTAATTTTTTACAAATTTTTGTGTTTGGGTTATTTTTTACCGTGTTAAAGTTGTGGACTGGTTAATTGCAGTGAAAAAATAAGAGATGACTGTAAAATATATTAAAATATCATTTGTTCTTAGAATTTTGAACATAGTGTAAACTGTAATGCCAACCCAAAACTAAAATCCCTAAATCAGTCATCAATTTAAATGTAAGTTTTTTAAATTTTAGATCAAAATAGAAAAAATTGTATAAAGTACTCGTTTCATAACACGTTTTTAGCGTATTAGTACTTTAGAAAACTCGCCGCAAGCGGCTCGTTTTCTAAACTTGTACTCGTGCGCTAAAAACGTATGTTATGAAACTAGTACTTTAATATACTATAATACATATAGTAAAGAAACTACAATAACAAAAACTAAAATACGGCGGTCATATTTAAAGTTTACAAAAAAATTACGAGATGGCACTACTGGCATGCGAACTCCGTGCATCATAGAATTCTGTCAAATGCCGCAATTGTAAAAATGACCAGTCATATGTAGACTTTCGGCGAATAATAGATTTCTGTAACACACAAAAAGTCCGCCTGCCAGTAGTGTCATCCGGTAAACTGTTTGTAAACATTTAAATATGGCCGCTGTGGAACTCGTATATAGGAATAAACCGTGGTTAAGGTTATAAGCGAAAATAAGCAATATCTACCAAAATGCAAAGCATTTGCAAACCGTCTTTTTTCAAAATACGTGAAATACAAAAAAAAAGACATTTTAAATTATAATTCTCCAATAAAAAGGATCTTCATTGCGTGAGTAAATCTGTGACCACATACGTACATACATACTTACAAAGTAAGTAAATATCAGCGCTAACACGTGGTAAAAAAATAACCGTTACAAAAATGTTTGAAGACTATTTTTTTTTTGTATTTCACTTTAATTAGGGTATTTTGTTTATACAAAGCATGCAAAAATTTTAAATATATACTAAGGAAGTTTGATCTAGGGTTCTTGAATGACTTAGTCAAAAAAAAAACATTTTCTGTCATTTAAGAACTCTAGTTTTACGAAAAATGCATGTTTTACATAATTTTTCGTGCTACATTAATTTGGGCCCTTTTAAAACTACCAAAATAGATTTACACCATCCATGCCATATACCAGAAATAAATAAACAAATAATTTTTATTTTATTTACCTTTGTCGGTATAGTTGTTAGAAATTATTTCTTGACAAAGTTCATTAGAGTTATCTCCTAAAATTTCGTTTAAATTTAATGAATTTATCAAAAATAGGCTAGTTATTTTAAAATTTATTTCAATTAATATTTTTAGTACCTCTTGCCCATTTCGGTAATGGGCTAACTCGGTCCTGGTGGTGCAGGGTGGGGCTTAGAGCCCCATCCCTTCCTGGTGATGGCGTGTTTCTTAGTTGGTCTCCGACTATAAGATTTTAAAGCGTTTTTGTTGGTTTAATTAAAGCGGTTTTTATACAAATGCATTTTAAAATTATTATTAACGAATATAATTTTCATATGTAATAAGTTATTATTAATAAGTTATTAATAAAAAAACAAAGAAAATAAGAATAATGCAGGAACAATTTTTCATGAAAGTTTATCGTCTGAAATAATTACGACAGGGTCGAAGACCCTGGAGTTATTATTTCCTTTGACAACAAACTTTTCCCGCTATAATTGTAATATGATGTAATATGTTTAAATGAGTGGAAAATAAAAACGTTAAAAAATAAAAATTGTGAAATATTTTTTAAAATAGTTCATATCTTTTTTTTTTCAAACTGGTTTAAAAATTTTGACTTGTTATAAAGAAAAAAATCACCTGATAATAATTTTAAAATGCGTGAGGCAGCTATGGTTTAAGCTTTTTATTAATTAATATAGGTATATTAATGTCTGGTTATTATACATTGTGGAATTTTTATCAATTTTAGTCAATTTGAAACAAAAGGTGGATTCTCAAAAAACTCTATTTTTTAAGGGCCACCCTAATGTACAAATTTACAGTTTCAAATAAAATTCCACCAGATTGTTTAATAATAATTATTATGATTAGGAAAGCAACTTTTAAAATTTTGTAAATATATTTCAAAAAGTAAAAACAAGTTAAGAAAATCCCAAACATATGTATACCTTTTTTGACAAAGTGTTGATGTACCGGTACTTCTGCAATAAAAAATTGTATTTTAAGCAATTGTGGCTTAAGCCCTTTTACTACTGGTGCCTGATTTTGAATTATTTACAATGTTATATTTTTTAGTTTTACCAAATGTAATGTTAGACCCTAAAGGAAGACATATGAATCAGAAAAAAAAATATTTTCTAATCGTTTATAATTGTTGGAATGAAAGAAAATTAAAATGTCTAGTAATATTTATTATTTTACAGTGTTACCAACATAATGTAATGTTTAAATAGAATAGATAGCGTTTGTGCAAAATATAGACCATAAAATGTAGAAAAGTAGAAGAAGAAGAAGGATGCAATCAAAATTCAGATGCCTACGTGACCTGGCCGGAGAGCCTAGAGCAAAGGCCATTAAACCCGAATTGGAATTGGAATAGCGTTTGTTTTACTTTTTTTCAATTTATTTGCGTTGGGCTGGGCCCATAACCTGTTAATATTACTTGGCAAATCGCTTGAGATTAGGAAAATATTGGTAAAAACCATACACAAAAGTAAAACAAATGAATTTTCTTTCATTCCAATAATAATAATATTCGATTGAATCTAAAAGCGCCACTTTTTTATAATAAATCCTCACAAAAAGTAAAATCGAAGTTGATTAATATTGAAAAGTTAAATTATTTGTCAAAAAGTCCAAACTTATTAGGATGATACAATCGAAAAAAATATTGTACCCAGGTAGCAAGGGATGTTATATTACAAGAAATTAACATCACTTTTGGTTGTATTTTTAAACTAAATCATAACATCACATAATATTAAAAAATAACATGTATTTAACATCACATTTGCAACGTAACACGTGAGACGTGACAACCATTTTATTTAATAACAAATATTTAGCAACGCTCTGAATATACCGCATGTCACATGTTAACGTGGCTTTCACGTGAATGTCATGTTTTTTCCTTCTCACCGACGTTCTAAGCAAAAAAATCGATATAAGATGATGTTGATAGAGTAAATTATTATAAGGAAATTGTATACACATTATACGATTTCCAATGGATAGGGGGCTCTGCCGGTCTTCTCAAGACCACGGACACAGATTAAAGGAATATATTCTCCGCTTAATATGCAATTTCGTATTTAGAATCTATCTGTTTCAATCTGTGATTGTTTCAATTACTGATTAATTTTAAATCCGATTTTTTTATAGGGTTATAGCGTTTTTAATGGTTTTAATTTAGAAAAAGCTAATATCCTAAAATATTATTTAAATATTAAAGTACCAGTAACGGCATCCATAAGATATTAGATATAACAGGAATGTGGATTTATGATGTCACAAACACGTTATTTTCTGGATGTCATTGTGTGATGGTATTAGGGGCGGACTTAAGACATCCCCATCATGCTACATTCTTGTTAAATGAGACTACAATCTTAACATCACATGTCACATATTAACGTGGTTTTCACGTGTATGTCATGTTATTTTGCTACCTGGGTATGATACACGGACGAAATTTTAGGGCAATTACGGTTGTTAACTTCGATCTCCGAGCTCGACTGGCAACCTCCGTAATCTTCTCGAAAACAGTATTTTTCGCATTTGTATCATAAATAACTCTTTTTGATAAAACTAAAAAATAAGCCAAGTTTAGATTTCAACTAAAAATTAATAATTTTAAATGATTTTAGATTATTTAATTGTTATTTTTAATATTAAATAAAGTTAAGAGTTAAAAAAATCCCAAACATATACCTTTTTGAACAAAGTGTTGCTGCTGTGGAGTTTCTGCAATTAAGTATTAAAAATTGTTAATAACAGTTAATTATGTGTTAATTTAACAATTTAAGATGTTGACCATTATTAATGATGATTAAGTAGTAATGAATCATTAATAATTACTAATTTACAAAAAAATATCGGTTTTTGACCCTACCCTAGTAGAAATTTAACGTTAGATAAAAGTTATTCTAATGTTAGACCCTAACGTTAGGCATCTAACATTCAAATCACATTCATCTAACGTTAGTACAAGTCGTTCTAACGTTGTTTTCCACCTGGGTAGTTTCTTATAGATTTTGGGCTGCTAAATCCGAATCTGAAAGCAGAATTTTTCCCTTACGCCAGATTAAAAAAAAAATGGGTCAAAAAGCACAGTTTTTATTCAAAACCAGACCTGAATATGGTCAACATGTTAAATGATTTGTACCGCATACCACATTAAAGCTATTTTTATTTTAAACTTAAAAATATATACAAATAAAGTAAAATATAACAAAATGACTACATTTAGAGACACTAGTTTAAACATTTACAAGGGTATTTAAAACAAATTTAAATTATTAAAATTTGCCGCCATTTTGAATCCACCATATAGAATTTTTTAATTGTGACATTCAATTCTGTTTTAGCGACCTCAAAAACCCCTCTATACAAGTTTTTAAGCTAACATAATAAAAAATAAATATTTTAACACTGAAACCAGGATCCAGGCAAATATTTACGATATTCGCCAATTCAAAAAAAAATCTTTGATGGATTCAGATTTACCGAAGGTAAAAAATATATAAAATGTAATAAAGAAGTGACGCGCGGAAAAAAGTTAAAATTTGTAGACTAGCGTAACTGACGAACAAAAAAATTTGAATGGTGTTTTTGAGCAATGATTTATTTTATTTTTTCACCAAAATGCTCTTGTTTTAATATTGAATTTATTTTTAGATATTTTGGTTTTTAAACTTACGCAAATGAAGATTGTTCATTTCTGGATAGGGTGGCACATCTGGATTGACTTGAACGGCTTTTCTCACTTGTCCTACAGCATTTAGTAACTAAAGTTTAATACAAAAATAAATTAGTAACTAGATGAAACGTTGCAAGCACCCTGTCAAAACATCGGCTCTATTGTACACTAGAGCCATCTAGTTTGCAAATTTAAAACTAGGTGTTTTGTTTGATTTTAAATTCTGTATCTTTAAAACATTATATTCTAGCAAAAAACTGTATATAACATTTTTTATAGGGCTTAAAAAGAGCTTTTATTTAAAATATAATTTTTTGAAATCGGGTTATAAATATGTGAGATATGCAAAAAAACCTTTTACTGCTTTAAACGCCAATATCTCGAAAGCAACGCGTTTTAGGAAAACGTTGTTTATACGATTTTTTGACCAATTTAAAATTATCTTTTATATAAGTGCTAAATTAACCAAATACAATAATAATTGCCTTAATTATAAACAAAAAACGCTAAAAATAGGAGTTTTACCCTATTTTTACCACCTTACCCCCAATCGTTTATCCCCAAAATATAATCAGCTCTTCGGAATACGATAAGAAACAATATGCAAAAAACCGCAAGTCGATATCTCATGTAGAAATGGAGTTTGGACCCAGACAGACAGACAGACGGACGCAAAAATTTTTTTTACTGATTTCGACTCAGAATGGTCTAAAACGTCGAGAAATGTGAAAAAAACGTGGTCAAAGATTTTGACTTTTCGGCGAAGATTTCAATACATCGGCACTCTTAGTAGCACTAAGTGCCGATGTAATATAATTATATTATTTACATATAATTTAAAATCTATACTTACAGCTTTATTAGAGTCCCTCCAATGCGAAACAGCATTGCCATCGGCAGGGTTAACAGCCACATGTTTCGCATCTTGAACCATAGGTGGAACACCTGAGGACAAATTATAATATTGAAACCCTACCAGTAATAGTATATTAAAGTACTAGTTTCATAACATACGTTTTTAGCACACAAGTACAAATTTAGAAAACGAGCCGCTTGCGACGAGTTTTCTAAAGTACTAGTGCTCTAAAAACGTGTTATGAAACGAGTGCTTTATACAATTTTTTCTATTTTGCTCTAAAATTTAAAAAACTTACATAAAAATTGATGACTGATTTAGGGATTTTTGTTTTGGGTTGGCATTATAGTTTACACTATATTTAAAATTCTAAGAACAAATGATATTTTGATATCTTTTACAGTCATCTCTTCTTTTTTCACTGCAAAAAGTCCACAATTTTAACACGGTAAAAAATAACCCAAACACAAAATTTTGGCAAATTAAACTTTATATTGACATTGACATTTGCACGCAAAACGTCAACAGATAGGCTTTTGTATGTTGCCAACCCAACAGAAAAAAAAGTAGAGACCTCTTATGGGCCTATAAGAACACGCAAAATGCGTGTGATTATGAGCTTATAGGAGTCGCATAGAAAAAGACATTTAATGCATGGCATTCTCCGTGAATGGTTTATTACGTTTTCACTCGTTGCACTTTCCAAAACCAATTCCAATAATGGCATTTTCCATAGGATAATTGGCCAGCTCAATCTAATATAATTTTCGGCCTACGCAAAACCGTATCACTCTGTAGTGATATTTGCGCAGACGCCAACTTATAAAAAAATTATCTTTAAAATTTATAAAAACAATTGACTTTACATGTTCAACAGTTCCACGTTAAAATTTAACATCACAAAATAAAAAAAAAAAACATAAATATTCACGATTCACTTAAAACGTTACTATTCAAGTAATATTTTCACAAAACAACATAAAATAAATCAAGTCCTGTGCATATCTACGATAGCAGGCTGATGCAGGAGTAAATCCGCCTAAGCGGCCACATCCGTCTCCTACAAAGAACACGCTGTGACTCTTTCAAAACCTAACTGCTTTGATCTTGTGTGCCTAATTAATTTTTTTATACTGTATTAACAGTGGCGACCCCCATAACTTTTTTGTTTATTGATGAATTTCGTCTTGTAAATTTCAGAACGTCGTATCTCACAAAAGACAACTTTACAGGAATGAGAAATAACTCTTTCTCGCATTATTCATAGGTTGAAAATGTACTTTTTTAATATAAACCTAATACATTTTTAATGATTAACTTACCTTAAATCATTTTATTGTATATAAAATAAATAAATACAAATAAAAACCTAATGTTTATAGATACGACATTTTGATGCTCAAAATTAATAATTTTTTTAAGATACGAGCTTTGAAAAATTATTATATTAATATTTTAACAAAATATAATTAATTATTATAATAATATTATTAATTATTGAAACATTCAAACTTCAAAAAGTTTTATAACATGCGCATAAGATGTCAAAAAAGCGTCGCCAAATGCAAAAAGTGCGTTCCAAAATAGTCAGTTGACTAGAATTAAGAGATACGAGGTTTAAAAATTTATTAATTTATAATCATCTAAGATACGACGTTACTATTTTGCTTATATTTTTGTTATTTAAAAAAAATAGCAGGTGAAACTTATTTTTTAGATGTAAATTGATAATATAAAGCGTTTAAGTCCAAAATCTCAAAATCGAAAAAAATTGAGATACGACGTCCTGAAATTTACAAGACGATTTGCTATTTTTAAAATTTTTTTAAGAGTTTATTTTTTTATTTTCTAATGCACTTTTTCAAAATTAGTGGGAGTTTTTGTTTTTGCTGAGTTTATTTTCAAAAAGCCTTGGATCTTCTTATAAAACTTGATTTTTTTTCTAAAATTCTAGAGTCACTTAATATTAATTGTCATTTTATATAGGGTCCCTAGAAAATTCAAATACCGCTATTTAGCAGGAGGCGTTAGCTGAGTGCGCAAAACATTTAAAAGGCGGGACAAACATTTTCCTCTCAAGTAATGTAAATGTACAGGTATAAAAGTAAAAAGGGGCTGTCCATATATTACGTAACGCGCCTAGGGGGGGGTCAGAGAAATTGTTACAGTTTGTGACAGGGGGGAGGGGGGGTCTAGATAATCGTTACGTAACGGAATTTAATAAATTTAATGTTTATTTCCTAAGCTTGGCAGATGTATTTTTATTTCAACATAAATTACTATTTAGTGGCCCATAATTCCCTTTTTCACACAAAAATTGACGAAACTATGCATATTTAAATAATATTGTAATCAGTAAAAAAACTGTTGACATTGATATTAAAAAAAAATCGTACGGCCCTGTTCTTGCGTGATCTTGCCGATGAATCATCGGCGATGATACATTTTCGCGCGGAATGTGTACTCACAGAACACCAATGTGTGTACTATTTTGTGTACCTGTGCATAAACAATATACGTCTTATATGGGACACTCAGTGTAAAAAGAGGTACCTAGTATTTTTTCCCTTATGAATATTTTTTTAAAGTTTGAGTGATTTTTTCGTTTAAGTACATTAAGTGCTATATGTATTATTATAATAAATATGTATCATTTTTACACCGTCTTTTTACCGTCTTGCATTATGCGGAATTCTGTATCAAGATATGTTAGAAAAAAAAATACAAATTTTTATATTGCTACGCGTTACACAGGGGGGGGGGTGTTGGTAAAGGTGACAGTTTGTTACACAGGGGTGGAGAGGGGGTCAATTTTTTTGAAAAATTGCGTTACGTAATATATGGACAGCCCCAAAGCAGGAAAAAAAAAGAAACACGTAATTTTCAAAAAATTTAAACAATTAGGTACTCACTATTTTGTAAGCCATCGGAAGCCCGATTTAGCTCGTCAATAAATCTAGGATCTTCAGAATTGTCGCTTTCTTGTTTGGCTACCAAAAGCACCCGGTTGGCCAATCTGGCAATGGCCGAAGTATTGTCCACCATTTTTTGGGGTTGCCTGTTTTTGATAGCTTCTTCGCAGAGGAATGTGTGTTTTTTCATTTGGTCCTCTGAAAAAAATAATATAATAAAATATATCGTCCCTAGTGGAAATTTAACGTTAGAATAACGTTTTTTTAATGTTAGAAAACTGTAAAAAAGTACGTTATAAAATATGTGCAAATGTCCCGCTTTTTAACGTTAAAGTCCAACGTTAGTTACAAAGAGAGAGAGATAGAGAGAGAGAAAGAGAGAGAAGAGAGAGAGAGAGAGCAATTGAGAGGAAGAAAGGGATAGGGAGAATGAGATAGACAGAAAGAGAGAGAAAGCGACAGAGAGAGAGAGAAAGAGAAATAGAGAGATAGAGAGAGAGAGAGAAAAATAGAGATAGAGAGGGACATATAGAGAGAGGAGAGAAAGAGGGGAGAGAGAGATGGGGAGAAAGAGAGAGGGGATGAGAAAAAGATAGAGGAGAGAAAGCGAGAGAGACAGAGGAAAGGAAGTAAAAGGAAGAGGGGAAAGAGAAATAGAGAAAATGGGTTAGAGAGAGAGAGAGAGTGAAAGATGGGAGAGAGAAAGATGGGATGAGAGAGAAATAGAGAGAGAGAGAGAGAAATAGAGAGGGAAAGAGAGATAGAGAGAGGAGAGAGAGAAAGAGGGAAGAGAGAGAAAGAAAGGGAGAGAAAGAGAGGGGGAAAGAGAGAAAAAGATAGGGAGGTGAGAAAGCGAGAGAGACAGAGGAGAGAAAGGAAGTGAAAGGAAGAGAGAGGGAGAGGAGGGGAAAGATAAAGAGAGAAAATGGGATGTTAGAGAAACATGGGAGAGAGAAAGAAAGGGAGAGGAAGAAAGAGGGGAAGAGAAAGAGGAGGAAGATAGAGAGAGAGAAAATGGGAAGGGAGAGAGATTATTACCTGAAGCTTTGATAAAATCGGCAGAATCGGTAGCCTCGTCGCACAAGTTCCTCATTTTGGTGACGGTGTCCGCGTATTGTTGGCGCAAGTTCTCGAAGTGCTCGTCGGCCGCCTTCGACGTCGGGTAGTTCATTCGGATGCTTCCGGCGGAGATCAGTTGGGGAGTGAGACTCTCCACCTGGTTGGCGGCACTTTGGAGGGCTTCCGCTAGTTTTTTGTTGCCGCCGCTTCCGCCTGGAAGTAAAGAAAAAAATTTACCCTTTTTTACAAAATATGTACGGTAAAAAACGATAAAAAGTTTAGAACAAAAATTTCAGAAGAAATTTTTCCAAAATCAAAAATTACAAAAATGTTTTTTTTCAATTGGTCCAAAATTAAGGTATTTAGCTGAAAGCGTTTTCGAGTTATCGTGGTCCCGGATATCTTTTTCATTGCATATAAAACGTCGAGAAACGTAACAAAGCAAATTTATTTTAAAATTTGTTTGAACCTTTTATTTGTCGAAAAACAAAACGATAAAAAAAATCGTTTAAAAAAATTAAAAAAAGTTTTTTCGTTGAAAAACATAGCTATTACCCCTATTCACCCTGATTTTTACCAAAAAAAAAATCCCAGCCAAGAACTTTTTATAAAAAACTTATGGCCTAAATTTAGTCTTTGGCTTAAAGCGTTCTCGAGTTATTCTGGTCACAAATTTTCCCGGACAGACAGACAGATCAACGGAGAGCCATTTTTTTCACGGAAAACAGCTTTTTTGCACATAAAACATCTAAAAACATAAAAAAGCAATAAAAAAAATTTAAATTTCCTTTACTAACTTTAAACTTTCCTCGGGGACAGTAAAATATCATACCTGCAGCTACCATCCTCGCAGTTTTAACAGCCCGATCGGAAAACTGTTGCAAATTAGCAGCCTTATCAGAAAAATTCTGATCCCTATTAGGGGTCCCCTCAGGGGCCAAAACAGCCTCAGTAAACTGCTTCAACGGGGTCACAATATCGATAAAATCTTCCACCACGCGGTTCACCACGGCCTGGTTGATTTTTTCCTTCAGTTCGTGCAGTTTTTGGGACAGTTTTCTCGCGATTTCCTGCGCCTCGGGCGAATTTCCTTTGCCCTGGGCGCACAGGTCGGCCAGTTTTCGTTTCAGCGCGTCCACTTCGTCGCAAAGCTGCAGGATTTCGGCTTTTTGGACGCCGGGGAGGCCTTCTGCAACCTAATTTAAGAAAAAAATAATTATTGTTAACTTTATATCATTTAATAATAATTACTAATTAACCCTGGTGGAAATTACGTTAGAATAACGTTAGGGTCTAAAGTTAGAGTAACGTTAGGGCCTAACGTTGGAGTAACGTTAGGGCCCAACGTTGGAGTAACGTTACGGTCTAACATTAGAGTAACGTTAGGGTCTAACGTTAGAGTAACGTTAGATGTCTAACGTTAGAGTAACGTTAGATATCTAACGTTAGAGTAACGTTAGATGTCTAACGTTAGAGTAACGTTAGATGTCTAACGTTAGATGTCTAATGTTAGAGTAACAGGGCCTAACGTTGGAGTAACGTTAGGGCCTTACGTTGGAGTAACGTTAGGGCCTAACGTTGGAGTAACGTTAGGGCCTAACGTTGGAGTAACGTTAGGGCCCAACGTTGGAGTAACGTTACGGTCTAACATTAGAGTAACGTTAGATGTCTAACGTTAGAGTAACGTTAGATGTCTAACGTTAGAGTAACGTTAGATGTCTAACGTTAGAGTAACGTTAGATGTCTAACGTTAGAGTAACGTTAGATGTCTAACGTTAGGGACATTTATACTTAAAAAACATTATTGTTGTGGTTACTTGTGGGTGGTAACTTTTTTTGTCAAAAAAACATGTTTCAAGTTTGAAGTCTTTAGCTCAAAGTGTCCTCGAGCTATCGCCGAAACAAAATTTCCCGGACAGACTTTTCACGGAAGTTATCTTTTTTGAATACAAAATTAAGGACGAGAAACGTAAAAAAACAACAAAAATGGTCAAACGTTTTTTTGCTAAGGCAAGACTTTCCTTAACAAACTTTGAAACATATATTCATGCTATTCTAAGCAAAAAATACCAAGTTAGTATTACTAACCTTTCTTCCCTCTTCAATAATAGCATTAATTGCCCTTTGCCCAAGACCCTTATCATCTTGCCCAGGATTGGACAGCCATTTTCTTGCTTGCTCAAGTCTGAAATAAAACTAATACATAGCAAAAAAAAAGACAAACAAATATCAAATAAAAAATAAATTAAAAAAAAAATTATTTATTTTTTATTGTACTTTAAACAACGTATATTTACCTTCCTTGCACCGTATGCGCAGTTTGCTGCAACCCAGCCTTGTCAACATTCAGCACCGCCGTCATTACGGCCTGTTGCAACTGCCCCAACTTCTCGCGGATGCCCTTCGCCAGGCTCTCGGCCTGTGGAGTTGCCCCCTTTCCGTCTTGCCTCAGCTCGCACAGGGCGTTCGTCATGGTGGTCAGATCTGAACACAGTTTTTTTATGTTGCTTGCGTCTTTTGGCAGACATCTGTAAACAACAAACAGAAAAACTAAAGAATAGTATATTCTATAACTAGTATGGAATAGACAATATTCCGCGCGAGCGGAAAGTTTGTCATACGAGCCGGCAGGCGAGTATGACGGTCCCGCAAGCACGGAATGACTATTCCATACGTGTTGTAGACTTGTATACTTTTTCTTCGACTGCAAATATCAAAACATGTATGGCTTTAAACTGCGGACAAGGTTAAAAACAATGTTTTTTGTGACTCGACATTGCAAATCCAACAAAACAAATATTTTTAAATAAAGCAATTAATGTCATTAAATAATTTTATCAAATCAGTACTTAAAAAAGATTTTTGTTTAATTTTAGCGCATATTTACAAATTATAATGCAAAAATTGAAGGTTATGTCAGATTTTTGTGACAGATATCAGGTTTAAATATTTAACAATAGATGAGAGTATTAATTTTTTGGACTAAATTGATAAAAAACTGGTCAAATATTAAGAAAAACTAATAAACTTTACGTAATTTTAACGCAAAACTTTAAATTTCATTAAATTATTCAATGCTAATTTCGCTACAGTTTTCTTTACTTTCATAAACAAGAGATGGCACTACATGTGCTCATTCTAACACTTAATACGGAATATTCATACCGTAATTAGAGCTAGAATGGATTCATTCTGTGTTTGAAAAGTGTGTGTATTTGCTTACATTCTAAAGCAGTCGTAGAAAAAGGATTTTCTTTTTTAAAAGTTAAAACTTGAAAACTTAAAAATGTGCACAAAGGTATATTTTTTAGTATAGTCCGTCCAATTATGCAAGATAGCAGTTTAAAATTCCCACGATTTTTAAGCTACACCATTGGTTAAAAACTCGTACCTTTTAACATATAAAATATTGTGACATTTTTTGTCTATGACAATGATTGTCGGTCGTTAAAGAAAGTTACATAAAAAAATGGTTATACTTAATGTTTGTTTGTATGGTATTGAAAAAGGTACTTTTTTGGTTTATTCTTCATACACTCACACTAAATTAGCATATTCTACATATTGTACAAACGTAAATTATATTGAACAAGGAAAACGTCAAATTTTTAGGTTACAATTACAACTTAAGGCCTATCCAGAGGCTCACATAACAACCATTACAAGATACATTATGACAAATGAAGCCAATCCTGGCATCGCATTCTTATGTACTATGCTTGTTATGCGAGTCTTTGGATAGGCCCTTTTCAGGAAAACAGTACCGACATCTGTTAAATTTTTTGATACACTACGATTTATGCATAGTTATGCTATTTATGCGCTCTGTGGTGTAAAACGGGCCGCGTCGCTTACTATCTTGCATAACTGAACGGAGTATAGTACTCGCGCAGCTTTGTTCTAACAGAGACAACAATAACAGTTACTGGTAATTGTTATTGTTCAGGCCTGAATATATCTACTATTTGTTTACAAACAAACCGAGATGTTGGCGATACTTTATATTAACGGTATGCGCATTCTAGAGAGAAGAGTTGTTAGTTCGTTGGTATATTCATGCCATATTCTAGAAGCTTACCTGTCTGCAACTTTAAGAGCATCTTCAATGATTTGTCTTAGGGATTTTTCACCTACTCCCCCTCGTACTGCATTTGGATCCTAATAAAAAAAAACAGTGAAAGATTTTTTTTAATTGAAAACTCTGTTTAAAAGTTATACGGTTGATGAAAAAAACTGTTTTTTTCGCCTAGTACTGTTTATATGTTACCGGCAAAAAAAGTTTATGTAATTCTTAAGAAAAAAATAAAAATTATTTTCTTACCATTAACCAATCCATAGCTGTATTGATCTTATTTTGAATAGCGTTTTGCAGCTTCTTCAAAACCGTCAAATTATCCAGCTCCGACGTTTCCTCGTCGTAGCTCGTGAGCTGCAAGACTCTGATGATTTCGTTGATTTCCTCTGACATCCGGTGCGCGAGATAGTTTCTGTTGTCAAAGGCTTCTTGAATGCCTTTTCCACCTTGAGAGACGATGTGTATGAAGATTTTCATGGAACATATCAAGATGGGAGCAAGGGTTTTTACTTGATCGAGACATCGTACTAAAATTTCTGAGTGTACCTGAAATTGTAAAAGTTTAAATGATTTTTTAACCGTGCATTACATGATAAAGTTCTAAAATCAAATCCCTTGCCTAAATCGATAAAAATAAAACATAACTTGTAAAAAAATAAATCAAAACAAGTAAAACTCTGATGATTTTGTAGATTTCCTCCGACATCCGGTGCGCGAGATACTTTCTGTTGTCAAAGGCTTCTTGAATGCCTTTTGCACCTTGAGAGACAATGTGTATGAAAATTTTCATGGAACATATCAAGATGGGGGCAAGGGTTTTTACTTGATCGAGATATCTTACTAAATTTCGGAATTGACCTGAAATTGTAAAAGTTTACATGATTTTTTATCCGTACATTACATGATAAAGTTCTAAAATCAAATCCCTTGCCTAAATCGATAAAAATAAAACATAACTTGTAAAAAAATAAATCAAAACAAGCAAAACTCTGATGATTTTGTAGATTTCCTCCGACATCCGGTGCGCGAGATACTTTCTGTTGTCAAAGGCTTCTTGAATGCCGTTTGCACCTTGAGAGACAATGTGTATGAAAATTTTCATGGAACATATCAAGATGGGGGCAAGGGTTTTTACTTGATCGAGACATCTTACTAAATTTCGGAATTGACCTGAAATTGTAAAAGTTTACATGATTTTTTATCCGTACATTACATGATAAAGTTCTAAAATCAAATCCCTTGCCTAAATCGATAAAAATAAAACATACATAGTAAAAAAATAAATCAAAACAAGCAAAACTCTGATGATTTTGTAGATTTCCTCCGACATCCGGTGCGCGAGATAGTTTTTGTTGTCAAAGGCTTCTTGAATGCCTTTTTCATCTTGAGAGACGATGTGTATAAAAATTTTCATGGAACGTATCAAAATGGGGGCAAGGTTTTTACTCGATCGAGACATCTTACTAAAATTTTTGAATGAACCTGAAATTGTAAAAGTTTACATGATTTTTTATGCGTACATTACATGATAAAGTTCTAAAATTAAATCCCTTGCCTAAATCGATAAAAATAAAACATAACTGGTAAAAAAATAAATCAAAACAAGCAAAACTCTGATGATTTTGTAGATTTCCTCCGACATACGGTGCGCGCGATAGTTTCTGTTGTCAGAGGCTTCTTGAATGCCTTTTTCATCTTGAGAGACGATGTGTATAAAAATTTTCATGGAACGTATCAAAATGGGGGCAAGGTTTTTACTCGATCGAGACATCTTACTAAAATTTTTGAATGAACCTGAAATTGTAAAAGTTTACATGATTTTTTATGCGTACATTACATGATAAAGTTCTAAAATTAAATCCCTTGCCTAAATCGATAAAAATAAAACATAACTTGTAAAAAAATAAATCAAAACAAGTAAAACTCTGATGATTTTGTAGATTTCCTCCGACATCCGGTGCGCGAGATACTTTCTGTTGTCAAAGGCTTCTTGAATGCCTTTTGCACCTTGAGAGACAATGTGTATGAAAATTTTCATGGAACATATCAAGATGGGGGCAAGGGTTTTTACTTGATCGAGACATCTTACTAAATTTCGGAATTGACCTGAAATTGTAAAAGTTTACATGATTTTTTATCCGTACATTACATGATAAAGTTCTAAAATCAAATCCCTTGCCTAAATCGATAAAAATAAAACATACATAGTAAAAAAATAAATCAAAACAAGCAAAACTCTGATGATTTTGTAGATTTCCTCCGACATCCGGTGCGCGAGATAGTTTTTGTTGTCAAAGGCTTCTTGAATGCCTTTTTCATCTTGAGGGACGATGTGTATAAAAATTTTCATGGAACGTATCAAAATGGGGGCAAGGTTTTTACTCGATCGAGACATCTTACTAAAATTTTTGAATGAACCTGAAATTGTAAAAGTTTACATGATTTTTTATGCGTACATTACATGATAAAGTTCTAAAATTAAATCCCTTGCCTAAATCGATAAAAATAAAACATAACTGGTAAAAAAATAAATCAAAAGAAGCAAAACTCTGATGATTTTGTAGATTTCCTCCGACATACGGTGCGCGCGATAGTTTCTGTTGTCAAAGGCTTCTTGAATGCCTTTTCCACCTTGAGAGAGGATGTGTATGAAAATTTTCATGGAACTTATCAAGATAGTGGCAAGGGTTTTTACTTGATCGAGATATTACTAAAATTTCGGAATTTATTTACAAAATTGGCGAAGACGCTTCTATTGAAAACTGCACGGGCTTAAATATGGTTGAAAAACTGGCTTAACGGCTAGTAAATATAACAATTTAAAACTAAACTTAAGTTTTCTACCTGATGAGTTAACTCCTTTTCCCTGGCGCTAACTTCACGCGAAACTCTGCTCAGACAGGGACTCAAATCTCTCAAAAATTGCACCAATTCGTCCAACGTTTCGATAACTTCGGCAACTGCCAAATAATCAAGAACCCTGTGGCATTCTCTGATTATTTTTCTGACTTCTGATTCGTCGAAGCATAAGAGAAGTGCTGACGTGGCCTGAAATAAAAAAAGATAGTAGTTTTAATACTGTTAAATTAATTAAATTAATAATTAATTAATTAAATTAATAGTTAATTAATTAAATTAATAGTTAATTAATTAAATTAATAGTTAATTTATTAATTTAAGAGTGTATTAATTTAATAGTTAATTAATGAAATTAATAGTTAATTAATTAAATTAATAGTTAATTAATTAAATTAATAGTTAATTCATTAAATTAATAGTTAACTAATTAAATTAATGGTTAATTAATTAAATTAATAGTTAATTAATTAAATTAATAGTTAATTAATTAATAGTTAATTAATTAAATAAATAGTTAATTAACTAAATTAATAGTTAATTAATTAAATTAATAGTTAATTGATTTAATAGTTAACTAATTAAATTAATAGTTTATTAATTAAATTAATAGTTACGGTACTGCCCGATGGCCATCTTAACGCCGACGCAAGTTACGTCGGCTAAATGTTGGCCAATACTGCAGTAGATAAACGCTGTACTGTACTAATTTGAAAGGGCCGCAGTAAACTGGGGTATTTATAGTAGGCATAATGAGAAGTAAGATAAAATTGGTTTTATAAAAAATTGACTTGTGTTCCTTTTAAAATAAAACGGTTCTAATGGAGAATTCTCCCATTAGATTAGACAGGGACAAAAGTTCTACCCAAAAAGGATAGAAGACATACATACACTCCCACTTCCACCCAACCAAACAAATGCTGTATTTGTTCTTTGTTGAACAAATACAATATTTACTTGGCCGGGCGAAAAGTGCATTATTAAAGAAATTACTGGCGCCATCTAAATTTTAGTAGAATTATCTTATTCTACAGATTCACATTAGCTATGTTCGTACGTGCCTCTCACTGCTACACTTTCCGGCCAACCAAATAAATACTGTATTTGTTGTATGAAAAACAAATACAGTATTTATTTGGTTGGCTGGAAAGTGTAGCACAAATGAGATAGAGATAGGGTAGGCGTCTTTTGTTTCATAATTCTAGTTGTAGAGAGCTCCATTATGACTCATTCCGCATCCGTTGTTAAAATTAAAAATATAATACCACCTGTAACTAATAGGATTTGGCATCAACGATTTTTGGCAACAGTTATCTATATTTTGAAGTCTAGTTTTAATGGTCTGTTACTATTTAAACTAATAAAATTGGTACGTACAGAAGAAAAATACACTGCCAGTAAAAAAGCTTTCCCATTTTACCACCTGAGCGTAAAATAGATTTTTTATTATCAGATTCACTTCCAGCAACCTCAAAAACGTCATTATACCAATTTTCACAAAAATCACCCCCCACCCCTAAAAAAAATATATTTCAAGATTCATTTTTATCAACCTCAAAAACCCCTATCTACAAATTTTCACGAAAATTTGGAAAACATTTCAAAATATTTACCCCCTCACCCCCTCGGGGGTGGTGTTAGAGAAATTTTATTATCAGATTCAATTTCAGCAACCTTAAAAACCTCTATATAGCAATTTTAAATTTTTTCTAAAAAAATGTATTTTTCCCCATTTGCCCCCCTTGCCGCACGCCAATGTTCACCAAAAACAATCCCGAGCGAGAACTTTTGGTAACATACCTGTATGCCAAAATTCAAGTCGCTAGCTTAAAGCGTTCTTAAGTTATCGTGCTTACAAGATTTCCCGGACAGACCGATCGACCGACCGATAATTTTTTTTTTGCTTGAAATTGATTTATATCGACATAAAACGTCATAAACCGCAAAAATTCGCAAAAATAGAATTTGAAAATTTTTGCACGAATACAAGGCTTTCCGAAATTTTGAAAATTTTCAAAATGGGAAAGCAATTAGTAAAAACTATTTTTGTATCAACAGCAACAAAAATGTTTTTTCACTACTAGCTTTAGAACATACCATTATTTATCATGTTTTCAGACTGTGAATGCAATTTTCTTCACCTATAGCAATAATAATTTTTTCTCTCCTAGTAGGAGTAAATTTTATAAACAATTTATTTCTGTTACTTTAGATGTTTCAGTTCTTTGTGCAATTTTTATTAATTAAACCCAAGAAAATAGCTTTAAATAACTTTGTATTTATTAAATATAATGAATTATAATTATTACCAATTAATACAATCAATAATTAGCTAAATATTAGAAAAACAATTTTAAAAAAACTAAAGGACATGGCACAATTTATAGGGAACTTTGGCCCTCGGTGAAATTCGCTAAATTTTTTATATGTTTTAGTTTATGCTTTTTAAAAAGGAACTAGGAACGTTTCAAGCACTTTGTATGTACAGTTTTTTTTCTATAACGAAAATAAAAAAATATTTTTGCTCCAAACTCCTCATAAAAATAAGTTTAATTAGCTTAATGATTAAGAAAAAAGCTTGATTGGTGTAAGTCAAACTGATGTCTGTCAATTTTTTTATATATTATTAGTAATATAAAATTAATTTAGCATGGCTTTTAGAGCCTTTTTTCAAGTAAATTGCTTTGTATGCAACCGTCAAGGTGGTCAACAGCAGATGCCCCGAATGGGAGGAAATGAAAACATTTTATTTATTTTTTTATAAAAATGTCCTAATGTAATACTGTGAAAAAGAATTGAATCAAGGACACATGTCTTTTGATAAGTACAACACCATATTCTCTTATTTTAAGGCTAACATCTTAAATGAAGAGCGCGGATTTCCATTCAAAGACCCGCGCCAGTTATTAGGTTCATAAGAAATGCTAGTCCAAAAATAAGAGAATTTGGCTTAAAATATAATCGAAAGATGCATTTTCTTGATTCATTGATCCTTTTTTTTAGTGTTCATATTTTAAATTTTAAATCATATCGAGGGCTTCATAGCAAAGGGCCATATCTGCTACATGTTAACACGGTTGATACAGCCCTGTTATGAAGCCCTCGGTATGATAGTTATATTGGATAATTTATTCTATGCAGAAACACAGTATTTCACTTTCAACTTAGTTTTTCTGTTCTGTTTTACTTCTTATTTTATTATTTTATTAAGTTCTGGAGTTTTAACATGGGTACATTATATTACAAAAACACATATTCAATTTCTTCTATGTAGAATTTTGGAAATAATTGTTTTTTTTTTGCCGTACAAAAAATAAGGGATACACTTTCGGCATTAAAATCGCTTATTATTTTACAAACGATTCCCTTAAAACGTATTTCTATTCTGCTTTTCTTCTTATTTCATTCTTTAGTTCAATTTTATATACGTTTTAGTACTTTTTACCAGGTTAGCAAATAACTTATTTCACGTATTTCACTAATTTAGTCCTTAAGAAGTATTTCTGTTGCACTTTTCTTCATCTTATTTAATTATTCTGTCCAATTTCAATATGTATTTCATTACTTTTTCCCAATAAAACTGACAATTTAGTCTAAAAAACTTCAAAAATACTTCAGAATATCCTTCACTGACAAGTTGTCATACGAAACAATGCCTACTAGAAAAATATTTTTATGAGGAATGTAGAGCAAAAATATTTTTTTATTTTCCTTATAGAAAAAAAAACTGTACATACAAAGTGCTTGAAACGTTCCTAATTCCTTTTAAAAAAGTATAAACTAAAACCTATAAAAAATTTAGCGAATTTCACCGAGGGCCAAAATTCCCTATAAATTGTGCCATGTCCTTTTTAAAATGATCAAAATTTGCGTTACGTAATGCTTGAATGTTCCCTAAAGGCTTGTTGTGGAATCTGCTTTTTTTAATTTATGTGTAGTTACCAACTTCTAAAACGTAAAACAAGCAAAGTTATCTTCTTACGGACGTTCAAAAATAATAAACAATTGTATTTTTAGATGTTTCATAAGATTTTTTAATTTTTATTGGCAGATACAAATTTTTACGAGTTTTATGTATAAATAAAGTTATAACAGGTAATTTCACCTATATAAACATTAGTTAAATATTAACTTTATTTTTTCACTACTAGCTTTGGAACATACCATTATTTATCATGTTTTCAGACTGTGAAATCAATTTTCTTCACCTAAGGCAATAATAATTTTTTCTCTCCTAGTAGGAGTAAATTTTATAAACAATTGATTTCTGTCACTTTAGATGTTTCAGTTCTTTGTGCAATTTTTACTAATTAAACCCAAGAAAATCAGGCCTATTCACATGTACCATTGAAATCTATTCAATATTGACAAAAGTTACAATACCATGCAATTTTAATACAGTTGACGTAAATGACCTTGCAATTTTCGTCAATATTGCCATACATTTCAATCTCAATGGTACATGTGAATAGGCCTGAATAGCTTTAAATAACTTTTTATTTACTAGATATAATTAATTACAATTAATACAATCAATAATTAGCTAAATATTATGAAAAAACAAAAAAAAATTAAAAAACTAATTTTTAAACGTCAGTTCCAAGTCAAAGTGTTTATGGACCTCGGCTCCGCTTCGGTCCACAAAATACGACCTCACACAGAAACATTCACTCACTCTACTAGGAGCACAAATAACTATTTGTGGGGCTCTAACAAAGAACTTTTACCTCAAGAAGGAACATGATGAAATTTACCGTATGCTTTGCTTGAAGCGTGAACCAACTACGGTGAGGGGCTGGTGGGGAGTGACTATTGTTTACACTTAGTACGCGTAAAGAGAGAGACAGAATGTGTAAACTCACAGTCTAATGTCGTAAAATGACTGACAGGGGTACAGTGTTGCCGATTGGAAACATATACTTTGGATATTTTATTGTAAATTTTAAGAAACATTAGTTCTGTATGAGTTTTATATGAACTAGTAGTTTAATTTTAATAGATTTAAATATACTATATTACACTGGCCTATAAAAAAAAATTTTTGGTTTGGTGCAGCTCTGTTCACATCTGTAGTCGGTAAGGTAGGTAGTATGAACTACATTGCTGCTACTAGATGTCAGCTGACAGCTCTGGTTTACCTACGATTCTTATTTTAACTTTTTTCCGGTTTTATTCGAAATCAGTCAATATTATAACGACTTTTATGACAATAATCGTATAAATTTAGTATGGCAAGTAAGTCGAGATGTTGCATTAACGATCCTGATATGTTTTGTTACATATGTGGTGAGTATATAATGAAAGATCAACGGAAACCGATTAATGACACGGTAATTCGCTTGTATTCTGCATACTTTGGTATTGAAATTGGCAATCAAGATAAGAGCTGATATGAAAAAAGTGACTAGTTTTCTCGTATCAGCTCACAAAATATACCCAAAATCAGGTCTAAAATCTTAGGCACCAAAATGAGTGTAGGCCAGTGTTATTAAACATAATTATAGTATACACAATAAAGTTTTTTACATTTTAAAATTTAAGTATAATGATTTGAATTCATGATAAGGTGGAAACTACGCAACATCGCTACTAGGTAGCCTGAAAGTCGACTAGCGACATTACATTTTACACCACAAAGCTGTATCGCGTTTCTGTTAGTAAATAAACAAACAAAAAGATGACGCCTTCATAAACATTGGTCTGAAATTACTTCTTGAGGTAAAAGTTCTTTGGGCTCTAAGTTCTATTACCTACCTGTAAAATTCCACCACTACCCTCGATCAGCCTTTTTCTGGCGGGTGACGAGACGGGGTCGACGCTGAGCATCTCGCTGGCCTCTTCCAACAATTTCGAGGACCTTTCGACCCTGACAAGGGCCGCCGGCATGTCCTGACGCAAAATGGGGTCATCGCTACTGTTTATCGTTTCTCTGCCGACCTGGGAACATTTTTGGTATTAAAATTTGGGTATCATGATAGATACGAAACTTAATTGGTTCAGTATACCAGATAGCTAAACATAGTCAAAATTAAGTTATGAGCATTTTTGTGGAAAAAATGCAAATTTTTGATATTTTGTATGATAAAATTTGAAAATAATTTCGCACGCATTAGTGCGCATCTCAAATTTATACACTAAAATAAAACAACAAAAAAGTTATAAGCATTTTTTGTGGAAAAATAATCATTTTTCCAGGTAGGCTTGAAATGCCCCCATTGTGCCCCCTAAACATACAAAATATATACCAAAAAATTATTTGAGTTATGTTGTTTACGTGTTCCAAACTTTAGGTTGATATCCTAAGCCGTTCAAAAAGGGGGGGGAGGCGGACTTTAGTCATGCACTGTACATTAAAAAAACATTTAAATATAGTTTTAGATTGAGAGATATTTGTGTTTTAAGTGACAAAATGTAACGCCAGGTACAAAAAGAATCGATGTTATTTTACTTAAATTATACGAGGGCAAGTGTAAAAATATGATATACGAGGGTAGCGTAAAATATTCTTACCTTGACTAAATTACTGACGGCATTGCTCACAGATCTGACTGGAATTTGTAAGTCTGGCATAGGGATTCCATCTTCAGCTTCTTCGTGTAGGATTACCAACTTTGAAACCTGAAAAAAAAAAGAAAAAAAAAGGTAAATATACTATGTTTTTAATTAATTTGTGTCTGAGTGGAAAAATGTACATTTTTCAGGTACCTACGTGTCTTTTCTTTCTAAAACATTAGGTGCATTTCGGACACTTTCCAAACATGTTTGGAATAAAATTAAATAAATTATTATAAACATATTTTGTTGATGGCAAATAATAGAATGTAAACAAGAAATCTCCTTATACAGAACTTAAAAATAAAATATTAAAAATAGAATACTCATAAAAGTTTTATACAGTTTCTATGAAAATTAAATTTGTTTAATTACCAATAAACTTCATTTTGTACAATTAGGGATTAGTTACGTAATATTTCATTATAATTTGACTACGGCTAGAAAAAGAAAAAACAATTTCACCAAAAAACCGGAAAATGGCTATATCTATATATAGAGTAACACCTAAAAATTGTGTAAAAAAAATAAAAAAAAAATATTTGAAAATTATATATCGTCCACTAAAGGCTCTAGTTGTCTAACTCCAAATTTTTCAAAAATGAGATTTTTATCAAATTTGCTTCATTATCTGATTACCAACATACTTCAAAAAAAAAAAAGTTGCATTAAACCAATATCAGCCTCAAAAAATGCAAAAATGTAAATATTTTAAGTCGCTAAGTGTCTAACTCCATCATATGATTGTGAGAAAACAATTAAATGAGAACTGTCACTAATGTCAAACTATTTCTCGACAACAGGGGATCCCGTTTCAAATATTTGTTAATTTACTGTTTGATGATAATTATAATTATTGCCATTAATAATGTATATATATTATGCCTACCTAGTAGTAATATTATATATTAAATATAAAAATATAATTTTTTTGTAATAATATTACGCGATATAATACGATAGGTATCCTCTTTCATCTTCCCTTGGAGTTAGACCATTAGTGAATTTAGATTCTGTGGTTAAAATTTAATTTTCAAATAATTTATATAAAATAGATAACAATAAAAAGTTTTAAATACATTAACACATTTCAAACATTTTTACCTGTGAACAAGCTAGTTTTAAAGTTCTAAATTGCTATAATTAACTTTTAAATCGTTTTTTACGTCTCCTGAAAAATATGACGTTTTGGAGTTAGACCGTTAGAGCCTTTAGATGACGATATATATATTTTTTTTTTTTAGAAGTTAAACCCCCATAAATTTTTTGTTCTTGGGGGGATTACTTTTAAAATTGTTAGAATTGATCCTTATAATAAAAGTTACTTAATAATCGGAATTTTCTTTTAGCTTTTTTCATTTTTTTTTTTAAGTTTAACCCCCATAAATTTGTTTGTTTTTGGTGGAATTACTTTCAAAAACAACAGGGATCTTCCCCTCATAAAATTGATTTTTCCTGAAAATTTCGAGTCGATCGTATTATTCGTTCTTGAGTTATCGCCACAAAGAGAGTATCTCAAGAAAAATCAAGTTACTAAGATAATAAACAATTAATATTTTCCTCGCACGTGCGTTATGCAAAAATAAGGGGTGTAGTTAACCCTTTGTTTAAGAATATGTTTAGCTTCTAGAACAATAAATCTTGCTTTTAGCACATGTTCACGAGCAGACAAAAATTTTGAGCACTTATACGTTACATTTTATCAATACCAATCGAAGTTACAGGTATTGGAAAAACAGTCTAACTTTGCGGTCACTATATTCAAGAATTTTTTGTCTAGGACGATTTTTGATTTTTTTTTAATTCGCTGGCGCTGTGAATATATTCGAATAGTAGGGGAAGTCAGGGTTAACTGGGCCACAAGGTTAACTGGTCCACCTGGATTTTATCAACTTTTTTTATTAGTATTGGCGCCTTAGGGCAAATTCTAGTGATATTTAGTTAGTAGTATTGTTTAAAGTTTTATGACGGACCGTGTTGTCCACGTGTAAGTTGTAGTAAAGAAAGTTAATTTTTTTCGATGAAAAGTGGGTATTTACGTTAACTTTTATTTTTTAATTAATTCGTTTTTATTAATAGGAGGATCTAGACTAATATTTTACCTAATATACTGAGTATTTTATTAATTATTCTGCATAATTTCCGCCTTCTAATATCTTATTAAGTAATAAAATTTTATGATTTTATTCAGTGGTGTCACTCAGGGTTAACTGGTTCGGGGTTAACTGGACCACTTATGTCAATATTAATTAGTTCGGGGTTAACTGGGCCATGTCCAGTTAACCCCGGACCAGTTAACCCTTAGATATATCTAATATTTAACATATTATGTTGTCTATTTTTATGTTAGAATTAAATTTTATTTGATTTCAAATCGTTTTTATTCACAATAATTACAATACAATACATTTTTGTTAGTGGACCAGTTAACCCTGAATAGTGGTCCAGTTAACCCTGCCCTATGGGGTTAACTGGTCCAGCGGGGTTAACTGCTTTATCGTTAATAACTTTTTTATATAAATAATATTTGTCTGAAGTATTAATATGTTCTAACTATAGTAATAATCTGCCTTTTGCTATAGAAAATATTTGAAAATTGTTTACAGGTTTTTCAAAAACTCGATATGAAAAAAAGCGGCCCAGTTAACCGCGACTTCCCCTATAATATGTGGAAAATATATAGGTTATCAACAGTATTTTTAATCTGCATAATTTAAAACACTAGTTAAGTGTTATCATTTAATCCAGTGATTATAAACCGCATATGTAGTTACCATATTATGGTAAAATAACAATAATAGTATATTAAAGTACTAGTTTCATAACATACGTTTTTAGCGCACGAGTACAATTTTAGGAAACGAGCCGCCTGCGGCGAAATTTCTAAAGTACTAGTGCGCTAAAAACGTGTTATGAAACGAGTGCTTTATACAATTTTTCCTATTTTGCTCTAAAATTTAAAAAACGTACATTTAAATTGATGACCGATTTAGGGATTTTTGTTTTGGTATGGCATTACAGTTTACAGCATGTTTAAAATTCTAAGAACAAATGATATTTTGATATATTTTATAGTCATCTCTTCTCTTTTTTACTGCAATTAACCAAGCCACAATTTTAACATGGTAAAAATAACACAAAATTTTGTAGAAAATTCAACTTTAAAGCGACATTGACATTTGCACGGAAAACGTCAAGCGATACGCCAGGTCTGTTGCCAACCAACCCAAAAAAAAAAAGTGCTAACCTCTTATGGGCCTATAAGAACACGCAAAATGCGTGTGATTATGAGCTTATAAGAGTCGCAAAATAGAAAAAAAAGTTTATGTCTAATATCTTCTGAACGGTTGCAACGGTTAGAGCCCGTTGTAACGAATTTCGTTTTATTTTGTTGAAATTTTCTTTGAGATTACCTCGCATATACAGGGTTATTCAGAAATAAGTTCGAGAATTTTAAGGGGTGATTCTACATTAGAAAATATGAAAAAAAAATCCTAAAAAGGTTTGGACTTTTTATATTTAATATATCTGGAACCCTATGAACCACAGTAAGAATTTTTTTCACATGCCTTAACATTGATAAAGGCTATCATTTTATGTAGTTTTTATTTGGTAATTTTAACCAGGGATGTGCAAAATGAGGGGGCGATGCGATTTTTTGCCCTAAACTTTGTTATCTCGAACTTATTTCTGCATAATTCTTACTAAATATTTCAACTTTTTAGTCACAAGAGATCCAATAAGGGATGCCGGTTTTCATCACTTTGTTAATTTTTTAAGCTGCCGAATTAACTAGTAATTAGTAATTCGTTCGGTACGCAGCGCGTACAGCGATACTGTCAATAAATATCGCCGCCGGCCATTGCTGTTTCGGTCACTCGCTATGCAAAAAGGAGATTATAGATACCATCTATGATATACAGTTCCACTTCAACACAACATTTTCGCGTTACTGAATATAGAGACAGGGCCTATCCATCACCACTTTTGAGCTCAGACATCACCAGAAAATCTAACATCAAGGTAAGTTCAATCTCTATGTTTCACGCATTTTCTTCTCTCAAATTGTCGTTTTGAGACCCCAGGTTGATTATCCTCTGACTTTCTTATTTTAAAGATACTTGTTTTTAAGAAAAAAAGACCATTTATATTTTGGTTATTTATACCAAAAGTTTTAGTCTAAAACTAACAATTTAAGCACAAATATCTAAAAATCGATTTTCTGATTTCCCGAAAAAAAAACAAACTGTATAAGTATTTCGTGGAATATTTCAATACTGCGCTGTCAAAGAATTTTAAGTGCAAACAATTTCTATATTTATCGAGTATAAACTAGTGATTCATTACTACAACACGGTAGGCCGGAACAAACTTCTTGCCAGTTGATTAGAAAAAAAAATCAAAGTTGACTCTATCAATTTTAAACCAAACTAGATGAAACGTTGCAAGCACCCTGTCAAAACGTCGGCACTATTGTACACTACAGCCATCTAGTTTGCAAATTTTAAACTAGGTGTTTTGTTTGATTTTAAATTCTGTATTTTTAAAACATTATATTCTAGCAAAAAACTGTATATAACATTTTTTAAAGGGCTTAAAAAGAGCTTTTATTTAAAATATAATTTTTTGAAATCGGGTTATAAATATGTGAGATATGCTTAAAAAACCTTTTACTGCTTTAAACGCCAATATTTCGAAAACAATGCGTTTTAGGAAAACGTTGTTTATAACATTTTTTGACCAATTTAAAATTATCTTTTATATAAGTGCTAAATTAACCAAATACAATAATAATTGCCTTAATTATAAACAAAAAACGCTAAAAATAGGAGTTTTACCCCCTTACCCCCAATCGTTTACCCCCAAAATCTAATCAGCTCTTTGGAATACGATAAGAAACAATATGCAAAAAACCGATAAAAGTCAATATCTCATGTAGAAATGGAGTTAGAGAGTTTACACCCAGACAGACAGACGCAAAAATTTGTTTCACTGATTTCGACTCAGAATGGTAAAACGTCGAGAAATGTGAAAAAAACGTGGTCAAAGATTTTGACTTTTCGGCGAAGATTTCAATACATCGGCACTCTTAGTAGCACTAAGTGCCGATGTAATAAAAAGTTTGTTCTTGTCCACCGTGTGTGATTCATTACTAGAAGTTGAACACACTATCTGTATTAAAATACTTTATAAATTATTCCACTTACATGCAATATTTATTTAAAAAGGTCATCTGTTAATGTCCTTATAAAGAAAATTCAATAGACTTGTTTTGAAAATAATTTATATGTTTGCAAATAATTTAAAATTATTTATTTGGGTAGGGGTCTTTACAGCGCAGTCCATTATCGCGGAACCGTTCCCGCGCATGGACTTTACCGCGAAAACCATTACCGCGCATAATTGTTTTAATTTTGTTTTGAAGAAAAAAATATATATTTTGCAGAAAACAATCAAATAGTTCTGATATAGCTGCTGGGTCAGGGTTGTGGCCGTTACTAAAGTTTATTTTTTTAAGGTATAGTTATTTTAAATCTTCCCGCTTGTAAACAATCTCGAAATTACCATAGCAACGTAAGATACGCATGCGTCGTAAGCGAAATGACTAGGCCCAATTTACACAACCGTAAAACTTTGACGTGCCAATAACGAGAACAAAACAATGGTTTATTCCTCTAAATTATTGGAATACAAGCGATTTTATAAGCAAATTTTGTTTCTACAGGAATACATAAGTGTTTTTAGCAACAGCTTTATCAATTCTCTTTTTTACATCAAAACATCATAAAAACAAAGCAAGTAAACAAAAATTATAAATTTTGGTTATGTTAACATTCAAAACAAGCCAAATGCTTCAGTGTAAATCGGACTTTGTGGAGTATTTAGCGGCAAATTTAAAATAACTATACCTTAAAAATATTAACTTTAGTTTCCTTTAAAACATTTTCGTTCGAAGTATGCAAACGCCCCTTGCAACAAAGCACGTCGTAAATTAGGCACAATTTTTTTTATTTTTTACAGTCTTTTCTTTCCTGTATATGAAATGTTTATATACAGCGAGGTCTTTGCCCCTAGCACTTTTTATTATTTCGATCGACATGACGATTCGTACTAAACTGATTATTAATCAGCGATTTATACAAAAGTCCATATAACCAACACCCCCCACCCCCAATCACGCTCGATTGGGAAAATCCACCACTGTTCAGTTGGTAAAATGATTGGCAAATTTTGGAAATTGATTGGTAAATTTCGGTAAATTGGTAGAAAGTTGGGAAAATCGAAGGGTACAGTTGGGAAATTGGAAAATTTCGCTAGTTGGGAAAATGCAGTTGAGTTCGACATAAGTTGGGAATTTTGCCAGAGGTGAGGATTCTTTTTTTTAGTCATTACAATTTTCGGTCAGCTGACCTCATCAGCTCATCAGGAGGTCAACATTTTTTGTCAGAGGTAAAGCTTTTTTTGGGAGTTGGGAAATTGAAAAGTTGAATACAGATGGTAACTTTCAGAGGTGAGGACTTTTTTTATTATTTTGTTTTAGTCATCAACATTTTCTTCAGGGGTAACCGAGGGGGTGATCTTTTGTACAAGCCAAAGGAACTCAGAAGGAACTCTGGAGGAACTCCGAGGAACTCTTTGCAAAAAGGAGGAACTCTGGAGGAACTCTTTGCAAAATGGAGGAACTCTTTGCAAAAAGGAACTCTTTTGTACAAATTTCAGACGCGGTCAAAAACAATTATTATTTATTACCCATGTGGATTAACGTTTTTATGTTCAAACTAGAGGAGCTGTTACAAACACTTTATCAAAACATCCTATCTTTGGGCGCCATTTTTTTTTTTTTTTGAAGAGGCGCCAAGTTTGGTAGAAACCGTCAGGGACAAAGCTTTTTTTCCTGAAGGTAATTTAGGGGCGCCAATTTTTGTTTTGAAGGGGCACCAAGTTTGACAGAAACCGTCAGGGACAAAGCTTTTTTTCCTGAAGGTAATTTTGGGGCGCCAATTTTTGTTTTGAAGAGGCGCCAAGCCAAGTTTGACAGAAACCGCCAGGGACAAAGCCTTTTTTTCTGAAGGTAATTTTGGGGCGCCAATTTTTGTTTTGAAGGGGCACTAAGTTTGACAGAAACCGTCAGGGACAAAGCCTTTTTTCCTGAAGGTAATTTTGGGGCGCCAATTTTTGTTTTGAAGAGGCGCCATGTTTGGTAGAAACTGTCAGGGACAAAGTTTTTTTTCCTGAAGGTAATTTTGGGGCGCCAATTTTTGTTTTGAAGGGGCACCAAGTTTGACAGAAACCGTCAGGGACAAAGCTTTTTTTCCTGAAGGTAATTTTGGGGCGCCAATTTTTGTTTTGAAGAAGGGGCACCAAGTTTGACAGAAACCGTCAGGGACAAAGTTTTTTTCCTGAAGGTAATTTTGGGGCGCCAATTTTTGTTTTGAAGGGGCACCAAGCCAAGTTTGACAGAAACCGCCAGGGACAAAGCCTTTTTTTCTGAAGGTAATTTTGGGGCGCCAATTTTTGTTTTGAAGGGGCACCAAGTTTGACAGAAACCGTCAGGGACAAAGCCTTTTTTCCTGAAGGTAATTTTGGGGCGCCAATTTTTGTTTTGAAGAGGCGCCATGTTTGGTAGAAACTGTCAGGGACAAAGTTTTTTTCCTGAAGGTAATTTTGGGGCGCCAATTTTTGTTTTGAAGGGGCACCAAGTTTGACAGAAACCGTCAGGGACAAAGCCTTTTTTCCTGAAGGTAATTTTGGGGCGCCAATTTTTGTTTTGAAGAGGCGCCAAGTTTGACAGAAACCGTCAGGGACAAAGCCTTTTTTCCTGAAGGTAATTTTGGGGCGCCAATTTTTGTTTTGAAGAGGCGCCAAGTTTGACAGAAACCGTCAGGGACAAAGCCTTTTTTCCTGAAGGTAATTTTGGGGCGCCAATTTTTGTTTTGAAGAGGCGCCAAGCTTGGTAGTAACCGTCAGGGACACAGCTTTTTTTTGAGGGAGCCTTATTGGCAGTAGTGCTTGAACAGCGGTAATTTCTACGGCCAAAAATTACCCCTTCCAGAGAGGAACTCTTAAGGAACACAGGAGGAACTCCCAAGGAACTCTGAGGAACTCTTTGCAAAAAGGAACTCTTTTGTACAAATTTCAGACGCGGTAAGCCCCTCGGGGGTAACTTTTTTTTTTTGAGAGAGAGTTGGGAAATTTCTCAATTTTAAGTTGGGAAATATTTGCTCCTTTAAAAAAAGCCTAATTCCTCTAGCACGAACTTTAAAAAAAGTACTTTAAAAAAACTACTTCCGGAGTGAACTGCCCCCCGTTTAAAATTTAAATTCATAGAAAAACAAAGTATTGTATAATATTTATAAATAAATTTATCACAAAATCAATATTGTCATTTACTTTATTAAATAAAACCAGTTTGTGTGGATTTTTGTAATAAAATAAAAAGGGTAAAATGTGACCTATACCATTGACTTTTATGTCAACTAAATGTTTACCTCCGCAAACAAAGGTTCCCAGTATTGGAAAAAATACCCTACCCTGAAAAAAAAATACATTTTTTTCAGTTAGGTTAGGGAACGTTCAAGTATTACGTAACGCAAATTTTGATCATTTTGGACAACTAACCCCCCCCCTGTAACGATATTTTCCTATACCATTAACATGAGCGTAACACTCCAAAATACCCCCCCTTACCAATAGTTAAAATTGAACTATGGTCTGTTTTTTCAAGCAAGATAGTAAATTTAAAATCGCACAGTGAATATTTTCAAAACAGATTCAAATATTGGATGTGCGAATATACTGCGTAGTTTATTTTATAAAACATAACTATATTCTATACACAAACATATACTATTCAAACCTGTTGTAAAAATATTTACTGTGCGATTTTTAGTTTACTATCTTGCTTGATGAAACAGACCATAGTAATATTAAAACCTAAACTGTGATTGTCCACTTGGTATCTTTTCTGGACATAGTACAAACATATTTAGGTTTCTGGGTTAATATAAAGACAATGCGGTTGTTTGTTTATTTATTTTGCACTCCAATATAAAAATAATTAATTTAGTTGTTATACAATGTCGCATAAAACTAAATAAACTTTATACTGGGTGTCACAAAAAGTATTGCCTTATTTCTTACCAATTAAGTATCTCCGTAAGTAAAAGATAACCTTTTGAAAATTTCAAAGTTTATGTAAACCATGAAAAGCCATTTTGGCATAGCTGTTAAAAAATATCATTTCCAGTTTCACCGGAAGTAAATGTCAACTTTTGATTTTTAAATGGAACCCTTTGTATATGTTTACATAAATTCTCTTTTTAATAATGTGTCAACTTGTGATAAATTGCATTAAAAATGACGCGACAGAAACCATTAAAAATATACTGCGTAGTTTATTTTATACATAACTATATTCTATACACAAACATATACTATTCAAACCTGTTGTAAAAATATTTACTGTGCGATTTTCAACTTACTATCTAGCTTGAAAAACAGACCATAAATGCTTTTTTCATGATCGCGCTAAAAGTGAAATTGTCTAAACTTTTCAAAATTTGTCATTTAACGTAATTCTTTTGCCGATTTCCAAAAATGGTAATGATTAGTACAATATTATACATATTTAGGTAGGATCGTTTGAAAACCCACCTGATTTTGAACGTTGAGAAATTATAGCATTTCACACCTACTCCGAATATTGATAGATTGAATACGCTTATATAAACGCAAACCATGTGCATATTAATAACAATAATTAAAACAGATTTTTTAAACAAACCGGTAAGATTATTGTTAATGCGTGGAATTAGTATAGTCTTCACATGGGATAATATATTGCGTTTTGTAAATATGTGCTAAAATTAAATAATTTTTTTTAAGTACTGATTTGATAAAATTATTAAATAACATTAATCGCTTTATTTAAAAATATGTGTTTTGTTGCATTTACAATGTCGAGTCACAAGAAACATTGTTTTTAACCTTGTCCGCAGTTTAAAGCCATACAGTGGTTCATATTTGCAGTCGAAGAAAAAGTATAGTCTACAACACGTATGGAATAGTCATTCCGCGCTCGCGGGACCGTCATTCTCGCCTACCGGCTCGTAAGACAAGCTTTCCGCTCGCTTGGAATATTGTCTATTCCATAGAGGAAATGCGCCTAATTTCGGATGGTTTCCAAATTTCGGATAGTAGTGTATTTAAGATACTGTCTGCAAAGGTAAACAGAAACCTACTTTTATGTGAAGATAAAAGTCAAACTAAATCCGTTCTGTAATATGATAACGGTAGAGCTTCTCCCCTTTAAATGGCAGCACAAATCGTTTATATTGCAAATGGCAGTTTTGTGCTCAGTTGCATTATTATGCTTGTTTATTTTATAAATAATCGTTATAAAAGTTCGTGATTCTGTCTTGGGTAAGTTATGATGTTAGTTAAGTTGATCCACTCTTCATAATTAAGCAATTTGAAAACGTAAACATTCTACAAATTTCTAATCTAAAAAGCAGAAAGTTGCCTAATTTCGGATAGACCATTTTTGTGCATTTGATTCCCAATTTCGGATATCCGCAAGGTAATTATTATTCAGGATAACCAACCATTAATTATTATTTTTATAATGATACAACAAACTAAGATAAACAATTTTGAAAAAACGAAAATATTCGAAATTGGGAATCTAAAATTATAGTTCCTATAGTATTTCGTAGAAAATCGCTTAATGATTAAATTACGTCTTAAATGTGAAGGAATAATAAGAAACATAAGCAATGGGATCCAGATCTACTCTTGAAAAAATTTTTTCGGATATGTCCGAAATTAGGAGCCCTTTTTCGAATGCACAAAAATGCGCTGATTTTTTTTAACCGTGTTTTTTAGAAAAAATAAACTGTAATAAAATTGCTTTTATAATAAATCATGGTTCGCTATAATAAGTTATATCTGGTTATATAAAAAAAATATCAAAAAGTAATACCGAGTATTAAATATTGAATACATTGTAAATGGTATCCGAAATTAGGCGACTTTCCTCTACTAGTTATAGAATATACTATTCTTAATTTATCCACATTTCAAAAACAATTAATGGAGGTCTCTACAACTAGAATTATGAAACAAAAGACGTCTACCCTATCTCTATCTCATTTGGCGTACACTTTCCAGCCAACCAAATAAATACTGTATTTGTTTTTCATACAACAAATACAGTATTTATTTGGTTGGCCGGAAAGTGTAGCAGTGAGCGGCACGAACGAACATAGCTAATGTGAATCTGTAGAATAAGATAATTCTACTAAAATTTAGATGGCGCCAGTAATTTCTTTGATAAAAATTAAATTGTTACACTTTTCGCCCGGCCAAGTAAATATTGTATTTGTTCAACAAAGAACAAATACAGAATTTGTTTGGTTGGGTGGAAGTGGGAGTGTATGTATGTCTTCTATCCTTTTTGGGTAGAACTTTTGTCCCTGTCTAATCTAACGGGAGAAATCGCCATTAATTGCCCATCATATAAACAAATTTAAACGGAGACAACGCCTACTTTTAACTCTTTCAGCTCTAAAAATAATAGGTCTATTTATAATAACGAAAATAAAACAAATCTTAAATGAAAATAGAAAACTCTGTAACTTATGCAATATACAGGTTGTACAAAAATATACTTTATCCAATACATACAGATAATGAGACAATTACCAGGTTTATTTTAAATAGATAAACTCAATAATAACCCCCGCGTGGCTTTTACTTTATTGAGTGGATAACACAGCCCCACATAAAAAAAAAAGTCTGGATCTCTAGACCAGACATGTGTATCCTTTTGTATTTTTGCCCGCTGAATCCGAATCCGAGGTCAGAAAAAGCCCTACACCCCAGGAATTGGCCCCAGAGGCCGAAAATTCCCGTTTCACACTTTTCAGCGGCCATTTTCGGCCTCTGGGGCCAATTCCTGGGGTGTAGGGCTTTTTCTGACCTCGGATTCGGATTCAGCGGGCAAAAATACATAAGGATACACATGTCTGGTCTAGAGATCCAGACTTTTTTTTTGTGGGGCTGCCCTACAAAAAAAAAAGTCTGGATCTCTAGACCAGACATGTGTATCCTTATGTATTTTTGCCCGCTGAATCCGAATCCGAGGTCAGAAAAAGCCCTACACCCCAGGAATTGGCCCCAGAGGCCGAAAATTCCCGTTTCACACCTTTCAGCGGCCATTTTCGGCCTCTGGGGCCAATTCCTGGGGTGTAGGGCTTTTTCTGACCTCGGATTCGGATTCAGCGGGCCAAAATACATAAGGATACACATGTCTGGTCTAGAGATCCGGACTTTTTTTTGTGGGGCTGTGTAATTATTTATTTTACCCACTCAACTGTCACTTGTCAAATTATTTTGTAAATGTCATTAAAATTTTTAATAAAAATATGAATTCCTAAGCTATTTATTGGATAAAACCTTGTATGGCACTCATGGGTAAACCGATATTGCCCTCTCGAAAACTAACCTGCTTGGCTGACGCCTCGCAAGTTAATTTTCTCATAGGCAATATCTTACTTTACCCACTAGTACCATAAATAACTATTGTCTATAGCTTCCGCAATATTCAAAATTCGAGTTATATCAAAAAATTATATAGATTTTCCTGTCTGTCGCGACATGTCGGTACCGACCGCGGTCTGCAGGGTTGTAGAAAATGTCACTCAGGGGTGCTCCCATGGGGGGGGCACCCACCCAATCACGCTCGAGTTAGGAAAATCCAGTGTTCAGTTGGGAAAATCCACTGTTTTGTTGGTAAAACTGAGTAAATTTGGTGGTAGATTTTGGAAATTGATAGAACAGTTGGGTTTGGAAAACTGAGGGGTACCTATAGTTGAGAATTTGGCCAGGAAATTACCCTAGGGGTCGTCCATAAAATACGTCACGCAAATTTACCAAAATTCATACACTTCATACACCGTTTCTCGCGTTATTAAAGGATTTTTTGGCCAATAGGGGGGTGTTAGGCGAGGGTATCGAAAATATAAAATCTCAACATCCTTTAATAACGCGAGAAACGGGGTATGAAGTGTAAGAATTTTGCTCAATTTGTGTGACGTATTTTATGGACTTTTTCAATATGGCGGATTAGATATTTTTAAAGTTGCTCGGATCTGCTTGAAACTTGGTACTCAGGGGGTTTTGGGGTCACTGATTACGAATCTGGTGCCAGTTTTCAATTCAAAATGGCGGATCCAATATGACGGATTAGATTTTTAGTTTCTCGGAAAATTTAATCCGCCATATTGGATCCGCTATTTTGAATTTTGGAAAACTGGCGCCAGATTTGTAATCAACGACCCCAAAAACCCATGAGTACCATGTTTCAAGCAAATCCGAGCAAATTTTAAAAAATCTAATCCGCCATATTTAATTTTGGAAAACTGGTACCAGATTCGTAATCAGCGTCTCCAAAAACCCCGAAAACCATGTTTCAAGCAAATCTGAGCAACTTTAAAGAATCTAATCCGCCATATTGGATTTTCTGACCTCGGATTCAGATTCAGCGACCCAAAATACGTAAGAATTGGCTAGTCTGGTCTGCCGCACTCGAGATTATTTTTTTTGAGTGCCGGTGTTATGGTTTTTTTGAGGTTATGGCAAAATCCTGATATGATGGGGTTAAAAAGACATCGGATTTGGATTCAGCGACCCCAAAAACTTATTTTAAACATAGTCAGAACCCCAGATCAGATTTTTTTTGTGACTTGTGATGATTTTTTTATGAGAAAGTACTCTCGCTCAATCGAGATGGCTGGTTTTTAATAGAAAGTACCTATCCTTTGTTGGAAGCACGGTTTTCTATTTACTTTTTTTTGTAACAGCCTGTATACAGGTACACATCAATTCGTATATTTTTAGGAATTATAAAATAGTGAGTTGTATCGAATAAAAAACCAAAATTTCAGTTCCAAAAAAAAATTACGGCCCCAATTAATCAATTTACCTGTTGTGCAACTGGATCCAAAATAGATTCAATTGTTTTCGTGTGAAACACGGGCATCTTGATTAAATTTTTTTTATGCACACAAAAAATCACAAACTATTGCACTTAAAATTAACGTTTCCGCGGCGAAAAATAAACGAAAATAAAGGTTTTTTAACGAAAAAAACGAAATAAAACCTCCTCTTAACCTCGCCGCTCACGAACTGATTAAAAACATTGAATAAGATGAAGAAAAAGCTATTTTTAGCTCACATTTCGTGATGTTTACCTGCTTTGGTAGGTGGCGACATCTACCGCCGAAACAACGTAAATTACGTGGGTGGAGATTATAGATGGTTTAGTTATCTACTAAAAGAAAAGATAGAATGCAGTAATTTTAAATACAAGGTGTCCGTAGAGGTTGGTAGAAAAATACGGGGTGATTCTAAAATAAATCGAAAAACTTATCCTATATCTTATTATATTAATCCAAAGAACTTTTACCTCAAGAATGAACATGATGAAATCTACCGTATGCTTTGTTTGAAGCGTGAACCAACTACTGTGAGGGGCTGGTGAGGAGTGACTATTGTTTACAATTAGTACGCGTAAAGAGAGAGAAAGAATGTGTAAACTCACAGTCTAATGTCGTAAAATGAGTGACAGGGGTACAGTGTTGCCGATTGGAAACATATACTTTGCATATTTTATTGTAAATTTTAAGAAACATTAGTTCTGTATGAGTTTTATATGAACTACTAGTTTAATTTTAATAGATTTAAATCTACTATATTATTAAACATAATTATAGTATACACAATAAAGTTTTTTACATTTTTAATTTAAGTATAATTATTTGAATTCATGATAAGTTGGAAACTACGCAACATCGCTACTAGGTAGCCTGAAAGTCGACTAGCGACATCTACATTTTACACCACAAAGCTGTATCGCGTTTCTGTTAGTAAATAAACAAACAAAAAGATAACATCTTCATAAACATTGGTCTGAAATAACTTTTTGAGGTAAAAGTTCTTTGTATTATTCACAGCGCCAGCGCTAGATTATTATACGGTATAGTTTGACGCACGGACCTGTGGCTACGGGAAATATGTTTGGAATGTGTGTGCAAGTGGGAGGTCCGTTGTAAGCACGCACGCCTTATAACGCTCTTGACGGAAAGAAGAGAGCGCGAATGATTCCTCCCCCTTACGTCGAATTTTTAAAAAATATCAAAAATCGTCCTAGACAAAAAATTCTTGGATATAAACTTGTTTTATGAAAAAAATAAGCAACTTTTTTTTCAAATGTCCGTCTGTCCGTCTAATGTCACGTTTTTGTTTACACCATAACTCAAGAACGAATAATCCGATCGACTTGAAATTTTCAGGAAAAATCAAGATCTACGAGGGGAACATCCCTATTGTTTTTGAAAGTAATCCCCCCAAAAACAAAAAAGTTATGGGGGTTTAAACTTAAAAAAAAATCGAAAAAGGCTGAAAGAAAATTCCGATTAAGGTAATTGCCTTAAGGCATATCCAGAAGCTTGCATAAGAACATAAAACATAAGAATGCGATGCCGTGATTGGCTTACAAGATACATGGTGGCCCACCAAGCCAATCACGGCATCGCATTGTTATGTTTTATGTTCTTATATGCGAGCTTCTGAATAGGAACTTACGTAACATATTTTTAGTTCATTTTTTACCCCAGTGATGATTTTTGACGATTTTTAGCATGAGTACGTGTCGATAAGCTTGTCCCCTTATGCACCCCTCGATTTACCCTCCACCCCTACTTAATTTTGTCACAGGATCCATTTATTTTTTAAATAATTTTTTCCATATTATACCTATTTATTTTACCTATGGATTTAAAGTTTCCATATTCTAAGTTGGGTATTTTTTACCTAATATTGAGTGGCCGAATCTAAATTTGTCCTCAGAATATTTTTATCTCCCATAATTTTAGGACAAAAAAGGGCTAAAATTATGAATTTTTACCACCTTTATCTCATTTTTCTCAGAAACCTTAGGCATTAGAAATATTCTGAGGCCAGATTCGGTATTAGCGACCCAAAATTAGTTAAAAAACCATGTTAACCGCTGGGGTGTTTTATCGAAGGACCTTTGTGACGTGAGGCAAAATAGAGACTTACTTGTATTGCTCCAGGTGTCTTCTTGTACTTGGGCCCAGGATGATGTTTCTTCGGAGAAATGGCGTAAGTCCTATTCGCACTCGTTCTACGCGAAATGTTATTTATTGGATGTATTTTCCATAGCGTGATTCATTACGAATAACTGTTGTTATTTTTGTTCTTTGGAAGCGAAAGTGGCGTGAGTATCGCGCCCCTCACGAATTTAACGTATTGTCCGTACCGTGCTGTTTTACTAACTCTTTCAAACTACACTAAAATATCGCCTCACGCCAGCAAAGTCAGGTAACGTCATGCGCAGGAAACCTTATATTTGTCCGCATAAGGGACTTATAAAAATCTACTATATACAGGATGAAAACTAAACAAACCATATGACTCCAATCAGGGCAAGAGACCGTGATGCCTAGTGTAATTTTTGGAGGTGAGGCTTTTTTTATTTTTTACTTCGGGGCCCCTAGCTTACAAATCTCACTAGCCTTGGGCTGCCCAGTCCGACACTGCTTTCAGGGCTTCTTTTGTTGATAAAATTTGTTTTCATAAATTAATTATTGATAATATGGTTTCCCCTGGATATCCGTTATGGAAGATAAAAAGTGCGAAACTTAAAAATAATTAGTTTTATGCGATATTCGACGCGAAAGGTATTTTCACGAAAAAAAAGTCCAATGTTATTTTTATAATGAACCTTATTTTGTATTTATTTCTTTTTGTGTGTGTTTTTGATTGTGTAGTTTTGGATAACTCTAAAAGATGTAGGTAAAGCTTCTCGAATCTACGGTAATTGAAATTTAGTAACTTTTTTCTTAAAGTAAACATTACTTAAAAAGATCACTAATTTTGAAAAAAAAAATCATAAAAAAATAAATTATAAAAAAAAGGAAAATTTCCCTTCAAAGAGTCAATCATACCAAATATAAAAAAAACAATTCTGCCATTTTCCTCAATTCTTTATTTTGTTTAATCAAGAAGAATAAAATCTTTCAGTATTTTTTTTTATTTTTTGAGAATTTGAAAACTTTTTACGAATAATTATCAAACCTAGGAACATAGCTGTCTGAAATGAGTATTTTCTACTATAGCTTACGTATTAATAAGGGGAATTTAAAAAATATTTAAAGTTAGAATAAGGTTAGAATTTAGTTAGGACTTTTTGGTTTTTAAGGTTAGATTTATTTATTTTATAACGTTTTTGTATAACGTTTGAGACTAAACATAAAAATGCCACTAATCTAATGTTAAGTTAGATTTATTTACTTTTCTACCAGGGCTTTTTTCTGAATAAAAACATGTTTTTTTTGTGAATAAAAACATTTTTAACTTTTTCAGGTGGTGGATGTAAAAAAGTAAAAATTAAAAATGGCACAAGCGTATGCAAAGGACGTTTAATCAAGTTTCAATGTATTCCTGGGCATAAGCTATATGGGGACAGGAACAGCATATGTGTCGAAGGAAAGTGGAACTTTAAGGATGTTCCAAAATGCGTTAAAAACCCGGTTATTCGCAAATGTAGGTATTATACAGTGTCCGACGTGTCGGCCTGGATATGCATTTTACCCAAAGAACTTTTACCTCAAGAAGAAATTTCAGACCAATGTTTATGAAGGTGTCATCTTTTTGTTTGTTTATTTACTAACAGAAACGCGATTCAGCTTTGTGGTGTAAAATGTAGATGTCGCTAGTCGACTTTCAGGCTACCTAGTAGCGATGTTGCGTAGTTTCCACCTTATCATGAATTCAAATCATTATACTTAAATTAAAAATGTAAAAAACTTTATTGTGTATACTATAATTATGTTTAATAATATAGTATATTTAAATCTATTAAAATTAAACTACTAGTTCATATAAAACTCTTACAGAACTAATGTTTCTTAAAATTTACAATAAAATATCCAAAGTATATGTTTCCAATCGGCAACACTGTACCCCTGTCAGTCATTTTACGACATTAGACTGTGAGTTTACACATTCCTTTTCTCTCTCTCTCTCTCTCTCTACGCTTACTAAGTGTAAACAATAGTCACTCTCCACCAGCCCCTCACCGTAGTTCGTTCACGCTTCAAACAAAGCATACGGTAGATTTTATCATGTTCCTTCTTGAGGTAAAAGTTCTTTGATTTTACCGGACAAATGTCCAATTTGGGCATTCGGAGTTATTATCTCCGAAATAAGCATTTTTAGGCACATGTTTATATAAAGTTTTTACTTAAAGGGTCTTTTTACCTTCAAATTTAAAAAATATTTTTTATTTTTTTAACATTTTTTTGTATAGAAAGAAAAAGGAGATCATTGTGAAATTTTGTAGGTATGTTTGTTAATAAGTAAATAAATTTATATTCAAAAAATATATTTTTTTGACGATTAAATAAAATTTTTGACGATTTTTGTTCTGTAGTATTTGTAAATAAATCTTCATAAATAGCTTAGAAGATTTTTATCAAAATTTAAATAAATTAAACAAGAAAAAATTATGTAAAATGGATAATTCTGATTAAAAAAGTTTATATGTATAGACATATGTTTTTAGACACTCTCAAGAGCGTATCCAGGATTTTTTTTCGGGGGGGTTCCACGAAAAAGGGCCTGCATATTTTCTTGTTTTGAAATATAAAATTTTTTGATTTTCTTATAGGATTTTAGGATTTCGGAGGGGGCCCGGGCCCCCCGCCCCCCTGGATACGCCCTTGACTACTCTGTAACAAACCCTACTCCGCACTATATGCACGCGATTATAAGAAGGGTTTTGAGAGTCAGAATGTTATGGAGTAGCTTAGACAAAGAACATAGATGAGCTGTCATCTCAAGGTTATATACAAATTTACGAGTCCTCCATTTTGATCGGAAGTTACGTCAGTAATCAGCCGGGAAATTTAAATTAGTGGGTAAAATGTAAATAAATAAACGATATAACCTTACTTTTTAATGTTTTCTTATGTTATATTAAAAAAAATCAAACTTACCTAAAAAATATGATACTGCTGTCTGCAGGTAGCAGTCGTTTTATGTTTCTACAACTTTTTATAAAACACGTCATTGCAAAGACTTTACTAGTTCTTTGAAAAAGCACTATAAAATATACAAAAAAACACAGAAAGACTTTAAAAGTTCAAAAACGCTATTATATAGTCTATAATAAAATAAAATGTTCACCCTTCTAGCACAAAACACCAAACGCGTAGAAAAAATAACAGAAAAACCTCGAAAACTCAAAACATACATAAATTAGGTTATGTTAACCTGTTGCACGAATATGTTAGAGGTGTGTGCGAAGAATTATATTTTTATATTTAAATTACTGGTAAAAATAAATAAATATCTGTGTAGTATAATATATTGATTTAGTTTTTACGTATATAACAAACTGTTGCAAAAAAATAACGACAAAAAGAAACTTTTACTGACTACTGAAGTGAAATAAAAAGACACATCTCTAACAAAGAAAATATTCCTATCTAACTCAACACAGTGTTACCAACATGAAATATATATTTTTTTACTTTATGTTGGACAATTGAAATCAAAATGGAGGACGCATTTAGTCGGGACGCAGAAGTATGCGCAGACGGTCAAAAATCAATCTATTTGTTTATTTTGTCTATGTGGAGTAGGGATTTTAGGGAGTAGGGAAATTGAGAGTAGGAAAATTGAGAGTAAGGAAATTGAGAGTAGGGAAAATGAGAGTAGGGATGTTATTTTTTTAGCTGGTAATTGTAAAAGAACAAAAATAAAACACGGCAGGACCCAAATCAAAGGACGTTTCGCCAAGTTTATATGTGATTCCGGATACACGCTATTTGGAGAAAAAACAGGGATATGCGTTTCAGGAAAGTGGAACATTAACACTACGCCAAAATGCGTCAGTAAGTCTACTTATAACACAGGCCGACAAAAAAAATTGTGAATTACTCTTAACCTGACTATGTTTTTCTTACGTACAGGGTGATCCAGAATTCCCGAATAAAAAGTAATATTTTCACGAAACAACATAAAATAAAATAAATCAAGTCCTGTGCATATCTACGATATCAAGGCCGATGCTGGAGTAAATCCGCCAAAGCGATCACATCCGTTCCTTACAAAAACCACGCTGCGACTGGGACTTTAAAATACCGAATGACTCTTTCATAATAATACTCGTTTGCCCTGTGGCGACCTCAATATTTTTTTGCCCATGGTAAACGATATTTTTTTAATTTTTTTTATGAAATTAAAAGATCTTTAAATTTAAATAGTTTACTTTCATATCTTCCTAATTTTTTAACCATTGCAGATATTAAAAAAGTTTTAGATGTGTTACTTTTAGCTTTATAAATACTAATTAAATTTAGTAGGCGAACAATTAAAAAAAAAACCGTAAGAAAAATAAAGTGTGGTTAATAGTAATTTTTTTACTTTTTTTTAAATAAAATGCGTTTAAGGGATCTTTCTACCTTAAAATTTTAAAAATATTTTGTTTTAAAACATTTTTTTTATATAGAAAGAAAAAAGATATCATTGTGAAATTTTCTAGGTATGTTTATAAATATATTTATATTTAAAGAATATAATTTTTTTTTTAGATTTTTAAAGTGCCATTTTTTGCCATAAAATAAAAAAAACATCAAAAAGCGGTGGAGGAGGAGGAAGGTGGCATATTTGATGTGGGTTGGGTCAGAGCCTATGGCTCTCTTACCCGTGTTCTTTGGGTTTTTGTCTTGAGTATATTTGTTTGGTGATTGACCTTGAGGTCTGTGCTGTGTTGCTTAGATAAATCATAAACCGGCTCTCTCCAGATTTGTTTTTTTTTGTCTTTTTTTTTGTCATTTGTATGTTTTTTTTTTTTTTTTAATATTTTTGGCCTACTTATATAATAATTAAATAAACAAATAAATAAATAAATAAAATAAATTAGTGAATCTGAAAACAAATAGACATAATATTAATTGACATAAAATGGCATAAACATGGGGACATAAATTTTTAAAATTGTTACCGAGGGTGAATAAGCTCTTTTTTTCCAGTTTCCCCTTGTGGGAATTGTTAAAAATTAAGGGACAACACAATTATAAAATTTATAAAATATATTTTTTTATTTATATATACATATATGTACCCGATTATTGTATATATAGGGTTTTTTTTTTGTTTTTGATTTTTTTTTTCTTTGATATAGAGTAAAAGGGAGGAGGGAGCGCAGTGGCCGTTAACGCTAGCTCCTCCCTTTTGGTCTTATATTAATTTTTATTTTTTTAATTTTATACATTCACAACATTGACATAAAATAAATAAAGTAACATGTTAACAATTGAATAAATAGGACTTTTACTAGACCGGGACATTTAAAAGACATATATATTTTTTTTTTTAAGACATTTAGTGTGGTTTTTTTTTTACAATTTGGGGTAGGGTGGATATTTCCACGCTTGGCATGTTTGGTCGTTCCTGGCGGTCAAAAAGCGGTGGTCGTCACGATTCCAGCCGTTTGGATCGACAAATTTCAATTCAATTTTCAAAAAATTTTAAATAATTTTCAAGAGAAACGTCTGCTAGGCTATAGCGACCAATACAGAATAATATCCCGTTCTTTTTTCTTTTTTCAGTCCATCCAAACGGCCGGAATCGTCAGCAAACATAAGTTTGAAACAAATCAATATTAAAAGAAGTCCATTTATAAATATTAAAAACAGTAATGGCCCCAAATTACTCCCTTGAGGAATACCCGATGTGGGTGAAAACAAAACTGACACAAAACCGCTATATTCAACAAATTGTAGCCTATTAAACGGATAAGACTCAAATAAGAAAATACGTGCAGGAGGAAATCCAATGTGACGCGGTTCATTTAGTAAAACAAAGTGGTCAATTTGGTCAAATGCCTTCGTTATGTCAGTATCAAAGAACTTTTAACTGAAGAAGGAACATGATGAAATCTACCGCATGCTTTGTTTGAAGCGTAAACCAACTACGGTGAGGGGCTGGTGGGGAGTGACTATTGTTTACACTTAGTACGCGTAAAGAGAGAGAAAGAATGTGTAAACTCACACTCTAATGTCGTAAAATGACTGACAGGGGTACAGTGTTGCCGATTGGAAACATATACTTTGGATATTTTATTGTAAATTTTAAGAAACATTAGTTCTGTATGAGTTTTATATGAACTAGTAGTTTAATTTTAATAGATTTCAATATACTATATTATTAAACATAATTATAGTATACACAATAAAGTTTTTTACATTTTTAATTTAAGTATAATGATTTGAATTCATGATAAGGTGGAAACTACGCAACATCGCTACTAGGTAGCCTGAAAGTCGACTAGCGACATCTACATTTTACACCACAAAGCTGTATCGCGTTTCTGTTAGTAAATAAACAAACAAAAAGATGACACCTTCATAAACATTGGTCTGAAATTACTTCTTGAGGTAAAAGTTCTTTGGTCAGTATATATAATGTCTACTCGATCATCCACGGATTGTATGGTTGTAAATAAAAAAATATACAATATTTCACAATTTCACAATTTAAAGCCAGTCATGATTTGCTGGAACAACCCTAAAGTATTTTTTTTTCTAGAGCCAACATGTCCAAAGACCGTCAAAACTCCTGTGAACGGTATTATATACCCCTCCCATGGGGATGCTGTAATATTCTTTTACTGCAAAAGTGGCTACAATCTGATTGGCGCAAAATCTACCGCCTGCGATGATCTAGACTGGGATAATCCAGTACCAATGTGCCAACGTAAGTAGTAGAAAGTTCTCAGCCGGGATTGTTTTTTTAAACTGGCTTAAAGAGTTACCCCCTGTTATTTTTTTGTAATCAGGGAACGTTCAAGTATTACGTAACGAAAATTTTGATCATTTTGGACTTTTTTAAAAAAACTTTTAAACCATCATATCTTTTTAGCAACGAACACCAAACCTCAATTGGCGTGCGATTTTGAGCAGAACGATATTTGTGGATGGAGCAATAATTTTGAGTGGAAAGCATTAAATTCCAAAACCCCCATGGCGACGGGTCCCAGTTTTGACCACACCAGGGGCGAAGGAAAAGATGGTAATTAATTAACACTAATTTAAGGGGTCTTTCTACCTTAGAAATTAAAAAAATAATCTTTTTCTACGACTGGTTTAGAATGTAAGCAAATACACACACTTTTCAAACACAGAATGAATCCATTCTAGCTCTAGATACGGTATGAATATTCCGTATCAAGTGTTAGAATGAGCACATGTAGTGCCATCTCTTGTTTATAAAAGTAAAGAAAACTGTAGCAAAATTAGCAAAAATATATATATATTTTACCATGAAATATTGAATAATTTAATGCAATTTAAAGTTTTGAGTTAAAATTACATAAAGTTTATTAAATTTTCTTAATATTTGACCAATTTAGTTCAAAAAATTAAAACTGCTTCATCTATTGTTAAATATTTAAACCTGATATCTGTCACAACAATCTGACATAACTTTCAATTTTTGCATTATAATTTGTAAATATGTGCTAAAATTAAATAAAAATCTTTTTTAAGTACTGATTTGATAAAATTATTAAATAACATTAATTGCTTTATTTAAAAATATGTGTTTTGTTGCATTTACAATGTCGAGTCACAAAAAAAATTGTTTTTAATCTTGTCCGCAGTCTAAAGCCATACAGTGTTTCATATTTGCAGTCGAAGAAAAAGTATAGTCTACAACACGTATGGAATAGTCATTCCACGCTCGTATATTTTATGAGCGCCCGGTAAAAGGCCTATATTTATAACAGCTATTCTACATGATATCATTATTTTAGGTTATTATATGTACATAGAACCGAAAGGTAAAAATCAAAACGAAAACGCCCGCCTGATCTCACCAATATATGAAAAATCCGATATGCCCCTGTGTTTTGAATTCTACTATCACATGTATGCCTCAACGACTGGAATTCTAAATGTGTACCTCAAAAAAATCACCGAAAGTTGGAATTTGAAAAACAGCACGCTTATTTTTTCAAAAAGCGGTAAACAAGGCAACAAATGGCTTGGTTCGTTAAACTATTTAGGGCCGGTTTCTGACCAATATCAGGTAGGTACACCCTATTGAAAATGACGGGTCTGCGCGGGTATAAATGTTGCATAGACCGGACTTGAGCGGGTGAATTTCATCCGCTCAAGTCCGGTTTATGCACCATTTAGACCCGCGCAGACCCGTCATTTTCAGCAGGGCAGGGACAAAATTCTCCTTAGGCAATACTAGGCAATTGCCTAGGGCGGCAAAAGTTTTAGTTTTTTTGGTCATCAAGTGTCTAAACTAAAGTTAGCTCAGTTAACTCAGAGTGCTCAGAAGTGCAGTCAAGCACATGTCAAGATTCACTCACCGCAGTAATGAGAAGAATCCAGCGCATGCGCACTGATTTTCTTATTTTTGTTTTGACGTATACCAAAAATTATAATAATAAAATAAATTATTAACAGAAATTATATTTCTTGAAATTTTCATAAAAATCAATAGCCCTGATCAATGACATTTGCTCAATTAAATACTTTTTTGAACTGACGTTTAAAAATTTATTTTTTTTAATTTTTTTTGTCTAGTTAAACGTTACGTAACGGAATTTAATAATTTTAATGTTTATTTCCTAAGCTTGGCAGATGTATTTTTATTTCAACATAAATTACTATTTAGTGGCCCATAATTACCTTTTTCACACAAAAATTGACGAAACTATGCATATTTAAATAATATTGTAATCAGTAAAAAAACTGTTGACATTGATATTAAAAAAAAATCTTACGGCCCTATTCTTGCGTGATCTTGCCGATGAATCATCGGCGATGAGGGGGGTCAATTTTTTGAAAAATTGCGTTACGTAATATATGGACAGCCCCTAACATGTTTTTTTTCTAGATTATTATAGAGGGTATTCGAGTCCCTGGTCATGTTAGCGATATAGCTATAGACGACGTCAGGATCATAGAAAACTGTAAACCTGAAGAAGAGATCACCACAACAACGTAAGTAAAATAAAATCGTTCTGTCTATGGTTTCACGAGAATCTACCGGGGTTTCTCGTCTTATCTGGATTTTGAAAAAAATCAATACAAAAGTGTGATTTAAAAAATCAAAACAAGACGAGAGTCACGTGGTCGACAGTCGAGACTATTGATCAGAAATCTCGATAATTAGAATTTTGATTAAATTTTTGTATTTTTCATACAACTGATAGGTGCCTATCAAATATAGACCTTCGTATTTACTGGGTACCTATGTATAAAATCTAATATTTTTTGATCTAATTATAACTTAAGGGTAGATGTACTGTTGCAACAGTTACAAAATAACTAATTTTACGTAAAATGAAATTCTGAAACACTATAATATAAATATGGTTTGCCTTTTTCAGAGATATCACCAGTACAGAACTACAAAACGAAATAATAATACCAACCAAATCCACCGATACAGAACCATCAAACGATGCTGTTACAACACTTTCACCAGAAACTACAACATCGTCACCAAATATTGACAGAATTTCAATGAAACCGGATGTTGTGAATATAAATAATTACGAATCTTTTACAGAAATAATTACAGAACCATTGAATGATGCTATTACATCACTTTCACCAGAAACTACAACATCGTCACCAAATATTAACAGAATTTCCATGAAACCGGATGTTTTGAATATAAATAATTACGAATCTTTTACAGAAATAATTACAGAACCATTTAATGATGCCAATACATCACTTTCACCAGAAACTACAACATCGTCACCAAATATTGACAGAATTTCCATGCAACCGAATGTTATAGATAGAAATAATTCAAAATCTTTTACAGAAACAATTTCAGAACCATTGAACGATGCTATTACATCACTTTCACCAGAAACTACAACATCGTCACCAAATATTAAGAGAATTACCATGAAACCGGACGTTGTAGACAGAAATAGTTCGGAATCTTTTACAGAAACAATTACAGAACCATTGAAAGATGCTATTACATCACTTTCACCAAAAACTACAACATTGTCACCAAATATTGACAGAATTTCCATGCAACCGGATGTTATAGATAGAAATAATTTGGAATCTTTTACAGAAACAATTACAGAACCATTGAACGATGCTATTACATCACTTTCACCAGAAACTACAACATCGTCACCAAATATTAAGAGAATTACCATGAAACCGGACGTTGTAGACAGAAATAGTTCGGAATCTTTTACAGAAACAATTACAGAACCATTGAAAGATGCTATTACATCACTTTCACCAAAAACTACAACATTGTCACCAAATATTGACAGAATTTCCATGCAACCGGATGTTATAGATAGAAATAATTTGGAATCTTTTACAGAAACAATTACAGAACCATTGAACGATGCTATTACATCACTTTCACCAGAAACTACAACATCGTCACCAAATATTAAGAGAATTACCATAAAACCGGACGTTGTAGACAGAAATAGTTCGGAATCTTTTACAGAAACAATTACAGAACCATTGAAAGATGCTATTACATCACTTTCACCAAAAACTACAACATTGTCACCAAATATTGACAGAATTTCCATGCAACCGGATGTTATAGATAGAAATAATTTGGAATCTTTTACAGAAACAATTACAGAACCATTGAACGATGCTATTACATCACTTTCACCAGAAACTACAACATCGTCACCAAATATTAACAGAATTACCATGAAACCGGATTTTGTAGACAGAAATAGTTCGGAATCTTTTACAGAAACAATTACAGAACCATTGAAAGATGCTATTACATCACTTTCACCAGAAACTACAACATCGTCACCAATGATTAACAGAATTACCATGAAACCGGATTTTGTAGACAGAAATAGTTCGGAATCTTTTACAGAAACAATTACAGAACCATTGAACGATGATATTACATCACTTTCACCAGAAACTACAACATCGTCACCAAATATTAACAGAATTACCATGAAACCGGATTTTGTAGACAGAAATAGTTCGGAATCTTTTACCGAAACAATTACAGAACCATTGAAAGATGTTATTACATCACTTTCACCAGAAACTACAACATCGTCACCAAATATTGACAGAATTTCCATGCAACCGGATGTTATAGATAGAAATAATTCGGAATCTTTCACAGAAACAATTACAGAACCATTGAACGATGCTATTACATCACTTTTACCAGAAACTACAACATCGTCACCAAATATTAACAGAATTACCATGAAACCGGATGTTGTAGACAGAAACAGTTCAGAATCTTTTACAGAAACAATTACAGAACCATTGAAAGATGTTATTACATCACTTTCACCAGAAACTACAACATCGTCACCAAATATTAATAGAATTACAATGAAACTGGATGTTGTAGACAGAAATAGTTCAGAATCTTTTACAGAAACAATTACAGAACCATTGAAAGATGTTATTACATCACTTTCACCAGAAACTACAACATTGTCACCAAATATTGACAAAATTTCCATGCAACCGGATGTTATAGATAGAAATAATTCGGAATCTTTTACAGAAACAATTACAGAACCATTGAACAATGCTATTACATCACTTTCACCAGAAACTACAACATCGTCACCAAATATTAACAGAATTACTATGAAACCGGATGTTGTAGACAGAAATAGTTCAGAATCTTTTACAGAAACAATTACAGAACCATTGAAAGATGTTATTACATCACTTTCACCAGAAACTACAACATTGTCACCAAATATTGACAGAATTTTCATGCAACCGGATGTTATAGATAGAAATAATTCGGAATCTTTTATAGAAACAATTACAGAACCATTGAACGATGCTATTACATCACTTTCACTAGAAACTACAACATCGTCATCAAATATTAACAGAATTACCATGAAACCGGATGTTGTAGACAGAAATAGTTCAGAAGCTTTTACAGAAACAATTACAGAACCATTGAAAGATGTTATTACATCACTTTCACCAGAAACTACAACATTGTCACCAAATATTGACAGAATTTCCATGCAACCGGATGTTATAGATAGAAATAATTCGGAATCTTTTACAGAAACAATTACAGAACCATTGAACGATGCTATTACATCACTTTCACCAGAAACTACAACATCGTCACCAAATATTAACAGAATTACCATGAAACCGGATGTTGTAGACAGAAATAGTTCAGAATCTTTTACAGAAACAATTACAGAACCATTGAAAGATGTTATTACATCACTTTTACCAGAAACTACAACATTGTCACCAAATATTGACAGAATTTCCATGCAACCGGATGTTATAGATAGAAATAATTCGGAATCTTTTATAGAAACAATTACAGAACCATTAAACGATGCTATTACATCACTTTCACTAGAAACTACAACATCGTCACCAAATATTAACAGAATTACCATGAAACCGGATGTTGTAGACAGAAATAGTTCAGAATCTTTTACAGAAACAATTACAGAACCATTGAAAGATGTTATTACATCACTTTCACCAGAAACTACAACATTGTCACCAAATATTGACAGAATTTCCATGCAACCGGATGTTATAGATAGAAATAATTCGGAATCTTTTACAGAAACAATTACAGAACCATTGAACGATGCTATTACATCACTTTCACCAGAAACTACAACATCGTCACCAAATATTAACAGAATTACCATGAAACCGGATGTTGTAGACAGAAATAGTTCAGAATCTTTTACAGAAACAATTACAGAACCATTGAACGATGCTATTACATCACTTTCACCAGAAACTACAACATCGTCACCAAATATTGACAGAATTTCCATGCAACCGGATGTTATTGATAGAAATAATTTGGAATCTTTTACAGAAACAATTACCAGTGGAAAAACTTCACAGACAACTTCAGAAAAATCTACTCCATTGATTCCTAAAATAATAGCAAGAAAGTTCACCGAACCATTAAACGATGCTATTGCATTAACACTTTCACCAAAAAATACGATATATTCACCAAATAATACTAAAATTATCGTCAAACCAGATGTTGCAATAAAAAATAATTTTAAATCTACTACAGAAATAATTACCATCAGCAAGACTTCAACGACAACTTCAAACAAACCTACTCCACTGGTTCCAAAAATAACTTCCACAAAATTTACACTGCCTGTAGTATTTTCAACTCCTAGCACCATGCTATTGTCAAATTCTCACCAAGATGGTACTACATTACCCAAAAGAAATAAGATAAACAATATGAGTGATATCAGTAAGAAAACTAAGACTTTAACAAAAATTAAGTCCAAAGAAATAAACATGTACCAAACTTTAAGTCCTGATACAAACAATAAACATAATTATAAAACTAAATTCCACGAAAAAGAAAAATATCCTAAAGAAAATGATGTTTCAAAAACGAATACGGCTAATTTGAAAGAAGGTGATCCAGTTGACCGTTCCTACCGTGTAGAAACGCATAAAAACAAGGATGTACCATTTTTGCCCAACATTGAAGATTCTAAACACTTGAGCTTCAAAAAACATGACAACAGTCGCCATATTATAACCCTCTCAGTAATTTCTGTGATAACCGTTGTGTGTAGTATTATTTTTATAGTAAAATATAAACAGAACGAAAGTAATATTAAAAGTGGCAGCTATGAACTCGGTAGAGCAAGCGAGCGAGGAAGTTATGAACTTTACACCTTCGCGCGTTCCTAACTTTTAGTTTAAGAACACTGGCGCCGATTGCCTTTTTCAGTTAATTAATAATTGAAATTTGGCGAAGGCGTACTCCCTAGATATATTGGTTCGAAAGTCAATTAAAGCCGGTGGTTCCCTCTACTACTAGCCCACACAAGTCCTGGACTTAGGGGATGCTTAATTAAGTAGAATAGTACGAGGTTAAAAACAAACAAAAAAAAAAAAAAAAAAATATCTTTTCTAGCCATATTATTGGTTTGAGAAAAATGGCCTTAAAATTTATGGCCGCCATCTTAAAAAAAACAAAAAACTGTAAAAACCGTTTAGAAATACCTACTTATATTTTTTTTAATGGAGAAAACCGCAGTTCTCTAGGTTAAACAGTTTTTGAATCGACACGGATATCATCTATAACATATCCAAAATTTAGCCAAATCTGAATAAAATACTTTGACAAGAAGGGAGCGAGGTACTTTGAGAGTCAGCGAGCTTTTTCATTGTTTAATTCTCTTTCGGCACTCAAACCCACTCAAAACCACTCAAACCACATACCGTAACAAACCTTTCTCTAAGAATACCTACTTAGGAAACGTTCAAGTATTACGTAACGCAAATTTTGATCATTTTGGACCCCCACCCCCCCCCCCCCTGTAACGCTATTTTCCTATACCATTAACATGGGCGTAACACTCCAAAATGACCCCCACCCCCTCTAGGAGGGTTACGTAATACTTGAACGTTCCCTTATAGTTTTTAAGGATCTTATTTTTTTTATTAAAATAATAAAGATACAAAAATAACGCTTGTTTTATTCATTTGGAAACAGTACCCAGGAATATCCGTGACATCATATTTGGAAATAAAACTAGATGAAATGTTGCAAGCACCCTGTCAAAACATCGGCACTATTGTACACTAGAGCCATCTAGTTTGCAAATTTCAAACTAGGTGTTTTGTTTGATTTTAAATTCTGTATCTTTAAAACATTATATTCTAGCAAAAAAACTTTATATAACATTTTTTATAGGGCTTAAAAAGAGCTTTTGTTTAAATATAATTTTTTGAAATCGGGTCATAAATATGTGAGATATGCTAAAAAAACCTTTTACTGCTTTAAACGCCAATATCTCGAAAACAATGGGTTTTAGGAAAACGTTGATTATAACATTTTTTGACCAATTTAAAATTATCTTTTATATAAGTGCTAAAAACCAAATACAATAATAATTGCCATAATTATAAACAAAAAACGCTAAAAATAGGAGTTTTACCCTATTTTATTTTTTACCCCCAATCGTTTACCCCCAAAATCTAATCAGCTCTTCGGAATACGATAAGAAACAATATGCAAAAATTTCTCATGTAGAAATGGAGTTGGATAGTTTACACCCAGACAGACAGACAGACTAACCACTAACGGGTGGTTAGACGTAGAATTCGTAAGGACAGAAATTTTTAATTTTAAACAAAATTATAAAAATATTAATTTATTATTCCATCAATCTATTTTCTAATCATCGTACAGAGTGATATTGGTAGACTGACAGTTTCGGGCTTCTGGCCCTCTTCAGTACCAAGAGTCAACTCTGCACGCTGATTAAGAAAACGTTTTTAGACTTTACTCGCAAAAGGAATATAGCCATTAGATTGATGTAGACTTGTGCGCCATCTATTTCTAGATGTAGAAAAAAAAAAAAAGTCTACATCAATCTAATGGCTATATTCCTTTTGCGAGTAAAGTCTAAAAACGTTTTCTTAATCAGCGTGCAGAGTTGACTCTTGGTACTGAAGAGGGCCAGAAGCCCGAAACTGTCAGTCTACCAATATCACTCTGTACGATGATTAGAAAATAGATTGATGGAATAATAAATTAATATTTTTATAATTTTGTTTAAAATTAAAAATTTGTGTCCTTATCAGCACTTTTAGTAGCACTCAGTGCCGATATAAAAAGAGTTTTTTAAAATTCTAATTTTTGCATGCCCCCGGTAATAGCTACTTCGATCCGACCCGTGGATATTACAAATGATAAAATGATATCCTCTGAAGAACTGCATCCGCTTCAGGAGATACTAAATATCTCTAATTTCAATTGTCATCTTAAAAAAAAATGCGATAATTATATATTCAGTTAAAGTCATGTTTTAGATGCGAAAACAAGTTAAACGGAAAAAAACAGTGCATTTAAAAAGTGCGATTTTATTCCCAGAATGAACTTTATTTTTTATTTGTTCCTTTTTGTGTATGTTTTTGATAGTGTTGATGTCTCAAGCATATGTAGGTATTTTTCTGCCTAAGAAAGGACTTTTTCCAAAAAATTATAATATTTTTTTTTCACTACTAGCATTATTTATCATGTTTTCAGACTGTGAAATCAATTTTCTTCACCTACAGCAATAATAATTTTTTTCTACTACCTAATTAAGTGCTAGCTTACATATTATCTACCGTTGTCAAGGCTTGTTTACCTTGGCAACCAATAAAATCAGTGAATTCATTTATTATTGACCGTTGTTAAGCATTGTTGATTGACGACGGTCAATAATGAAATTTTTTTTTCAATACTCTCGGCTATAAAAAATGTCTTCTCTACCTTGGTTTATAATTACTATTTTCAGCTGGTGTTTGTAAAAGAATAAACATAAGAAATGGCAGAACAAAATTCAGACAAAGAGGTCGTTTTGTCAAGTTTACATGCTATCCCGGGTATTCGTTATATGGAGATAAATACAGTACGTGCGTTTTAGGAAGTTGGGACTTTGATGTTATTCCAAAATGTGTCAGTAAGTCTTTAAAGCAGGTCACTCACTAGAAAGCATGTTGCGCAACACGTTGGCAAACGGAGTTGTCGTCAACAAGTCCAAAATGGCGGATCCAATATGGCGGATTAGATTTTTAAAGTTGCTCGGATTTGCTTCAAACTTGGTACTCAGGGATTTTTGGGGTCGCTGATTACGAATCTGGTGCCAGTTTTCCAAAATTCAAAATGGCGGATCCAATATGGCGGATTAGATTTTTAAAGTTGCTCGAATTTGCTTGAAACTTGGTACTCGGGGATTTTTGGGGTCGCTGATTACGAATCTGGCGCCAGTTTTCCAAAATTCAAAATAGCGGATCCAATAGGGCGAATTAAATTATCCGAGAAACTTTAAAAGTTTGCATTTTGATTATTAAAGAATTCAGGGGTTATAACTATAGTTAAAATTTATATTGACAAGATCGATGAAGATTAAAATTACCAAAAACGCGGTATTAGCATACTGTTTATTTGAATTGACATATTTATTGTTTTACATCGATTTTTTTTAGAGCCAACATGTCCAAAGACCGTCAAAACCCCTGCGAACGGTATTATCTACCCCTCTCATAAGGATGCTGTAATATTCTTTTACTGCAAAAGTGGCTACAATCTGATTGGCGCAAAATCGACCGCATGCGATGGTCTGAAATGGGATAACCAAGTACCCACGTGCCAACGTAAGTATTTTTTCTACGACTGCTTTAGAATGTAAGCAAATACACACACTTTTCAAAGACAGAATGAATCCATTCTAACTCTAGATACGGTATGAATATTCCGTATCAAGTGTTAGAATGAGCACATGTAGTGCCATTTCTTGTTTATAAAAGTAAAGAAAACTGTAGCAAAATTAGAAAAAATTTATATATTTTACCATGAAATATTAAATAATTTAATGCAATTTAAAGTTTTGCGTTAAAATTACATAAAGTTTATTAGTTTTTCTTAATATTTGACCAGTTTTTTATCAATTTAGTTCAAAAAATTAAAACTCCTCCATCTATTGTTAAATATTTAAACCTGATATCTGTCACAGCAATCTGACATAACCTTCAAGTTTTGCATTATAATTTGTAAATATGTGCTAAAATTAAATAAAAAAAAATCTTTTTTAAGTACTGATTTGATAAAATTATTAAATAACATTAATTGCTTTATTTAAAAATATGTGTTTTGTTGCATTTACAATGTCGAGTCACAAAAAACATGGTTTTTAACATTGTCCGCAGTTTAAAGCCATACAGTGTTTCATATTTGCAGTCGAAGAAAAAGTATAGTCTACAACACGTATGGAATACTCATTCCGCGCTCGCGGGACCGTCATACTCGCCTGCCGGCTCGTATGACAAACTTTCCGCTCGCGCGGAATATTGTCTATTCCATACTAGTTATAGAATATAATATTCAAATATTCTTGTTTAATCAAAAATGATTTCCTATTATATTATTCACAGCGCATGCGCTAGAATAATATTATTATACAGTAGTTTCTAATTTCCCAAAATCGCCAAAAAACGTCCAAGAGAAAAATTTCTTGGCTAAATCCAATTGGATACAAATGTGTTTCATTCAAAGAACTTTTACCTCAAGAAGGAACATGATGAAATCTACGGTATGCTTTGTTTGAAGCGTGAACCAACTACGGTGATGGGCTGGTGGGGAGTGACTATTGTTTACACTTAGTACGCGTAAAGAGAGAGAAATAATGTGTAAACTCACAGTCTAATGTCGTAAAATGACTGACAGGGGTACAGTGTTGCCGATGGGAAACATATACTTTGGACTTTTTATTGTAAATTTTAGGAAACATTAGTTCTGTATGAGTTTTATATGAACCAGTAGTTTAATTTTAATAGATTTCAATATACTATGTTATTAAACATAATTATAGTATACACAATAAAGTTTTTTACATTTTTAATTTAAGTATAATGATAAGGTGGAAACTACGCAACATCGCTACTAGGTAGTCTGAAAGTCGACTAGCGACATCTACATTTTACACCACAAAGCTGTATCGCGGTTCTGTTAGTAAATAAACAAACAAAAAGATGACACCTTCATAAACATTGGTCTGAAATTACTTTTGAGGTAAAAGTTATTTGGTTTCATCAAAAAATAAGAAACTTTGAAAATGTCCGTTCGTCTGGTGTCTGAATTAATTTCATTTCTTTTGGGGTCCCTATTTTTGAACCATATCTGATTTTTTTTTTAGCTGTAAACACCAAACCTCAAATGGCTTGCGATTTTGAGCAGGAAGATATTTGTGGCTGGAGCCACGATTTAAACCACGATTTTGACTGGAAGCGGTTAAATTTTAAAACACCTAGTCACACGATTGGGACCGGGCCTAGTTTTGATCACACAAAGGGCGAAGGAAAAGATGGTAAGTAATTGGGGGGGGGGGGGGGGGCGAAAACTAAAATACAGTTGCAACAACAGCGTAATCAAAGTACACGGAAAAAAAAAATTATAGCTAGGAGCGCTATAACACACATACCAAGCAAATTATAATCGCTTATTATATAAATACAAGGCTTTCTCTTACAATTATGGCAGTCAGTGTAAAAATTTATATGAAATACTTTAATTGTTTAGTGAATAATAAAATATAACAAATAGTATGGCATTTATAGCTTAAATAGATTTAATTATTGTCCGTGCTAATAATTTTTATAATATAATAAAATTTCCGTAAATTTATAATAGTGCCTGTAATAAATATAATCGTGTCTGTAATATATATAATCGTTTCCAATTTATTTTTAACATTATTAGTTATTGTGTCCCTTATAATCTATAGCTTAAATCACTATAATTTGCCACTGTTACCAAATATCTTATAATGTATAGCGCAGAGCCCACTAATTTCTTTCCGTGTACGCGCAACAATCTTTTAGCAAATTGCAAAAACGGAGCTTTCACACCGTGCGCACATATTTAATATATTAGGGGGCACAATGAAGGGAAGGGACAGGGGGGTCGTATGATACATCATTTCAAAGCTAACAAAATTTTCTATTTCTATTATTTCTATACATTTTTTATTTTTTTTTTTTCATTTATTTTTTTTTTTTTTTTGAGGTTAGAAATGAGAATTTTCGTCAATATTTATTAAAAAAATCACACAATTTTTGTTTAATGATTAATTTCATAATAATAAAAACTAATTTTAATAAATATAAATATATATATTTTTTAATCATATAAGAAAATCGCATTTTTGAACAAAAAAATAAAATTAACATCTTCAATTTTTTTTTAATTAAAAATTATATGGTCGAAAAGATATTTTAATAAGCTTAATAACGATTTCCTATACCATTAACATGGGCGTAACACTCCAAAATGACCCCCCTAGGAGCGTTACGTAATACTTGAACGTTCCCTTACTATCATTTTAATTTTCGTTTACCGAAAAAAACAATATATTTTTTTGTTACATGGGAAAGTATTTTGTTTGCAACAGTATTTTACAACGGCACTTAGTGCTACTAAGAGTGCCGATGTATTGAAATCCTCGCCGAAAAGTCAAAATCTTTGACCACGTTTTTTTTTCACATTTCTCGACGTTTTAGACCATTCTGGGTCGAAATCAGTGAAAAAAATTTTTGCGTCCGTCTGTCTGTCTGTCTGGGTGTAAACTCTCTAACTCCATTTCTACATGAGATATCGACTTGCGGTTTTTTGCATATTGTTTCTTATCGTATTCCGAAGAGCTGATTAGATTTTGGGGGTAAGGGGGTAAAAATAGGGTAAAACTCCTATTTTAAGCGTTTTTTGTTTATAATTAAGGCAATTATTATTGTATTTGGTTAATTTAGCACTTATATAAAAAATAATTTTAAATTGGTCAAAAAATGTTATAAACAACGTTTTCCTAAAACGCATTGTTTTCGAGATATTGACGTTTAAAGCAGTAAAAGTTTTTTTTAGCATATCTCACATATAACCCGATTTCAAAAAATTAATTTTAAATAAAAGCTCTTTTTAAGCCCTATAAAAAATGTTATATACAGTTTTTTGCTAGAATATAATGTTTTAAAGATACAGAATTTAAAATCAAACAAAACACCTAGTTTGAAATATGCAAACTAGATGGCTCTAGTGTACAATAGTGCCGATGTTTTGACAGGGTGCTTGCAACATTTCATCTAGTTTTGTTTGTTTTAGGTTATTACATGTACATTGAATCGACGGCAAAAAACGAAAATGACAGCGCCCGCTTAATATCACCAATATATGAAAAATCCGATGCGCCCCTGTGTTTTGAATTCAACTATCACATGTACGGTGCCACGACTGGCACGCTAAACGTTTATCTCAAAAAAGTCACCGAAAATTGGACTTTGAAAAACAGTTCGGTTATTTTTTCGAAGAGCGGAAATCAGGGCAACAAATGGTTCAGTTCCTTGCAATTTCTAGGGCCAGTTAATGACCAGTATCAGGTTTGTAAAAAAAAACAAACTGTGAATATACCGTGAATTTCAGATTATACAAAACAGTGAAAACGACCCGGGTAGAAAAGTACACGAATCTAACTTAACATAACATTAGATTAGTGACATTTTTATGTTTAGTCTCAAACGTTATACAAAAACGTAGTAAAATATATAAATCTAACCTTCAAATCTAACGTTTGACAAAAACGTTATAGAATATATAAATCTAACCTTAAAAACTAACGTTTGACAAAAACGTTATAAAATACATAAATCTAACGTTCTAACTAAATTCTAACCTTTTTCTAACCTTATTCTAACTTTAAATATTTTTCAAATTTCCATTATTAATACGTAAGCTATAGTAGAAAATGCTTATTTCAGACAGCTATGTGCCTAGGTTTGATAATTATTTATTATTTCTATAATAAGTTTAAAAAAATATCCCCCAAAAGTCAAAATTATTGTAAGTCTGGCAACGCTATATTAGAATTGAAAAAATATTTTAAGATATGAATGTATAAATAAATATTAACTAACTAAATATAAAGTTTTTCTGAGAGGTAAACGTATTTATCGAAGTATAACAGCATATTACACGAAAAATATTTAGGGCCACCTAAAAAGATGGCTATTTTATAAATCAATGTAATGAAATTATGTTTAAAAATATTATGATTGCTAAAATATATTAAGATTTATTTATATGAATAAATTTGTCTCCAGCTGCCATTTTATGATGCAGGTAGAAATTTCCTAGTTGGCCACGCCCCCTCCGAAAGTTAGAAATTAAACGTACTTATAACGTATTTCTAACTTTAAAATCTAACGTTAAATTAACGTTTGTAACTAACGTTTGATTCTAACGTTAAAAAGCGGGACATTTGCACATATTTTATAACGTACTTTTATACAGTTTTCTAACGTTAGAAAAACGTTATTCTAACGTTAAATTTCTACTAGGGGAAGCTAGAACGATCAGATCAAGGCTGACGTGAGGAGACGTCTGTATTTTATTAAAAAAAAAAAAACACACGTCAGCCTTGATCTTTTTTTCATACGGTTCGTTTACTTTCAAACGGGCGGTACTTGGTGTTTGCAGTCTTTTGGGATAATTAATTATCACAAAACATGAAAAACTAACAAAGAAACATATGTCCGAAAATAAGCCCCAAGATGGACATATTAAATGGGGAACAAAAAAGGCACCAATAAAATTTTAATGCTGAAGGGCGATTCTTCATTTAAAACTAAGCAAAAAAGTATTCTTCACCTAAATTTATTATTAAAGGAGAAGGGGTAGCGAAGGGTAAACCGCAAAAGGAGGAAATCTTTAAAGATTTCCTCCAGATTACCTGGTAACCTTCAAAGACTTCCTTCAGATTATCTCTAATTTATACACCTGAATTCCTCTGCGGTTTGGACTTTTAAAAACCGCATATAGTCCTCGTGCCCCTCCCAGTAAAATTTTTGTGATAACCTCACCGTTGAGACTTTGTATATGTGTTCTTTATGTCCAGTCAAACAACTTTTTACATAAGAAAATTCTCGGTACCGGGGCGTTTTTTGTTTTGGACCAACCCTTAACTCTAGGGCGCCCGACAACGGTATTGTCAGAATTTGTTTTTCGGACAAGGTCACCACTTGATTTTAAATATTTTTATTAAACGATCCTGAAAAAAACAGCTGTGAGCGTTTAATATAATTACTTTTTTTTTCAGATTATTATAGAGGGTATACGAGGGCATGGTTATATAAGCGATATAGCCATAGACGATGTGAAGATCATAGAAAACTGTAAACTTAAAGAAGATATTACTACAACAACGTAAGTTGATTTTTAACGATTCACTCACCGCAGTAATGAGAAGAATCCAGTGCATGCGCACTGATTTTCTTATTTTTGTTTTGACGTATGCCAAAAATTATTTTAAGGTTATGTAACATTCTTATGCAGAATTTTACAAAAATATCTACTTTTTTCTTTGCGAGCTAACAGTTTTTTAATTAGCTGAAGCTAAATTATTTAGCCTAAATATAATCCTATTTGATTCTTAAAATATATCGCCTCTAAATTCTGAAATATCGTATCTGAAAAATGCCTCCCATTAAAAAAAAAACACCGAACCAGCAAACTACCAAACCAAACCATTATTAAAGTAAACCAACGCCTCACATTAAAAAAAAGAAACACCAAACCAGCAAACTACCAAACCAAACCATTGTTAACGTAAACCAACGCCCCCATTAAAAAAATCAAACAGAAATTCTTGAGTATTTTAACAATCTTTTGCTATATATTCTAACAAAAAAAAACTGGATTTTCCGCACCTAATTATATTCAAGACAGTAAGTTTTAGTAATAAAACCAGAAATCAGTGCAAAAATATAGTTCATTTTTGTGGACCTGATGCGCACCGTAACCCCACTCAAATTAAACTATTTCATAAAACTACAACTGCCTAAACGGAGGCCACTTTTGACATCCGTCAAAACAAAAATTAGCAAACCAGTGCGCATGTGCTAGATTCTTCTCATTACTGCGGTGAGCGAATCGTTTGTTTTCTATTTCCGTCTCATTATCACTGGTCGGATCTTAGTATTTATTTATCGGGGACCTTTTCAGAGAAAACTATGAAACTGAATCAGAAACAGAATCCATCGAATCGTGCGAGAACCAATGCGGTGAGACAGGAATTTCCATGGCGCACACGACCTGTGACTGCGATGATTCCTGTTTCTTCAATAACAGATGTTGTCCTGACTACGTAGATCACTGTTTATCAGGTAAAAACTTAAAATAACAAAATTGTTTTTAAAAAATGGCTTTTTATATATCTTTAAAAAAAATTGTATAGTTACCAAAACAATAACTATCTGCCTTGGCGCTTAATTCCTGTTTGACAAGAATATTGAAAAACCTTTTCTTTAGTAAAAGTTTTAAGTAATATTTTTTGAATTTTGTGAATATCTCTCACCGTTAAATCTTGTTAAATGTGTGTCCAAAATGCGACGATCTGTTTTGTATAAGACTACAATTGACCCCAAAAACATACGGAAAATGGCATATACCTGCAGTCCTTCACTATAATTGATCTAGCAAGCGGGGGCATCGTTAGTCTGTGGAAATACCATAGAACTAAAGAGATAGATACCTACAGTTTTACGTATATACCATGGTTTTTCTAAACATTGTTGCCCTATAGAATTTTTCTCTCCAAAAAAGGTTTCCTTTTAAGGAAAATTAATATTATAGTTATTCATGAGGGTCACATGTTGTCCAAATTTTAAATTAGTACATTTTATAATAATACTTAATGTTATACAAAATTGGGAAAATAGGGCTTTTCTGACAAGGTATGATGTTTTGGTAGATGGAGGCTGAATCGGGGGCACGATTAAGGAAAAAAAATAGCAAGGTTAACTTGGACTGAAAGAACCGCGAAAATTCAGTTAATTATATGATATTTAAAGAGCAGTCTTGTATTTAAAATTAGGGACCCTATATATAAACGTCACACGTGTGAAGTTTAATGTCACTTTATTCAGGGTCCCTAGTTAAATATTCCCTAATTTTAAGTTATAAATCTAATTGTATTTGTAATTGTAATTCATTAGAAAATATATATCAATGTTACAAACTTAGGACTACTTAAATTTCTTTCCTTCTCAGATACAAGCCCGAGTTCTATTGACGATACCACAATTGCAGAAGTACCAGAAGATGCTGTAACAGTAGAAGATACATTAGTTCCAGCAATAAAAATATCTACACCAAATATTACCCGAATAATCTTGAAACCAAATAAAACCAGTACAATCGGTTTAAAATCTCATACAGTAGCGATTACCATTGGAAAATCTTCACTCACCACTTCAAAAAAACCTGCTCAATTGGTTCCAATAACACCTAAAAAATTCAGTCTGCCTGTAGTATTTTTACCTCCTCCTACAACCACGTCATTACCAAACTGGCTTCAATATCGTACGTTATTACCCAGAAGAAATGAATCAAATAGTAAGACTAAGAAACCTGAAGTTTTTTCAATGACAGTTACAACTACCTCATTGCCAAACTGGAATCAATATCATACTTTATTACCCAAAAGAAATGAATCAATTGATATTAAAAAGAAACCTGAGGTTTTTTCAACGATAACTTCAAAAAGGCATTACACTAACACAGATATATCAACTATAAAACCTTTTGTAATGTCAACCATAACATCAACTTCCACTACTACAAGGAAGACAATCATAAACACTTACCGACAACTTAGACCTAACCTTAAATACGATTACAAAACCAAATTCAACGAAAAAGGAAAAGATCCTGTAGAAAATGACGTTGTAGAAGTGCCAGTGAGGGCAAACAACGACCAAGGGCTTTATCTCAAAACACCCATGCCTAATTTGAAACAAGAGAATTCAGTTGATCGTTTCTACAGCGTAGAAACGGAGGAAAACATGGATGTAACCATTTTGCGTAACTATGGAGAATCCAAACATTTTAATATCGAAAAACCAGACACCAGTCACCACATTATACCACTGTCAATAATTGCTGTGACAGCTGTTGTTTGTAGTGTTATTTTTATGGTCATTGTTGGCAAATATAAATTGTATAAATGTAAAATTAGGAGTGGTAACTATAAGGCCAGCAGATCTCAGAGTGATGTACGATTTTTGACGAACGAGGAAGTTTTAGACTTTACGCTGTCACGAGATTACGATGATTATTAATTATAGAAAACTTTTCTTATCCTACAATTATGTTAAAAAACTATCAATTTGGACCAACAGTCCTTTTATAGTTTTTAAACCAGTTAGTTTATAATAATAACGATATTTTTTTAAAAAACATTTTATCTTTTCCCTCAAAATACCAAATTTTAAGTCAAAAAGGGTGGAAAAAACAACAGTATTTCTGTGGCATTGGCCATAGTGTTTCAGAAGTAAACTTGGCGAATAACGATCAAGAGCTGTATCTCAAAACACCCATGTTTAATTTAAAACAAGATAACTCAGTTGATCGTTTCTACAGCGTAGAAACGGAGGAAAACATGGATGTAACCATTTTGCGTAACTATGGAGAATCCAAACATTTTAATATCGAAAAACCAGACACCAGTCACCACATTATACCACTGTCAATAATTGCTGTGACAGCTGTTGTTTGTAGTGTTATTTTTATGGTCATTGTTGGCAAATATAAATTGTATAAATGTAAAATTAGGAGTGGTAACTATAAGGCCAGCAGATCTCAGAGTGATGTACGATTTTTGACGAACGAGGAAGTTTTAGACTTTACGCTGTCACGAGATTACGATGATTATTAATTATAGAAAACTTTTCTTATCCTACAATTATGTTAAAAAACTATCAATTTGGACCAACAGTCCTTTTATAGTTTTTAAACCAGTTAGTTTATAATAATAACGATATTTTTTTAAAAACCATTTTATCTTTTCCCTCAAAATACCAAATTTTAAGTCAAAAAGGGTGGAAAAAACAACAGTATTTCTGTGGCATTGGCCATAGTGTTTCAGAAGTAAACTTGGCGAACAACGACTAAGAGCTGTATCTCAAAACACCCATGTTTAATTTAAAACAAGATAACTCAGTTGATCGTTTCTACAGCGTAGAAACGGAGGAAAACATGGATGTAACCATTTTGCGTAACTATGGAGAATCCAAACATTTTAATATCGAAAAACCAGACACCAGTCACCACATTATACCACTGTCAATTATTGCTGTGACAGCTGTTGTTTGTAGTGTTATTTTTATGGTCATTGTTGGCAAATATAAATTGTATAAATGTAAAATTAGGAGTGGTAACTATAAGGCCAGCAGATCTCAGAGTGATGTACGATTTTTGACGAACGAGGAAGTTTTAGACTTTACGCTGTCACGAGATTACGATGATTATTAATTATAGAAAACTTTGCTTATCCTACAATTATGTTAAAAAACTATCAATTTGGACCAACAGTCCTTTTATAGTTTTTAAACCAGTTAGTTTATAATAATAACGATATTTTTTTAAAAACCATTTTATCTTTTCCCTCAAAATACCAAATTTTAAGTCAAAAAGGGTGGAAAAAACAACAGTATTTCTGTGGCATTGGCCATAGTGTTTCAGAAGTAAACTTGGCGAATAACGATCAAGAGCTGTATCTCAAAACACCCATGTTTAATTTAAAACAAGATAACTCAGTTGATCGTTTCTACAGCGTAGAAACGGAGGAAAACATGGATGTAACCATTTTGCGTAACTATGGAGAATCCAAACATTTTAATATCGAAAAACCAGACACCAGTCACCACATTATACCACTGTCAATTATTGCTGTGACAGCTGTTGTTTGTAGTGTTATTTTTATGGTCATTGTTGGCAAATATAAATTGTATAAATGTAAAATTAGGAGTGGTAACTATAAGGCCAGCAGATCTCAGAGTGATGTACGATTTTTGACGAACGAGGAAGTTTTAGACTTTACGCTGTCACGAGATTACGATGATTATTAATTATAGAAAACTTTTCTTATCCTACAATTATGTTAAAAAACTATCAATTTGGACCAACAGTCCTTTTATAGTTTTTAAACCAGTTAGTTTATAATAATAACGATATTTTTTTAAAAAACATTTTATCTTTTCCCTCAAAATACCAAATTTTAAGTCAAAAAGGGTGGAAAAAACAACAGTATTTCTGTGGCATTGGCCATAGTGTTTCAGAAGTAAACTTGGCGAATAACGATCAAGAGCTGTATCTCAAAAAACCCATGCCTAATTTGAAACAGGATAATTCAGTTGATCGTTTCTACAGCGTAGAAACGGAGGAAAACATGGATGTAACCATTTTGCGTAACTATGGAGAATCCAAACATTTTAATATCGAAAAACCAGACACCAGTCACCACATTATACCACTGTCAATAATTGCTGTGACAGCTGTTGTTTGTAGTGTTATTTTTATGGTCATTGTTGGCAAATATAAATTGTATAAATGTAAAATTAGGAGTGGTAACTATAAGGCCAGCAGATCTCAGAGTGATGTACGATTTTTGACGAACGAGGAAGTTTTAGACTTTACGCTGTCACGAGATTACGATGATTATTAATTAAAGAACACTTTTCTTATCCTACAATCATGTTAAAAAACTATCAATTTCATGGGATCCAAAAGTCCTTTTATAGTTTTTAAACCAGTTAGTTTATAATAATAAATATTTTTTTTTTGAAAAACATTTTATCTTTTCCCTCAAAGTACCAAATTTTAAGTCAAAAAGGGTGGAACAAACAACAGTATTTTTATGGCATTGGCTATGGTGTTTCAGAAGTAAACTTGACGAACAACGACCAAGAGCTGTATCTCAAAACACCCATGTTTAATTTAAAACAAGATAACTCAGTTGATCGTTTCTACATATATACAGCGCAGAAAAGGAGGAAAACATGGATGTATCTGTTTTATGTAACTATGGAGAATCTCAACATTTAAATATCTATAAACCACGGTCACCACATTCTACCAATTTCAATAATTGCTGTGACAGTTCTTGTATGAAGTGTAGTAATAGTAGTAGTCAATTTTTGGGTTGGTTAAAGCCGGACAACTAGGCCATTTCTGGCCCTTTTTGTCACCCCAGGCAATCTCAGCCATTTACTAATTTGAGTCCTTCTTGAACCTGCCCGTCCTTTTAATAAAGGTCAGGATATTGGCCCAGGGGAGATCTCTTAGTTCCTCTTGGTTGAGCCTTTGAGTTTCAAAGACTTGCAACCTGATCCTGTCGTATCTGACACATTCGGCTAAGTAATGAGAGGATGTTTCATCCTCTCCGCATTCTGGGCGTAGCGGACTCTCTACAATCCGCATTGTTGCCAGGTGCTTCCTTAACTTGCAGTGGCCCGTGAGGACCACTACAAGTTGTGTATGAAGTGTTATTTTTATAGTCATTGTTGCCAAATATAAATTATACAAATGTAAAATTAGGAGTGGAAACTAAGAGATTATGAGATATTTTAAACTCAATTATTTTCAAAACTATGAAACTTTTATTGAGCACTGCAATATATTGCTTTATTTTAGTAATACATTTGTAAATTGATCCTTTAGTTTCCTTTTTCAGGACCTTTCTTGTTCTTTTTATCATCATTATCTTTCTGCTTTTAAAAAATTGTTATGTTTTTTTTATTTTATTTTAATGTCAAAATAATTATTTAAACGTCAAAGTAATGTTTTGATTGAAAACGAATTTAAAATACAAGTTAGCAACCTTACATAGGGGATTAAATTTATTCTACCAACAATAAAACAAAAAACAGACGAGAATCAACTCAGATAGATATTGCGCGGAGTATAAAATATAACATTCAATTTAAAAAATTAAGTCAGATGTTACCCACCCTAAGAAGACCACCCTGTATATTTTTAAATATTTTTAAAATGTGCCTTGTTTAAAACCATATAACTTTTCCCTTTAAAGTTTTCCTCTAAAGTGGATACTTTACTATATATCGACCGAGTCGGCTTCGTTGAAACACCCTGTATAATCCTGATAACTACTTAAGCAAATAATCCATTTTTGAATGGACAACCTTATCTATTCCACATGTTTTTAAAAACAATTGAAATTTGCTGACTTAAAATATTCTTATCGTAAATTAGACACAATGTTTAAAATTAAGTTTTTATTTGTGTATTTCTAATTCATTTTGTTCAAGAACACGGTGAACGGTATATTAATATTAGTGAGTTGGTAATAAAAACTTAAGTATTAATTGATACACCTAATTAGTTAATTCAAGCGTTTTTTTGCTAAAAATATTTTTTTCTACGACTGCTTTAGAATGTAAGCAAATACACACACTTTTCAAACACAGAATGAATCCATTCTAGCTCTAGATACGGTATGAATATTCCGTATCAAGTGTTAGAATGAGCACATGTAGTGCCATACCATATTTTGTTTATAAAAGTAAAGAAAACTGTAGCAAAATTAGCAAATATATATATATATATATATATATATATATATATATATATATATATATATTGTACCATGAAATATTGAATAATTTAATGCAATTTAAAGTTTTGCGTTAAAATTACATCAAGTTTATTAGTTTTTCTTAATATTTGACCAGTTTTTTATCAATTTAGTTCAAAAAATTAAAACTGCTCCATCTATTGTTAAATATTTAAACCTGATATCTGTCACAACAATCTGACATAACCTTCAATTTTTGCATTATAATTTGTAAATATGTGCTAAAATTAAATAAAAATCTTTTTTAAGTACTGATTTGATAAAATTATTAAAAAACATTAATTGCTTTATTTAAAAATAAGTGTTTTGTTGCATTTACAATGTCGAGTCACAAAAAACATTGTTTTTAACCTTCTCCGCAGTTTAAAGCCATACAGTGTTTCATACTTGTAGTCGAAGAAAAATTATAGTCTACAAACCTATGGAATAGTCATTCTGCGCTCGCGGGACCGTCATACTCGCCTGCCGGCTCGTATGACAAACTTTCCGCTCGCGCGGAATATTGTCTATTCCATACTAGTTATAGAATATACTATTTCCTACGAGCGTGCGGAAAGATGTCTTCGCACGCATATGCGTGTGGAAAAAAGGCCTTTTCCGCACGCATAAATATTTTCTAATTTCATAATTGCGTAGTGTTATTATTGTTATATTTATTTATAATATTATAAAAATGTTCAAATTTCTTAACTGTTAATTGTTTTTCTTATTGAAAAAATATAAAAACAAGATTTATTATTTAAAATATAAGCGTATATTTTATTTTTACTCCGCTCGTAGGAAAAATATTGTTCCTAACGCATGCGTAAAGAGGCTTTTCCCCACTTATTAGGAATAGTATATTATTCAATGAGCGTATAATAATTGCTATGCTATGATTAATAGCTATTATACGCGAGTAGAATTCTATACTTTATCCACGGTCGTTTTAAAATTTAAACGGTTTATTTTTACAGACCCGTGATAAATAGGCCTATTAATCACGACCGTGGATAATAGTATATTATTCAATGAGTGTATAATAATTGCTATTAATCAATGAGGGTGAATTTCGGGACACGAGCCGACAGGCGAGTGACCTAATCACCCGAATGATTAATAGCTATTATACGCGAGTAGAATTCTATACTTTATCCACTGCTGTTTTGAAGTTTAAACGGTTTATTTTTACAGACCCGTGATTAATAGGCCTATAAATCACGGCCGTGGATAGTATTGCTTGATACTTTCCCCTAGTATAAGAGATAAAAGAGGGAAAGTATTGTATAATGTAAGAAAATGATGCCAAGATGCCAAGAAAAAAAAAATGTCCGTCGGTCGATGTGTCTGTCCGTGACCAAGATAAGCTATACACTTCTTATGGGCTTTGTTTTCGTAACCATCGGTCGTATAACATTTTTAGTTTTTTTGATTTTTTTTTTAAAGTTTTTTAAAAAGTTCATTTTTAATAATTTACGAGATAATTTACTGATTTTTGACCTAAAAACAGTATCAAAGTTGGTAGAAAATAATAATGTCAATTTATTAAAAACGTCAATAAAAATAATAGCAATATATTTTTTAATAACGCAAGACTTTCTCTAGGCCTATAGGGGAAAGTATAGAATATAATCTTTGAGAATTAAATCGCACATAGTTCAATGTTTTAAGGTATTAAACAATATTAAAATATACCTATAAAGGTCGACCTTCCGTGTACAATTTAAATTTATTTATGACTTAACAGTTTAGTCGATTTTTTTTACATGACTGCAGTGCGCGAGTTCGTTCTGATAACAATATTCCTGCTATATTTTAAGGTAAGTTTTTTTTTTAAATTAAATTAAATTTTATAATATTATTATACAGTGCATTTCTAAAGTGTGTCCCCCTTTAACTTTTGAACGGTTTAAGCTTATCTAGATATCATCTTGAAATTTGAAACACGTAAATAACATAACCCATTTTATTTGTTGGTTTATATTTTATATGTTTAGGGGGCACGCATAATTTTAAAGCTTATAAAATTCTCTGTTTGTCTACATGTTTTTTTTTATTTTTTCGGAGCAATCTTTGGGGGTTTAAAATAGGGTTAAAAATGGGAATTTTCAGTAGTAATATCATAAGTGCATGTTGAATTATCGATAATTTTTTTACTGTATTAAAAAAATATTTTGCTTGGCAATTTCCTGAAGCACAATGTTTTTTTATATACAGTAAAAAAATTATGTATAATTCAACATGTACGAATGGTATTTTGAAAGACTATTTGACAAACAAAATAAGGAAGTATATAATTTTACCATGTTTAATGTTGTTTCATATATAAGAACTAAACAACAATATTACTTTACAACTATAATTAAAATTTTAAATCTTAAATTTGTCGCGCTTTTTAAAACCACGATGTTCACTTGTTCGCGAATGTTGCCAAGTATAAACTTTGTTTGAGGGATATTTTATGCTTGACATTATTCCAATAAAATATTTGTCATCATATATTTTAGCATTTAAATAAAAATCATTGCTGTTTCTGTTTAAAAAGTTTAGTTTTCAACTGAAAAGAAATAAAATAACGGTTGTTTCCACCCGTAAAAAACAATTTGCGATCGGTTTATAATAAAGTTTGGCAACGCTGTACTGGTGCCAGCGCAGTCATTTGATGTTTTGATTTCCGTCATTTAAAAGAAGTAAATTATCTACTTCTTTACTGTAAATATATTTTTAATAAATAAGTGTTTAAATTAGTTTTGAGTGGCCTGTTTTTAATACCAAGATTCAATTAAATAAATTAAAATTTATGAATAACAGTGATTTAAAGCTTTTAAGATGGAAAGTGCCTAAAATATAATATATTATCTGAAATTAATTAGGGTTTATACCTAGGATGTTTTGGTAATAAAATAAGCATTTATATTGCTTATCAATAAAAATAAATCAACTAAAGGCAAGCTTCACAAATGGAGCTCTCTACAACTAGAATTATGAAACAAAAGACGTCTACCCTATCTCTATCTCATTTTTGCTACACTTTCCAGCCAACCAAATAAATACTGTATTTGTTTTTCATACAACAAATACAGTATTTATTTGGTTGGCCGGAAAGTGTAGCAGTGAGCGACACGAACGAACATAGCTAATGTGAATCTGTAGAATAAGATAATTCTACTAAAATTTAGATGGTGCCAGTAATTTCTTTAATATAGTTACACTTTTCGCCCGGCCAAGTAAATATTGTATTTGTTCAACAAAGAACAAATACAGAATTTGTTTGGTTGGGTGGAAGTGGGAGTGTATGTATGTCTTCTATCCTTTTTGGGTAGAACTTTTGTCCCTGTCTAATCTAACGGGAGAAATCTCAATTGAAAACACATTTTGCAAAAACATAATATTTATTAAGATGTCAGTAACTGTCAGTTTCTTGTTTCCATAGTAACCAAGTGATAATTGCACATGTGCAAAAATTATCAGATTAATTTTGATCTGATTGGTCTAGAAATTAAAAACGCAAGGTTTTGATTGGCCTATATATTGTTTGTGAAATAGTCGTCAAAATTTCTTTAAAAAAATCAATCAATTTTTGAAAAATTGCATTGCAATTTAATTTTTGCAGTTATGTTTGTTGATGCAACTTAAAAACACACAAAATATTCCGAATATTTCCCGAGATATTCCCGCCGAAATAATAAGGGAAGTTGTTCCATATCAAGCAGCCCTATTCGTGAAAACCAAATTAGGCAACGTAACTCTATGCGGCGGGTGCCTAATATCGACCAGTTTTGTACTTACTGCTGCACATTGTTTGGAAAGGTAAGTGTACACGCTGAACCTAAACATACAGTGGTGGCATTAAATATCGGGACAAACAATTTTTCATAGATTATAGTGGGACTTGTGTCATCTTTTAGAAAACGTCAAAATATGTCAGATGTTTGTTTATTTTTTTGCTGTTATATGAGTAGTTTGTAAAAAAAGTGTTTTTTATCTTTATTTTAATTTAAAATGAGTTTACTTATCATGGAAGTTTAAGAGAAAAATGCTCAGTCGTCCTTAGTATTAGGAGATATGGATGAGGTTAAATTTTAGTGAAAACAGTTCAAGAAATAGATCTGTTTCGTAAGAAATGTTTTATTGAGAAAACATTAGGTTCCTATATCAAACCGAAAAAGGATAATCGGTGGTCAAAAGCTACAATGGATGGTGAAGCAATTTTTAATTATATAAGAAAAACCGCAGTTGCCGTATACTAGGAATTTTTTTAGCTTACCTCAGTGCGGCTCTTCAGCAATGAACTCTTAAACTCAAATCCATTTGAAGTAAAAAATTTATAAAACCTTGTGAGTTTTTAGCTGTACTGAAGAGTAAAATTAGGTGTGTGTTTTTTTAATGAATATTAAACACATATTCTTTACCCATATAGTACAATTTTGATCCAAAGATTATCAATTTTATTAATATTTAAATAATTACAACATTTGTGTAAAATTTAATGAATATATCATTTATCAATAAACATTAATTTATTAATTTAATATTTTTTGACAGTAAACTTCAACTAAATAATTCAGTTATGTCAAAACGAAGTAACCTAGTTTTTAATTTTTAAAATAATCCCATGTTAATCCATGAAAAAAAATTAAAAATGACACGAACTTTTTTGAGGTTGTCCCAATATTTAATGCCACAACTGTACATCAAGTTTAAGTGGCTTGCCAACGCAAACCAAGAGTTAATTTTTTGGAATCCTGCGGATTTTTTTTGGGCTTGAATGCATACAAAAAAAAACCATTGCGCGCTATATTTCAAGTTTTAAGGGTTCACGATTTTTTTAAATATCAGATTCAGTTTCAGCGTCAAAAAATGCTTACCCTAGTCTTCTTTAGAACTCCGGACTTTTTTTTAATTTTGTGGGGCTGTGTTATCCGATCGACTCGAAATTTTCAGGAAAAAACGAGGGAAAAAACAAATTCTATAAGTGGAAGCTTGTGAACAGGATCCTTATTACATTTCAAGGATTTTTTTTTAAAGCAGTCCAAAGAGCGGTCCAAAAGTCACCCCTGTTTAAAAATAAAAACTTATTCTTTGTCTATGATTTAAACTATCTTTTTGAATATATTTGATATTTGTTATTTTTAAAATGTGGGCAGGGAGGCATAGGGTTTTTTGGACCGCTTTGTATGTCTGGTTGTTTTAAGACAGATATTTTTATACGTTTTTTTTTAATGTTGCTTTTAGTGCTGAATATGTACAAATAATACTGGGGGCGAATAATTTACTCGAAACTGAGAAAACACAATACACAACAACATCGAAAACATGGATTTTGCACCCGGAATATTCGTCCAAAAATCTGACTAATGACATTGCCATGATAAAGTTAAAAAGTCCGGTCGAAACTAGGGAACAAGTCCAAATAATTCCGTTGGAAAATTATAAGGAAGTCCAAAATAAGAATTATGAACAAGGTCAAGTCCTAAATAATAATTATCAAGTCCAAAATAAGAATTATAAACAAGGTCAAGTCCTAAATAAAAATTATGAACAAGGTCAAGTCCTAAATAATAATTATGAAGTCCAAAATAATAATTATAAACAAGGTCAAGTCCTAAATAAAAATTATGAACAAGGTCAAGTCCTAAATAATAATTATGAAGTCCAAAATAATAATTATAAACAAGGTCAAGTCCTAAATAAAAATTATGAACAAGGTCAAGTCCTAAATAATAATTATGAAGTCCAAAATAATAATTATAAACAAGGTCAAGTCCAAAATAAGAATTATAAACAAGGTCAAGTCCAAAATAAGAATTATCAACCAGATAAAGTCCAAAATAAGTATTATGAAGGTCAAGTCCAAAATCAAGATGTGCTTCTTTCTGGTTGGATGATAGAACCAAATGGTATGTAAACTTTTATTGGTTAAATAATGCTTTCAACAAAAGAATACCCTCCCCTCTATATTTCATAGGGGTCGTCCATAAAATACGTCACGCAAATTTACCAAAATTCATACACTTCATACCACGTTTCTCGCGTTATTAAAGGATGTAGAGATTTCATATTTTGGCTACCCCCAATAGGGGGGGGGGGTGTTAGGAGGGGTAGTCAAAATATGAAATCTCTACATCCTTTAATAACGCGAAAAACGTGGAATGAATTTTGGTCAATTTGCGTGACGTATTTTATGGACGACCCCATATAAAAAATATGCGCCCCTCACGAAATAACCCAGTCGGCAATTTCAGCAGATGAGTCGGCAAAATTTTAGGTCAGTGGGCAAAATGTTGTAGGTGTGATACAAACTTTTCCCACTGGGAACTGGTTATATATTTTTTTGCCTGTGCGTGGCATTTTGCTCGCGTCTAAAAATGTTATTTAAGGTACATGGTGTAACACCTTTCTTAAAAAAATGTATCCGAAATAAAAAAGTTAAATTAATTAGTGTTTTAACAGTTTCTAAACAATAAGAAAGAAAGCGATGGTATGGTAGCAACCAGACAAACCATCTGCAGAAATTAACAAAAGAGTAGCAAGCTGGCTAATTGACAAAAGCAAAGGCCAAAAATAAAGAGAAGAAGAAGAAGAAGAAGAAGAACTATATAACATAACCTCAATAACCTACTGACAACAAAATGGATTACATTAAACAAGAAAAAGAGGAAGATAGTGCAGAACATAAAGTAAAAGAAGATTTTCTGGATAGCGTCATTCACGTTAAATCTTTAAAAGAAGAAAATGTTACCCAATTTATCAAAAAAGAGTTGTTATATGATAAAATTAATGGTTTTGATAATTCCAAAAATCAAGAGTTCCCTGTTAACTTAGATGAAGATATTAAAATCGAGATTCAAGAACGTGAAGTAAAATTTGAGAATATTCAACAAAAGCAACAATGTGAGTTACCTTATGAAGGTTCTCATTCCAATGAAAAGCTTGAGCAAAAAATCAAAATAAACAAGCAGATCAGAAAAAACTCTGGAAGAAATCAGTTTGAATGTGGTATTTGCAATAAAAAGTTCACCGGTAAAAGTAATTTTAACAGTCATATTCGAACACACACAGGAGAAAAACCATATAAATGTGATCTTTGTGATAAGAAGTTTACTCAAAGAAGCTTTTTGGACGATCATATTCGAATTCACACAGGAGAAAAACCGCATAAATGTGGGTTTTGTGATAAAAAGTTTATAAGAAAATACAATTTGGACCGCCATATTCGAACACACACAGGAGAAAACCCATATAAATGTGTTAATTGTGATAAAAAGTTTTCTCAAAAAAGCGGTTTGGATATCCATATTCTGAAACACGACAGAAAAAACGTATAAATGTCCAGATTGTGATGAAAACTTTACTCAAGAAAATTTATTAAGAAGCATACTGGACAAAAATGATGTTGATGCATTAACTCCACCCTGCCCCATCCTAAAAACGTTATTTTTATCAAAATTTAATGGTGAAGGCTCTTAAGGACAATGGGCAACAAAAAAGTCCAAAATTATCAAAATTTGCGTTACGTAATACTTAAATGTTCCCGTAGTTACAATGACCAAAAATGAAATACTAAAATGTTAAAAACAAAATATTAAGGATGCAGGGTAATTTTACATCAAAAATTATATAAGTTTAGAAATGCAATAAAAAGTTTTCTCTAAAATATAATTGTTTTAATTAGGGAGTTGTCAAAACATAAAATCTCTACATCCTTTAATAAAGCAAGAAGTGTATGAATTTTGCCCCAAATTTGCTTACTAAATACTTGAATGTCCCTACTGCCTAACTTCATTTAACTACTTTTGAATTTTTTCAAACATATTTTAGGCTATAGCCTAAATAATATTTATTATTTGGATTTTAGGTCACATAAGCTCTTTACAAAAATTAAGACTGCAAATAATTGCAAATGACGTATGTTCAAGAATATACAAGAAAACTATCCACAAAACAACAGTCTGCACGTCTACTCACCAAGAAATCTCCGCATGTTACGGTTTCTCCGGCAGTCCACTGGTGAAAAACAACATTTTGATTGGAGTTGTTTCATACGGACCAAAAAATTGTAAATCGGGATATCCAACAGTTTATACACGAACTACACATTATGTTCAATGGATGTATAACAATTTTTAGTCAAAAACGTTTAAATCTGAAGCGATTTTACACAAGAACCGACTTGTTTAGAATATTTGAAAGAAATGGTACGTTTGAACTACGCTACCGAGTTAAGTTAGATACAAAGAGTGGTCGTAGTAGTTCAAGTGTCACAATAGAGCATTGCTCTAGGTGGAACTGTTGCAGTGTTTTAGGTGAGCTTTCCCGAAATGTCTACAAGCTAAAAAAGCCTAGTCAATGAAAGAAATTTTTTAAAAAGTACTGTATTTTTTATATTCTATGACTTCTAAAAAAAATAAATGCAAACAAATGTTTTTTTTCTTATTTTAAAATTTTAATTTTTTAATACCTACCCTATTGAAAATGACGGGTCTGTGCGGGTATAAATGTTGCATAGACCGGGCTTGAGCGGGTGAATTTCATCCGCTCAAGGTCGGTTTATGCACCATTTATACCCGCCCAGACCAGTCATTTTCAGCAGGGTAATAAGATTTTTGTTCGGACTGCACTTTCTTGCACTGACACATCATAACCAGAGTTGATACTTTCATTACAATAACAGGGTCGGACAATAGGAATTTTACATTATTTTTAATTTTTGGTGAGTTTGTTTAATACATACCTATGCCAAATAACATTATATGTCTGTATTTAGACATATAATCTTATTTGGCATTTAATGATTAAGAGATTTAGTGGATACTAAAAATTAATTTTATTGATATCTAAAAAAAATCAATTATATACCAAATTTAACTTTTTTACAATCTATACCTAAAATTTCTGCAGATTCTTGTTCCCACTTAAAAATGTCATTTCTGTTTACGCTTGGATTCACATACCACGCATTGTTATCATTTTGGTTCCAATCTGGAGCAACCACTAAAAATAGTCTATCACTTTTTATTTTTTGACTCCTTTTTGATATTAATTTTTTCAAAATTCTAACCGGACAAAGATCAGGATTCGCCGTGTTTGGAGTTAAATACTTTGTAGACACTAGTTGACATAAACTGCCTTTTTTGCTGCGATTAAACGTCGGATTGTATTGTATCCTACCAGTATAGCCGCAGTCCGAGTCCATTTCATCCCTGAAGTGGTACAACTCGCAAGAAGAAGCCTGTCCCGGTCTCCAGTTAAATTCATACGAAGCTAAAGTGTAAAATTTTCGTTGTAATCCTATTGGACTATCTTCGTCCCATGAATTTGCCAGTAATTCAAGCTCCGATTGGTCCAAAGAATCCCAGGAACGTTTTTTTGTTTCTACACAATTTTGGATTTCTTTACGTCTAGCGTTTCTCGCTTCTTTTGCCTTTTTAAACACCGAGTCGTTGAAGGGGTCGATTTTTCGATTAAATTCGTTTTCGTATTTTTCTTGTATATACTTAGCCGCAACGTTGAACATGGTTTTAACTACCGTTGACTTATAGTTTTCTCCATTTGCCTTTTTCATATTCTGCGCCCAATCGGTGAGTATTTGCGATAGATCCTTTTTGGAGGAGGTAGGTAAAAATTTGTGACCGCGTTCATCACAAAATGCTATAAATTGGTTTCTGATGCAAACTTTGTTTTTATTTGAAGATTGTGGAGTTTGGAGGTTTTGTGATAAGAATTCGAGATCGGGTCTGAAAAAAAAAATAGGATGTAAACACGGCGCAGAATTTAATTAATAATTTGGGTTTTTCTACTAGAATCCCTAGTAGAAATTTAACATTAGAATGACGTTTTTCTAATGTTAAACTGTATAAAAGTACGTTATTAAATATGTGCAAATGTCCCGCTTTTTAACGTTAGAATCAAACGTTAGTTAAAACGTTAATCTAACGTTAGATTTTTAAGTTAGAAATACGTTATAAATACGTTTAATTTCTAACTTGCGGAGGGGGCGTGGCCAACTAGGAAATTTCTACCTGCATCATAAAATGGCAGCTGGAGACAAATTTATTCATATAAATAAATCTTAATATATTTTAACAATCATAATATTTTTAAACATAATTTCCTTACATTTATTTATAAAATAGCCATCTTTGTAGGTGGCCCTAAATATTTTTCGTGTAATATCCTGTTATACTTCGATAAATACGTTTACCTCTCAGAAAAACTTTATATTTAGTTAATATTTATTTATACATTCAGAATCTTAAAATATTTTTTCAATTATAGTACAGCGTTGCCAGACTATAATTTTGACTTTTGGGGGATATTTTTTGAAACTTATTATAGAAATAATAAATAATTATCAAACCTAGGCACAAAGCTGTCTGAAATGAGTATTTTCTACTATAGCTAACGTATTAATAATGGAAATTTAAAAAATATTTAAAGTTAGAATAAGGTTAGAAAAAGGTTAGAATTTTGTTAGGAAACTAACGTTAGATTTATGTATTTTAGAACGTTTTTGTCAAACGTTAGTTTTTAAGGTTAGATTTATATATTTTACAACGTTTTTGTATAACGTTTGAGTTAAACATAAAAATGTCACTAATCTAATATGTTAAGTTAGATTCATGTAATTTTCTACCAGGGTAGTGTATATACTTTAGGGAGGTCAAAAAAATAGATGTCCAATGTATATCTCATGGATAACCATTGGATATCCTAGATATAGGCGAACATTTGGATGTCCATGGGATATCTAATAGCTATCCAGCCAATCCAATTTTTGTACTCCATATCCAGAAAGTATATTCCCTGGATATCTAATAGTTATTATGTGCTGTCTGGGATGACATTGTCAAAAAAGTTTAATTTTTTTGATGATAAACATGAAATAAAAAAGGGAAAAAATTTAATATGCCTTTTTGAGCTACGACTAGAACTTTTGGAAATATTGGCACGAAATAGTACGAGTTTACTCGCACTTGATCATTTTTTTTTGTGGATCTGTGTTATTATACTATTCACAGCACCTGCGCTAGAATAGTATTATACGGTAGTTTTCAATTTTTCAAAATCGCCAAATAACGTCCTTGACAAAAAATTCTGGGATATAATAACTCAAGAACGAATAATCCGATCGACTCAAAATTTTTAGGAAACATCAAGTTCTATGAGGGGAAGATCCCTATTGTTTTTGAAAGTAATCCTGCCAAAAACAAAAAAAAAGGGGGGTTAAACTTTTAAAAAAATCGAAAAAAGCTAAAAGAAATTTCGATTAACGTAACTTTTTTACGAAAAATTACTTTTATTATAAGGATCAATTCTACCAATTCTGAAAGTAATCCCAATAAAAACAAAAAAATTATGAGGTGTTAAACTTTTTAAAATAATAAAACTATTATTATTATTATTATTATTATATAATTTTCAAAAATATATATATTTTTACTTTTTCGCAAAAAAAAAATTAAAAAAAAATCTACAATTTTTTTTGTTTTTCGCAAAAGAACTTTTAAAAAAAATCGTGTTGTTTTTTTAATTATTTATTTAAAGTATTTGGGGAAATTCAATATACCATTTACCGTGAAGTATACAGTGCGGTCCAAAAGTCACCCCCCCCCCCCTCTTAAATTTAGAACTCTTAAATAAGACAAATTAAACTATCTTTAAGCATATATTTGATACTTTTATCTCTTAAAATGTGAGCAGGGGGGCATGGGGAAATTTTTTTAAATGGAAAGGGGGGTCGTTTGATACATCATTTTAAAGCCTTTAAAATTTTCTATATAACCATACATTTTTAAAATTTTTAAACATGTTTTTTAAGGTTTTGATTTTTCAGTTTTTTGTGCTAAAAAAATAAATTTTTAAGTTTTTTTTTTGTTAATTTTTATTTATGTCAACTAAAATTAGTGTAAAAGTATAATTTACTTTTTATCATTATGAAATTAGGCATCTTTAAAAAATTGTTTGGATTTTTTAGAGAAATTTTGATAAAAATACCCATTTTCAACCCTATTTTAAACCCAAAAAAAAATGTTTAAAAACAAAATAAAAAATTTACAGTTAAATGGAGAATTTTACAAGCTTTAAAATGATGTATCACACGACCCACCTTTCCATTTTAAAAAATGTCGCCCCATGCCCCCCTGCCCACATTTTAAGAGCTAAAAGTATCAAATATATGCTTAAAGATAGTTTAAGTTGTCTTATTTAAGAGTTCTAAATTTGAAATCGATATCTCAACTCGTTCAAAAGTTAAGAGGGGGGGCTGACTTTTGGACCGCACTGTATATTGGAATGCGTTGCAATGCATATCTTCACGGCTTGTTACTAAGTATATTAATTATATTATAAAATGTTTCAAAACTCGATAATCTAGAAACCAACTAAACTCAGTATCTCAAAGTGCGTTTTAAGGAAAGATAGATAAATTTAGTACATATTTTTTCGGTTATTCAATGCCAAACGTTCAGTGTATATTTTTATAGACTGTAAATTCTTAATTTATTCCTTTTTCAACATGATTCCAACTAACATACTCGTGACATTTGCACTTATTTTAATCACTTCTTTTTTCTGTTATTATAAAAAAATAATCAGTGTTAGAAAAAGACTAAATTGGGTGAAACAAGTGCCAGGATATCCATTGCTGGGATGTGCTTTGGATTTTACAAAAGGACCAACGCGTAAGTAAAGCCTTCTTATATCTTCAAGTCCATTTTTAGTACCGAACATGCCGCAAAAACACTACTATAATAATAATAATTATTATTATTATGGTATATATATATATATATATACAGGGCGGGCCATCTAAGACGTACAGGGCGTTTTTTGGAATTATTTCTAAAGCTGCCAATTTAAAATTGATACTATTGATTATAGACCCAATAAGCTATAAATCTGACTAAACAAAATTTTTTAACTAGCTTTGGTTTTGGAGTTACGGTCATATGAAACTGAATTTAATTGGTAAACTTTAGTTAAAACTTCTAAAATCTGAAAAACTGTTGCGTTTTCTTTAACGTTCCATACTTTTCATAACTAATAACGTTAGTTTTAAGACAAAACACTGAAATTAAAAAATAGTTATTTTTAAATTTTTTTAACAGTGTATGAGTAGAAGTAGATAAAGCTTGCTGTGACACTTTACTAAATCTTGTAAAATGACAATTCACTTGTCAGTGGTTTGAATAATTTTGAAAATGTTAGTTTTTTATTTATGAACAAGAAAAATACTTAATAATTATAATAAATAAATAGATATTTAGAAAAATAAAATAATAGCATGTATTAGGAAGTTACAGTTTGTAAACCATGGTTTGGCGAAAAATTATTATTCAGTGAGAAGTTTTAAAATTATAACTTGGAAGTGATAAAAGATTATAAATAAGCAAGAAAAGCCTGGTGCATGTTTATTTTTCATAAAAATGGTGCAGTTTTACCTCGAGTTTTACTTAAATTTGGGTTTTACTTGTCTCGGAAGCCAAGAGATACAAGAGCTAATACAATGAACTAAATTATACTTCTAATTGCTTAACTTAAATAAAAATTCAAATACGTATCTATTTAGTTTTTTTTATTTGTTTTTAGTTATAAATTTATTGTGTAGACCTTATTTTTATAAAAGTTCTTAAAACGTTCAAAAACTACATGTATTCAAATTATGCTGGTTGGTGATAAAATTCAGAAGCACTTTTAACTGATTCCTATTTTTTAATCCATTTTTCACTAATTTATCAAAAAAATAAGTTTATTTTTTAATTTTGAACATAGTTATTGCGAAAGAAAAAGTAAGTTGACATCATAGGTAAAATAAATTGACATTTATGAAAGACTCACGATTAGAAAAATTTTATCACAGCAAACTAAATAAAATCATTTTATTTAAATACACTGTAAGAAAATTTTAAAATTATTAATTTTTCAATTTAAATTTTTTGTTTAAAAAATTGAGTTACTAGTTACAAAAAGTATTGAACGTTAAAGAAAAAGCAAATATTTTTAGATTTTCAAGTTTTTAACTAAACTTTATCATTGAAATTCAGTTTCATATGGCCGCAACTCCAAAATAAAAGCTAGTTAAAATGTTTTGTTTGGTCAGACTAATAGCTTATTGGGTCTATAATCAATAGTTTTAATTTTAAATTGATAGCTTTAGAAATAACGCCAAAAAATTACCTATACGTCTTAGATGTCCCGCCCTGTATATATATATATTATATATATATATATATATATATATATATATATATATATATATATATATATATATAACAATTTTGAGGTCCCAGAATGACTATAAATAAAGTATAATAGTATATTATCCAATACATACAGATAATAAGACAATTACCAGCTTTATTTTAAATAGATAAACTCAATAATAACCCCCGCGTGGCTTTTACTTTATTGAGTGAATAATTATTTATTTTACCCACTCAACTGTCACTTGTCAAATTATTTTCTTGTAAATGTCATTAAAATTTTTAATAAAAATATGAATTCCTAAGCTATTTATTGGATAAAACCTTGTATGGCACTCATGGGTAAACCGATATTGCCCTCTCGAAAATATCTTACTTTACCCACTAGTACCATAAATAACAAATTTTAAAATTTCACGTGAAAACCAAAAAACAAGATGGCCGACCTGTCAAGTGACATTTTTTGAACGGGAGGTCGTAGAAACTTGAAAAATTCGGTGTGTAGGGATACAATGCAAACAAAAATCGAAAAAACCAAAAAACAAGATGGCTGACCTGTCAAAAAGTGACATTTTTTGAACGGGAGGTCGGCCATCTTGTTTTTTGGTTTTGTCGATTTTGGTTTGTCATTGTATCCCTACACACCGAATTTTTCAAGTTTCTACGACTTTGCTCTCAAAAAAATCCAAAAGCAAGATGGCCGACCTGTCAAAGTGACATTTTTTGAACGGGAGGTCGTACAAACTTGAAATTCGGTGTGTAGGGGTACAATGCAAACAAAAATCGACAAAACCAAAAAACAAGATGACCGACCTGTCAATGTAACATTTTTTGAACGAGAGGTCGGCCATCTTGTTTTTTGGTTTTGTCGATTTTGGTTTGTCATTGTACACCTACTTACCGATTTTCAAGTTTCTACGACCTCCCGTTCGAGAAATGTCAGTTTGACAGGTCGGCCATCTTGCTTTTGGATGTTTTTGAGGCAAAAAGTCTTTGTTGCTGGTACCATTATCATATTTCTGGTTGCAGCAACCATAAAAATAGTTGTTCCGTATTTAACTATATACAGGGTGTTCCAGAAATCGGGTAGAGAAATTTTAGAGGTGATTCTAAATACAAAAATATGAAAAAAAGTTCCTATAAAGGTTGGTCCGAAAACGAGCCCTAAGGGAGCTACGGCCCTTCTAAGAGTGTCCCTAAAAAAGAGTTTTTATTTAATATGTCTTCTTCTTCCTTTATTTTGGCCTTTTCTCAGTGAGATAATTAGCCAGATCCCTCTTAGTTACTCAATTCACCAAGAGTGGTTCTTGTCTGGCTTTTCACCATGCCCACTCCTGTTTTGATTATATAAAATTTCTAGTCTTCTGTAAGACCTTTTCTTTTTCTTTTCCTTCTTCCCTTTTCGTGTTTACTGTTGGTTGTGTTAACTGTTGCCAAAGCAGTTTTTTCTAATTTGTAATTATATTTGCGCATGCGCTAGTATATAAAATATTTTTGTACGTATAAAAACTTCTTCACGTGTTAGTTGCTTCCAAATCAAAATTTATCAGCATTAAAAATGATTAAAAAACATAAAATTCCCTTCTTACTCCAATATAATCACATGTTCGTCATTTTACTGTACATCTTCCATACAATCACTATAAAATATATAAAATCGAATCCATGCCCCGGATTCTAAGATAGCAAATAAATAATACTAAAACACTTGATGCTAAAAATTAAACGCGCTTAACGTATTACTAATTCCTGCCGAAAGTACATATTACTCGTTTCACTGATGAAATGCAACTGATTTAATATGTCTTTTACCCTATTAACCACAATAACGAAATTTTACACAATTTCTGTACGAGTTCTGGAACACTCTGTATCTGGTTGCCACAATCAGACTTAGAGATAGAACTGTGCTATATTTAATACCGAAATAAACTAAAAAAATCACTGTTTTCAGATTTTATCCCCCAGGTACAAAAATACATGAAAACCTACGGGAAAATAGTTTACCTTCAAATGATTATCGAAAACGTTCTATTAGTCACAGATCAAAAACTTTTGGAGAAAGTTTTAAGTTCAAGTTCGTTGGATGTTTTGACCAAATCGGCCAATTATCGATTTACGAATAACTGGATTGGTACTGGACTTTTAACATCTGCAGGCAAGTATTTATTGTGGGTAATATGACTTATGTACAGATATACCCCTGCGTACTTTACATAATTGTCAAGTTCCATATTGTTTTTGAAAATAATTTCCCCAAAAACAAAAAAGTTATTGGGTAAACTTTTAAAAAAAAGTCGAAAAAAGTTGGAGAATACTAATTTTGAAAAAAGTGTCTACATTATTATACCAAAATAACACAGCCACACAAAAAGAAAAAAAATCTGGACATGTATTTCTATGTATTTTGGGTCGCTGAATCCGAATCTAAGGTCAAAATATGATTAGTTTTCGAGATAACCTCAAAAAACGTAATTTTTGAGTATGAGAATAACGTTTATTCAATACATACAGATAATGAGACAATTACCAGCTTTATTTTAAATAGATAAACTCAATAACAACCCCCGGGGGGCTTTTACTTTATTGAGTGGATAATTATTTATTTTACCCACTCAACTGTCACTTGTCAAATTATTTTCTTGTAAATGTCATTAAAATTTTTAATAAAAATATGAATTCCTAAGCTATTTATTGGATAAAACCTTGTATGGCACTCATGGGTAAACCGATATTCAGGCCTATTCACATGTACCATTGAAATCTATTCAATATTGACAAAAATTACAATACCATGCAATTTTAATACAGTTGACGTAAATGACCTTGCAATTTTCGTCAATATTGCCACACATTTCAATCTCAATGGTACATGTGAATAGGCCTGATTGCCCTCTCGAAAATTAACCTGCTTGGCTGACGCCTCGCAGGTTAATTTTCTCATGGGCAATATCTTACTTTACCCACTAGTACCATAAATAACTATTTTTCCAAAACTAATCATATGAGGTGCTATATAGACCTCAGATTCGGACCCAACATACATAGAAATACATGTATCGTTAAAAGTACCAGACTTTTTTTTTGTGTGGCTGTGTAATTTTTCTTAAAATATTTTAGGTTTAAAATGGAAAGCCAGAAGAAAGATAATAACTCCAGCCTTTCATTTTCAAATTTTAGAGCAATTTGTGGAAATTTTTGAAAAACAAGTCAATACGTTCGTCAAAAAAATTGAACAACGCGTAAACAAGGGTAGTTTTGATGTATATCCACTAGTGTCTTTGTGCGCTCTAGATATTATTTGTGGTAGGTAGGTAGGTATAGCTATAGATAGGTACCCTGGTAGAAATTTAACGTTAGAATAACGTTTTTTTAATGTTAGAAAACTGTATAAAAGTACGTTATAAAATATGTGCAAATGTCCCGCTTTTTAACGTTAGAATCAAACTTTAGTTACAAACGTTAATCTAACGTTAGATTTTTAAGTTAGAAATACGTTATAAGTACGTTTAATTTATAACTTTCGGAGGGGACGTGGCCAACTAGGAAATTTCTACCTGCATTATAAAATGGCAGCTGGGGACATATTTATTCATATAAATAAATCTTAATATATTTTAGCAATCATAATATTTTTAAACATAATATCTTTACATTTATTTATAATAGCCATCTTTTTAGGTGGCCCTAAATATTTTTCGTGTAATATGCTGTTATACTTTGATAAATACGTTTACCTCTCAGAAAAACTTTATAGCTTACGTATTAATAATGTAAATTCAAAAAATATTTAAAGTTAGAATAAGGTTAGAAAAAGGTTAGAATTTAGATGGGAAACTAACGTTAGATTTATGTATTTTATAACGTTATTGTCAAACGTTAGTTTTTAAGGTTAGATTTATATTTTTTATAACGTTTTATAACGTTTGAGACTAAACATAAAAATGTCACTAATCTAATGTTATGTTAAGTTAGATTTGTGTAGTTTTCTACCAGGGTAGGTAAGTCATTAGACAAATTATCGTAACCGACACCATAATTTGTTTATATGAATATCTCGAAGGGGATACTTATAATATAGGGGTCACTACGAGGGTTTTTTTTTCGTCGTATTTGGGAGTTTTAAGGGATGTTTTTTTTAAATTATATGTAGATACTTTTACTTATTTTTTCCAAAAAAAAATCTAAAGGTTTTAGGAGAAGTTCTCTCGCTCAACCGAATCACATATTATCTTCTTGCTTTTGAGTGTATTAAATTATTATTAAATTAATTAAAAATATATATGTCATTATAATACAGTTTTTCCCATTGTCCCATTATGCCCCCAAACATATCCAATACCCTAGTAACATTGATCTTGGACAAGTTTCTTGACCAGAGTACTTGACAAAGTTCTTTGTAAAGAATTGGACAATTCTTGAGCAAGAGAATTAATCAAGATTCTGTATCCAGACTTGGGCAAGACTTTAACAAGATTCTGGAAGCAGAGCGCTTAGCAATACTTTGTCAAGTCTGTTCGTCAAGTCTGTAGCAAGAATTTGACAAGATTCTTGGTCAAGAATCTTGACCTACTCTAACAAGTACGATTTGATCATGACAGAGATCGCTTTTCGATTTCTTGTCAATTTATCTTGCTACATTCTTGCTCAAGACTTGTCCAAGAAATTTGACGAAGTATCTGTAGCAATTCTTTGACAATTATTGATCAAGAATCTGTCGACAGTATCTTGCGCCAGAATTGTCAAAATCTGGATGCAGTTACTTGATCAAGAATCTTGAGCCAGACTTGCTCAAGACTTGACAAAAATTGTTACTATGGTCTGTTTTTTCAAGCAAGATAGTAAATTAAAAATCGCACAGTGAATATTTTCAAAACAGATTCGAATATTGGATGTACGAATATACTGCGTAGTTTATTTTATAAAACATAACTATATTCTACACACAAACATATACTATTCAAACCTGTTGTAAAAATATTTACTGTGCGATTTTTAATTTACTCTCTTGCTTGATGAAACAGACCATATATTTTAGAAACCGCAATGGGAACTCCAATAAACGCCCAAAATAACTTATCATCAGACTATATAACTGCAACAAAAGAAATGTGCAAAATCATAGCAGAGAGGTCGTTTTCCCCGCTTGAAATATTTGACACTTTATACACCATTAGCGCCAACTATAGAAAAGAAAAAAAGGCCCTGAAGATCATACATAGCCACACAACTTCAGTTATCGAGTCTAGAAAGAAAGAACTGGAGAAACAACAAAAAGATTGCGAAGATGACACGGGGGTAAAGAAAAAAGTTGCGTTTTTGGATTTACTTTTGAGGAGTACGATCGATGGGAAACCTTTGTCTGAGAAGGATATCAGGGAGGAAGTTGATACTTTTATGTTTGCGGTAAGTCAGGGCATACCCACCGGCTCGCATAAAAACATAGTACATAACAGTGCGATGCCGTGATTGGCCTGATGTGCCGCCATGTATCTTGTAAGCCGATCACGGCATCGCATTCCTATGTTTTATGTTCTTATACAAGCTTCTGGATAGGCCTTAAGGTGCCAACCACAGGTTTGGACTTTTTAATTATATTTTTTTTTATTTCTGTTTATAACCTATCGAGAAGACAATATCGGTTTACCCATGAGTGCCATACAAGGTTTTATCCAATAAATAGCTTAGAAATTCATATTTTTATTAAAAATTTTAATGACATTTACAAGAAAATAATTTGGCAAGTGACAGTTGAGTGGGTAAAATAAATAATTATCCACTCAATATAGTAAAAGCCACGCGGGGGTTATTATTGAGTTTATCTATTTAAAATAAAGCTGGTAATTGTCTTATTATCTGTATGTATTGGATAAATGTATTTTTATACCGTTTTTAAATCCAATGACAATGTACTTAACCCTAAAAATTTCACTGTCAATAAAGCACTTAAAACAGCTAAAATTTTAAAAATTTGGTGTACCTCAAGGCTCCGTGTTGTAGTACTTTTTATTGACTCCAACTGTATATGTTATAATTCAAAAGTACAGAGGTACGAAACAGACCATACCAGTTTTTTATTTTTGAGTTATGGTGGTCTTGCATTCACACAAAAAATACATTTTTAAAATTTTTGTGTTATGACACTGTTCTGTAACGTGTGCGATATTTCACAACAAGTATCTAAAATATTTTATCAAATATTTTAAATTTAAATTAAATATTAATCCGAAAACAAAGTGGATTACCTTGGACAAAAAAATATATAATAACAATACCTTATGGTACAAAGATCAATCAATATGTGAGTTCTCACGCAAAAAGGGACGAGGAGAAACAAATAAGTTTGGATAAATTTACTTATAAGTCTAGAAACTCCAAATACAAAAATATTCTTTTTTTACCTTCAGCCAGACGATTTAGCACTACGCACTAGATTAAAAACGGTTGGTATTTTTGTTCTGTAAGTCACGAGATGTCAGTTTTTATCTATGACAACTTTCACATACAAGAAATGCATTAAGGCCCGGTTGTACAAACCTGGTTTAACTTTGAGCGGAGTTCCTTTACCATTGAAACACATGACAGTTGAGCTAGGTTCAAATTTAAGCGAGGTTTGTACATGCGAATCTTGGTGTACGTATTTTTTGCAGGAAATAATTTCTAATAATGAAAGTAAGAACTATCAATTAAAAATAAATAAATAAGTTTTTAAAATTACATGATTCTGACATACTATTGATAATTAAGGCTAAATATCCATAATACCAACATTTACTGTTTTAGCACGCAGGGCTATAATCATCAGTTTAGTTCAGCTTTAATCATATTGTTGTATAATATATTAGGGGAAGTCGGCGAAAACTGGACCACAGAGTTAACTGGTCCACATGTATTTTATCAACTTTTTTTATTAGTATTGGCGCCTTAAGGGTAATTCTAATGATATTTAGTTAGTAGTATTGTTTAAAGTATTATATTATTGTCAACGTGTTAGTTGTAGTAAAGAAAGTTCATTTTTTTCGATGAAAAGTAGGCATTTACCTTAACTTTTATTTTTTAATTAATACTTTATTATTAATAGGAGGATATAGACCAATATTTTACCTAATATACTGAGTATTTTGTTAATTATTCTGCATAATTTCCGCCTTCTACTATCTTATTAAGTATTAAAATTTTATGATTTCATTCAGTGGTGTCACTCAGGGTTAACTGGTTCGGGGTTAACTGGACCACTTATGCCAATAAGTTAACTGGGCCACGTCCAGTTAACCCCGGACCAGTTAACCCTGAGATATATCTAATATTTAACATATTATGTTGTCTATTTTAGTGTTAGAATTAAATTTTATTTTTTGTTTAAAATCGTTTTTATTCACAATGATTACAATAGAATACACTTTTGTTAGTGGACCAGTTAACCCTGCCCTATGGGGTTAACTGGTCCAGCGGGGTTAACTGGTTTATCGTTAATAACTTTTTTTATATAAATAATATTTGTCTGAAGTATTAATATGTTCTAACTATAGTAATAATCTACCTTTTGCTATAGAAAATATTTGAAAATTGTTTACAGGTTTTTTGAAAACTCGATATGAAAAAAAGCGGCCCAGTTAACCCCGACTTCCCCTATATTTTAAATAGTCGTTTACTATTTACAAATACAGGGTCCCTGAATGAAGTGACGTAGAGGAAATGCGCCTAATTTCGGATGGTTTCCAAATTTCGGATAGTAGTGTATTTAAGATACTGTCTGCAAAGGTAAACAGAAACCTACTTTTATGTGAAGCCAAAAGTCAAACTAAATCCGTCCTGTAATATGATAACGGTAGAGCTTCTCCCCTTTAAATGGCAGCACAAATCGTTTATATTGCAAATGGCAGTTTTGTGCTCAGTTGCATTATTATGCTTGTTTATTTTATAAATAATCGTTATAAAAGTTCGTGATTCTGTCTTGGGTAAGTTATGATGTTAGTTAAGTTGATCCACTATTCATAATTAAGTAATTTGAAAACGTAAACATTCTACAAATTTCTAATCTAAAAAGCAGAAAGTTGCCTAATTTCGGATAGACCATTTTTGTGCATTTGATTCCCAATTTCGGATATCCGCAAGGTAATTATTATTCAGGATAACCAACCATTAATTATTTTTTTTATAATGATACAACAAACTAAGATAAACAATTTTGAAAAAACGAAAATTACCTAAGATACTAAGATATTCGAAATTGGGAATCTAAAATTATAGTTCCTATAGTAGTAACAAGAAACATAAGCAATGGGATTCAGATCTACTCTTGAAAAATTTTTTTCGGATATGTCCGAAATTAGGAGCCCTTTTTCAAATGCACAAAAATGCGCTGATTTTTTTTAACCGTGTTTTTTGGAAAAATAAACTGTAATAAAATTGCTTTTATAATAAATCATGGTTCGCTATAATAAGTTGTATCTGGTTATATAAAAAAAATATCAAAAAGTAATACCGAGTATTAAATATTGAATACATTGTAAATGGTATCCGAAATTAGGCGACTTTCCTCTATCCAAATTTCACAAAAACGTTCCGGTTAAAAAAAACAAACCTTTTAGGCTATCAAAGTTACTCTTGACCATTATAGTTTCTTATTTAATTTTAGGGCCATGACACCACAGCATCAGCCCTCACGTTTGCGTTATATTGTCTGGCAAAAAATCCTGATGTTCAGGTAAGTTCATAAGGTATGTTGTCCAAATAGGACCCCCTTAGAGGACGTTCAAGTATTACGTTAGCAATATTTGGGCAAAATTCATACACTACACTGCCCTCTTAGTTAAAACGTCCTAACTAACAGTTTTGTAATTTTCGGCTTATCTGCATAGGGGCTGTCCATATATTACGTAACGCAATTTTTCAAAAAAACGACCTACAAAAGGCATTACAGATCGTTCTGTTTCTTGAGTGTTTGTTAGACATTGGCTTAGGTACACATTTGTGTTCTGTGAGTACACATTCCGCGCGAAAATGTATCATCGCCGATGATTCATCGGCAAGATCACGCAAGAACAGGGCCGTAAGATTTTTTTTTTAATATCAATGTCAACAGTTTTTTTACTGATTACATTATTATTTAAATATGCATAGTTTCGTCAATTTTTGTGTGAAAAAGGGAATTATGGGCCACTAAATAGTAATTTATGTTGAAATAAAAATACATCTGCCAAGCTTAGGAAATAAACATTAAATTTATTAAATTTCGTTACGTAACGTTTACCTAGACTCTGACCCGCCCCCCCTAGACACGTTACGTAATATATGGACAGCCCCATATACCGGTTGTTCTATGCCATATTTATCTAATTCCAGGGTTACCACTAGTCAGGGAAAACAGGGAAGTCAGGTAAATTGAAACTGAAACCTGGAAGTCAGGGTATTTGGCCATTTATTCGAAAAATGTAGGGAACATAGCAATGTTAGTTAGGACGTTTTAACTAAGGAGGGCAGTACATACCCCTGTCTGTCCCCTTGCTAACTTAAGATCCAGATCTAGTGTCCCTAGTTTGGACCGCAATGTACACTAAAAGCATTTCAGGATCAAGCCTTTGGTGAAGTGGCCACACTATTAGGCGACAAAGATAAGGAATGCACCTATCGGGACTTACAAGAAATGAAATACATGGAATACGTCATAAAAGAAGTTTTAAGACAATATCCATCAGTTCCAATGTACGCCAGACAACTCGAAAATGATTTTGAGTATGATGGTAAGTACTATACAGGGCCGGAAAGAGCCAGCCCGGGCCATGGGGAACCTTTTTCCCGGACACCCCATTTTTGCCAAGATAAAAGTTTTCGCCACTGAAAAAGAGCTTTACCCCTGGCAGAAAATTTTTGCCGGGCCCGGGGAATCTTTTTTTTTAAGTCTAACCCCCCCATAACTTTTTTTATTTTTGGGGGGATAACTTTGAAAAACAATAGGGATATTCCCTCATACACGGAAAGAAATTAGTGGGCTCTGCGCTATACATTATAAGATATTTGGTAACAGTGGCAAATTATAGTGATTTAAGCTATAGATTATAAGGGACACAATAACTAATAATGTTAAAAATAAATTGGAAACGATTATATATATTACAGACACGATTATATTTATTACAGGCAGTATTATAAATTTACGGAAATTTTATTATATTATAAAAATTATTAGCACGGACAATAATTAAATCTATTTAAGCTATAAATGCCATCCTATTTGTTATATTTTATTATTCAATAAACAATTAAAGTATTTCATATAAATTTTTACACTGACTGCCATAATTGTAAGAGAAAGCCTTGTATTTATATAATAAGCGATTATAATTTGCTTGGTATGTGTGTTATAGCGCTCCTAGCTATAATTTTTTTTTCCGTGTAGAACTTGATTCTTCCTGAAAATTTGGAGTCGATCGGGTTATTCGTTCTTGAGACGGACTTTTCAAAGTTTCTTATTTTTTCATGAAACACATTTGTATCCAAAAGAATTTTTTTGTCCAGGACTTTTTTTGGCGATTTTGGAAATTCGAAACTACCGTATACTATTCTAGCGCTACGCGCTGTGAATAGTATGATAATGAAGTGTTCATTTTTTACTACTAACCTTTAAAAAATTTATCATTTTAATCCTGCTTTTTAAAAATAATTCGTATTTTTTTAAATGTCAATATAATGTTTTGATTGAACTTTAAAAACAAGATATACAGGGTGTATTTCAAATAGGGTCCGATATTTTAAGGCGTGATTCTACATCAGAAAATATGACAAAAAGTTCCTATAAACATATGTCTAAAAATGCGTCGTAAGGGAGCTAAGCCCCTTTGAAAGTAGCTAAAAAAATCGGTTTTTATTTAATAACTCAGGAACCCTTTGAGATATAGCAAAGAAATTTTGCATGTAAACTATAGTCCGTCCACTTATGCAAGATAGTAAGGGACGCGGCCTGTTTTACACCACAGAGCGCATAAATAGCATAATTATGCATAAATAGTAGTGTATAATTTATTTAACAGATGTCGGTACTGTTTTCCTGGAAAAGGCCTATCTAAAAACTCGCATAACTAGCATAGTACATAAGAACGCAATGCCAGGATTGGCTTGATGTGTCGTCACGTATCTTGTAATGGTTGTTATGCGAGCCTCTGGATAGGCCTTAAGTTGTAATTGTAACCTAAAAATTTGACGTTTTCCTTGTGTTCAATATAATTTACGTTTGTACAATATGTAGAATATGTTAATTTAGTGTGAGTGTATGAAGAATAAACCAAAAAAGTACCTTTTTTAATACCATACAAAATAACATTAAGTATAACCATTTTTTTATGTAACTTTCTCTTCTTTTATTAGCTTTAACGACCGTCAATCATTTCATAGACAAAAAATGTCACAATATTTTATATGTTAAAAGGTACGAGTTTTTAACCAATGATGTAGCTTAAAAATCGCGGGAATTTTAAACTACTATCTTGTATAATTGGACAGACTATAATCTTAATAAGGCCCATCCTCGTATTTTGTTTTCATGTTCTTATTTTAACCAGGGGTCTGCGAAACGGGGGGGCTTATTAGTTTTTGTCCCAAACTTTTTTCTGTGAAACGTTTTTGTAATTTTATTTTTGGAAAATGATTCCTCAGGTCAAAATACACAAAAGATGCTCCTGTTGTAATACTGTAGGATTAACCGTTTTCTAGAAAAGTTCATTTGAAGGTGAAATTTCACGGTTTGAGAACGAAAAATTAAATACTAAAATGTTGAAAACGGAAATTTCAATGATTCAGCGTGGATATACATCAAAAACTAAGAAAAAAAACCATATACAGGTACTTCCAAAAATCAATTCTAAGGGAGATATGGTCTCCTAAAAATGCACCATTTTTAAAGGGCCAGTAGCTTTGTAAGCGATTTTTCGACCTACATGTAAAGAAACTTTTTTCTTAGTTTTTGATATGGAATAACCTTGTATCATTGTAATTTTGGTTTTCAACAAGAAACAAATGAGCATCAGTCAGCATCAGTCTGCGCGTAGTCAGGGCCGTAGCGAAGGAGATTTGGTGGGGGGGAGCAGGTCAAAAATTACAACTTTTTTTAGCCTAAAAACACAACTTTTTTCCTCAACAAAAAAAAGTTCATGACTAAAATAAAAAAAAAGATCCCACCCTTTCTCAAAACTCAAAAAGTTCATGACTTAAAAAAAGGTCCCTCCCTTTCTAAAAAAAAGTACATTCGTAAAAAAAGTCCCCACCCCTTTCGAATTCTATTATTTATTTTTTCATGGTTTGAGAATCCTTACTTTTATATTTCTTACAATATTTATCTACAACTTTTTTCACAAGATTAAAAATTTATAATTTTATTATTTTTAACCCATGAAATATGCAAGTTTTATATTTTGAATCCACGAAATATACAAGTTTTTTGAAAATCCCAACTTTTACATGAAATTTAGTACTTTTTTCCCAGAATTAAAAATTTATTATTTTATTATGTTTATCCCATGAAAAAATATGCAACTTTTATATTTTTATTCCATGAAATATGCAAATTTTTTTATTCTAAGGTTTAAAAATCCCAATTTTTATATTTTAAAGCCATAAAATTTAAAACTTTTAACCCAAAATTAAAAATTTATTATTTTATTATGTTTATCCCATGAAAAAATATGCAACTTTTATATTTTTATTCCATGAAATATGCAATTTTTTTTATTCTGAGGTTTAAAAATCCCAATTTTTATATTTTAAAGCCATAAAATTTAAAACTTTTAACCCAAAATTAAAAATTTATTATTTTATTATGTTTATCCCATGAAAAAATATGCAACTTTTATATTTTTATTCCATGAAATATGCAAATTTTTTTATTCTAAGGTTTAAAAATCCCAATTTTTATATTTTAAAGCCATAAAATTTAAAACTTTTAACCCAAAATTAAAAATGTATTATTTTATTATGTTTATCCCATGAAAAAATATGCAACTTTTATATTTTTATTCCATGAAATATGCAAAAATTTTTATTCTAAGGTTTAAAAATCCCAATTTTTATATTTTAAAGCCATAAAATTTAAAACTTTTAACCCAAAATTAAAAATGTATTATTTTATTATGTTTATCCCATGAAAAAATATGCAACTTTTATATTTTTATTCCATGAAATATGCAATTTTTTTTATTCTTAGGTTTAAAAATCCCAATTTTTATATTTTAAAGCCATAAAATTTAAAACTTTTAACCCAAAATTAAAAATTTATTATTTTATTATGTTTATCCCATGAAAAAATATGCAACTTTTATATTTTTATTCCATGAAATATGCAAATTTTTTTATTCTAAAGTTTAAAAATCCCAATTTTTATATTTTAAAGCCATAAAATTTAAAACTTTTAACCCAAAATTAAAAATGTATTATTTTATTATGTTTATCCCATGAAAAAATATGCAACTTTTATATTTTTATTCCATGAAATATGCAAATTTTTTTATTCTAAGGTTTAAAAATCCCAATTTTTATATTTTAAAGCCATAAAATTTAAAACTTTTAACCCAAAATTAAAAATGTATTATTTTATTATGTTTATCCCATGAAAAAATATGCAACTTTTATATTTTTATTCCATGAAATATGCAATTTTTTTTATTCTTAGGTTTAAAAATCCCAATTTTTATATTTTAAAGCCATAAAATTTAAAACTTTTAACCCAAAATTAAAAATTTATTATTTTATTATGTTTATCCCATGAAAAAATATGCAACTTTTATATTTTTATTCCATGAAATATGCAAATTTTTTTATTCTAAGGTTTAAAAATCCCAATTTTTATATTTTAAAGCCATAAAATTTAAAACTTTTAACCCAAAATTAAAAATGTATTATTTTATTATGTTTATCCCATGAAAAAATATGCAACTTTTATATTTTTATTCCATGAAATATGCAAATTTTTTTATTCTAAGGTTTAAAAATCCCAATTTTTATATTTTAAAGCCATAAAATTTAAAACTTTTAACCCAAAATTAAAAATTTATTATTTTATTATGTTTATCCCATGAAAAAATATGCAACTTTTATATTTTTATTCCATGAAATATGCAATTTTTTTTATTCTTAGGTTTAAAAATCCCAATTTTTATATTTTAAAGCCATAAAATTTAAAACTTTTAACCCAAAATTAAAAATGTATTATTTTATTATGTTTATCCCATGAAAAAATATGCAACTTTTATATTTTTATTCCATGAAATATGCAAATTTTTTTATTCTAAGGTTTAAAAATCCCAATTTTTATATTTTAAAGCCATAAAATTTAAAACTTTTAACCCAAAATTAAAAATGTATTATTTTATTATGTTTATCCCATGAAAAAATATGCAACTTTTATATTTTTATTCCATGAAATATGCAAAATTTTTTATTCTAAGGTTTAAAAATCCCAATTTTTATATTTTAAAGCCATAAAATTTAAAACTTTTAACCCAAAATTAAAAATTTATTATTTTATTATGTTTATCCCATGAAAAAATATGCAACTTTTATATTTTTATTCCATGAAATATGCAATTTTTTTTATTCTTAGGTTTAAAAATCCCAATTTTTATATTTTAAAGCCATAAAATTTAAAACTTTTAACCCAAAATTAAAAATTTATTATTTTATTATGTTTATCTCATGAAAAAATATGCAACTTTTATATTTTTATTCCATGAAATATGCAAATTTTTTTATTCTAAGGTTTAAAAATCCCAATTTTTATATTTTTAAGCCATAACATTTAAAACTTTTAACCCAAAATTAAAAATGTATTATTTTATTATGTTTATCCCATGAAAAAATATGCAACTTTTATATTTTTATTCCATGAAATATGCAAATTTTTTTATTCTAAGGTTTAAAAATCCCAATTTTTATATTTTAAAGCCATAAAATTTAAAACTTTTAACCCAAAATTAAAAATGTATTATTTTATTATGTTTATCCCATGAAAAAATATGCAACTTTTATATTTTTATTCCATGAAATATGCAAAATTTTTTATTCTAAGGTTTAAAAATCCCAATTTTTATATTTTAAAGCCATAAAATTTAAAACTTTTAACCCAAAATTAAAAATTTATTATTTTATTATGTTTATCCCATGAAAAAATATGCAACTTTTATATTTTTATTCCATGAAATATGCAATTTTTTTTATTCTTAGGTTTAAAAATCCCAATTTTTATATTTTAAAGCCATAAAATTTAAAACTTTTAACCCAAAATTAAAAATTTATTATTTTATTATGTTTATCCCATGAAAAAATATGCAACTTTTATATTTTTATTCCATGAAATATGCAAAATTTTTTATTCTAAGGTTTAAAAATCCCAATTTTTATATTTTAAAGCCATAAAATTTAAAACTTTTAACCCAAAATTAAAAATTTATTATTTTATTATGTTTATCTCATGAAAAAATATGCAACTTTTATATTTTTATTCCATGAAATATGCAAATTTTTTTATTCTAAGGTTTAAAAATCCCAATTTTTATATTTTTAAGCCATAACATTTAAAACTTTTAACCCAAAATTAAAAATTTATTTTATTTTTTTTAAACCCATGAAATATGCAACTTTTTTGATTTCAAGATAGGTGGGGGGAGGCTCCCCCCATAGCTACGGAGTTTATATAACTTATGTTTTAGGAAAAATCATTCCAAAAGGTACAAACATATTAGTTTTTGCATATGGCATTAATAACGATCCCGATAATTTCCCAAATCCGGAAAAATTTGACCCGGAAAGATTCCGGGATAAGGACGGAACTGCGCCATATGCTTATTTGCCGTTTAGTGCGGGGCCCAGGAATTGTATAGGTAAATATTAAGAAAAACAGCCGTAAAAAAATGAATTTCCTCCTAGATCATTAAAAAAAAAAACTGTAAAAAAATTAAAAAAGTAAACAAAATTGAATAAGAAAAAGCTAGCCGTGAAGATATGTAATGCTACGCATTCCATTACATACCATTTATATTGATTGCATTTTCCCAAATACATGAAAAGATTTAAAAAAAAAATAAAAAAAAAATTCAACAATTTTTTTTCTTTTTGCGAAAAACGAAAAATTTTCTTCTATTTTCCGCAAAAAGAAAACTTAAAAAAAAATTTTTTTTATTTTTTTTTGCATTTTTTTTTATCGTTTTTCGTTTTTCAAAAAAAGATCTTTTTTTATGTAATTTATTTAATCTTTTTTTCTTTGAAAATTATTTTTTTAAGTATTTGGGAAAATGCAATATACCATTTACTGTGAATAATATATAATTACATAACTTCACGGCTTTTTATTTTCTAAAGTTAAAAAAAAAATTGGGAGTCAGCAAGTTTTTTTACTATTAAATTCGTTTTTAATGCCCAAAAATACATAAGAACAATATAGTCTCGTTAAAGGCATATCAACAGGCTCGCATAAGAACATAGTACATAACAATGCGATACCGTGATTGGCTTGATGTGCCGCCATGTATCTTGGAAGCCAATCACGGCATCGCATTCTTATGTTTTATGTTCTTATGCAAGCCTCTGGGTAGGCCTTGAGTCCTAACCGTTAAGTAATTGACGTTCTAGCGTTTCTAACGTTCATCTAACGTTAAACGCCTAACGTTTTTCTAGACGTTAGATGTCCAAAGTTAATCCAACGTTATATGTCTAACGTTCCTCTAAGGCTAGATGCCTAACGTTTATATAACGTTATGAGTCTAACGTTCTTCTAATGTTGGATGTTCAACGTTCTTCTTATGTTTCATGTCTAAGGGAGCCCCCACACTTATAGATTCGTCGGATACTCGACCAAATTGCAGTGGACCAGCTGAAGGTAGGCACTAGTGGTAATTTTATTCACGCCTACCTTCAGCTGGGAGCTCCCTTAGACATGAAACATAAGAAGAACGTTGAGCATCCAACATTAGAAGAACGTTAGACTCATAACGTTAGATAAACGCTAGGCAGCTAGCGTTAGAAGAACGTTAGATACACGTTGGACATCTAACGTCTAGAAAAACGTTGGACATCTAACGTCTAGAAAAACGTTGGACATCTAACGTCTAGAAAAACGTTAGGCGTTTAACGTTAGAAGAACGTTAGAAACGCTAGAACGTCAACTACTTAATGGTTAAGACTTAACGTTAGATGAAAAGTCCAAACAAAATTTGGCAAACTTTCATTTAACGTCCCTGGTAGAAAATTACATAAATCTAACTTAACATAACATTAGATTAGTGACATTTTTATGTTTAGTCTCAAACGTTATACAAAAACGTTATAAAATATATAAATCTAACCTTAAAAACTAACGTTTGACAAAAACGTTATAAAATATATAAATCTAACCTTAAAAACTAACGTTTGACAAAAACCTTATAAAATACATAAATCTAACGTTAGTTTCTAACTAAATTCTAACCTTTTTCTAACCTTATTCTAAATTTATTTTTTTAAATTTCCATTATTAATACGTAAGCTTTAGTAGAAAATACTCATTTCAGACAGCTATGTGCCTAGGTTTGATAATTAGTCTGGCACACTGTATTAGAATTGAAAAAATATTTTAAGATCTTGTATAAATAAATATTAACTAACTAAATATAAGGTTTTTCTGAGAGGTAAACGTATTTATCGAAGTATAACAGCATATTACACGAAAAATATTTAGTGCCACCTAAAAAGATAGCTATTTTATAAATAAATGTAACGAAATTATGTTTAAAAATATTATGATGGCTAAAATATATTAAGATTTATTTATATAAATAAATTTGTCTCCAGCTGCCATTTTATGATGCAGGTAGAAATTTCCTAGTTGGACACGCCCCCTCCGAAAGTTAGAAATTAAACGTACTTATAACGTATTTCTAACTTAAAAGTCTAACATTAGATTAACGTTTGTAACAAACGTTTAATTCTAACTTTAAAAAGCGGGACATTTGTACATATTTTATAGCGTACTTTTATATAGTTTTCTAACATTAGAAAAACGTTATTCTAACGTTAAATTTCTACCAGGGGTTAGTCATTTTAACAAGGGACTAGTCTAGTTCCTTGGAAAACTGTCGTATAATATCCTTTTATTTTTCAGGACAAAAGTTTGCCATGCTAGAGATGAAAGTCTTTCTGTCCAACGTACTGAAACATTTTGAGTTGATATCCTGTCCGGAACACGAACTAGTCCTATCTGCCGAAACAGTATTAGTGCCAAAAACTGGAGTTTATATTAAACTCAAGCCAAGACAATGGTGATAGAAAGGATTTTAATTACCCTATTTTAAACATTTATAGATTTAAAACAAAATAAAGAAACACTTTTTATATACTCAAATTTGTTTCAATACAACTAAGAAAACAGTAAATTTTCTTCTGTTCTTTTTTTACCAAATGTTTTCAAAATATACATAATATTTATATTATGCAAAAATATTGAGAATTTTAATTGTCAGTAGTTATAACTAACTAGTCATTAAGCCTGTTTTTCAAAAGGGCTGTTCATATATAAGCCCGTACAGTTTTCAATGATAAATGCACCTTCGTCATTTTTGTTAACGAAGTTTTTTTTGTCACTAGATCTTCCAAAAGAAAATTTTGGTGTTTCAGCCTTTTCTCATCAGTAGACCTAATGATTAGGCCAGGTTTCAGACTTCCAGGTATATGACAGACAGAAAGATAGACAGACATACACTGCCTTCTAAGCTGAAAGGTCCTATCTGTGTATGTTAAACCTATGTAGATAGGACCTTTCAGCTTAGCACGGCAGTACATACAGACATATTAATTTTATTATATGGTGCAGTTCAAAAGTCACCCCCCTTTTAACTTTTGAACAAGTTGAGATATCAACTTCAAATTTGGAACACGTAAACAAGACAAACTAGCTTTTTGGATATACATGATATTTTTAGCTTTTAAAATGTGGGCAGGGGGCATGGGGGTCACTTTTTTAAATGAAAAGGGTGGTCATGTGATACATCATTATAAAGTTTTCTATTCGACCACATAGTTTTAAATTTATTTTTAAATATTTTTTGGTTTGGAATTTTTTATTAAATTAAATCCGCCATTTTATAGCCAATGTAAAGTTATAAAGTTTCGTTTTTATCGAATAAAGATTTATCTTTTATTGGGAGGATTGGTGTAGTGGACTACCGCGTCGTACTAGACGAGTTTACTACCCAACATAGCGTGAGTTCGATTCTCACCGGCGCCGATTTGCCTTTTTCAGTTAATTAATAATTGAAATTTGGCGAAGGCGTAAGTGAAGCGGACACTCCCTATAAATTGGTTCGAAAGTCAATTAAAGCCGGTGGTTCCCTCTACTACTAGCCCACACAAGTCCTGGACTTAGGGGATGCTTAATTAAGTAGAATAGTACGAGGTTAAACAAAATGTATATGTAAAAAAATGTAAATCTTAATTTTGGGGGTGGACATAAATTAAATTTGGGAAAATGCAATATATATCTAAACGGCTTGTTTTACGTTTACATTTTTACGTCGTATATGTACAGTTGATTTCCACAAAACTGGAAAAGTGGGGTTAAGTAAAATTTCATTTTTTTCATAAAATTTAGTTGTGTGAATGTGGATTATTTAAATGGGGTTATGCCTGTTTGAAAAATAAGGTTAGTTTAACCATGTCAAAAATCATATGTTATTCTATGCATTTGTGTTTAGTTAATACTATTTGGATTTTGAAGCGTATCTCTATTGTTATTTACTGTATTTCTGCTCTTAAATATCCCTATTCTAAAATGTCTATTATTAAATCCCCTTATCAATATATTTTGTATCTAATAAACTTGTTTTAAATACCTTTATTTTTAAAAAACACTACTAGTATATTGGTCTCCTACAACTAGGTATTCCTCATAGTTCCTTAATTTAAAAATTATAATTATGGGTTTTACACCAGTATTCTTCGAGTATTCTTGTTTTTCTGCTTTATCTCTCCCAATTTTAAAAAAATACACCAACATTTTTTGACTTTGACATTGATGTGGCAATAACAATATTGACACTAAATTTATTAACAAGTAAACAAATATTTGTCAAATGAAAGATAGTTCACAATGTAATTTTTTTTTTATAACCCCACTTTTCCAGTTTTGTTGAAATGAACTGTAAAAAGACCTGAAAATAAAAAATATATTGGCTTACTTGACATCAATCTCCTCCTCCTCCTCTTCATTCTCCTCCTCAAAACAGTTGCCATCATAGTGAAGTACAGGATCCTCAAAATCAATTTCAGATTTTATCTGAAACAGTTCAACGTCCGTTTGATGTTCAATTTTAATGTTGTCCGGTTGAAACTCTTTTATACTGTTTAAATCTGAAAGACTGGTTATATCTTTTTCATAAAAATTGTAGTAATTTAGAATTTTTTTCTCGGTTTTCATGAAGGTTTCGTATAAGTTATATGCCTTTTTAGCTAGATCCAAGCATTCATGGCATATGACTGGATCTATTGATACTGACAGGTTCTACAAGACAAAATACCCACATGTTACTTCATATTCAAAATACCCACATACAGGGTGTTCCAAAACTTGCATAGAGAAATTTTAGAGGTGATTTTACATACAAAAATATGAAAAAAAGTTCCTATAAAGGTTGGTGCGGAAACGAGCCCAAAGGAAGCTACAGCCTATTAACCACAGTAACGACCCAGGTAGCAAGTGATGTTATGTTACAAGAAATTAACATCAATTTTGGTTGTATTTTTAAACTAAATCATAACATCACATAATATTAAAAAATAACATTTATTAAACATCACATTTGCAACGTTACAGGTGAGACGTGACAACCATGTTATTTAATAACAAATATTTACCAACGCTGTGAATATATCGCATGTCACATATTAACGTGGCTTTCACGTGAATGTCATGTTATTTTGCTTCTCACCCACGTTCGAACCAAAAAAATCGATATAAGATGATGTTGGTAGAGTAAATCATTATAAGGAAATTGTATACACATTATTCGATTTCCAAGAGGCTCTGCCGGGCTTCTCAAGACCACGGATTAAGGGAATATATTCTCCGCTTAATCTGCAATTTCGTATTTAGAATCTATCTGTTTCAATCTGTGATTGTTTCAATTACTGATTGATTTTAAATTGTTTATAGGGTTATGGCGTTTTTAATGTTTTTATTTAGAAAAAGCTAATATCCTAGGATATTATTTAAATATTAGAGTACCAGTAACGGCACCCATACGATATTAGATATACCAGCGCAGAAATGTGGATTTATGATGTCACAAACACGTTATTTTCGGGATGTCATTGTGTGATGTTATTAGGGGCGGACTTAGGACATCCCCACCATGCTACATTCTTGTTAAATGTGTCTACAATCTTAACATCACATGTCACATATTAACGCGGTTTTCACGTGAATGCCATGTTATTTTGCTACCTGGGGAATGTTTGCATATGCCTTAATATTGATAAAGGCTATCATTTTATGTGATTTTTATTTGGTAATTTCAACCAAGTTCATTATAAAAAGTTCCCCCCCTCCTCTCAACAAGTCGAGATTTCTAAATATGGTACTATATACTATTTATACACTTCATGCCCCAGTCCTCGCTCTATTTTAGCCCCCCCCCCTTATAGGCCGTATAGGGGGGTACTCAAAATATAAAATCTCTACAGCCTAGAATAAAGTGAGAACGGGTATGAAGTGCATGAATTTTGACAAAATTTGCTTAAATAATACTGGAACCAATAAACGTGATTATTATTATTATTATTAATACTGGAAAGTCCCCTAAAAATAAACTTAATTTGTCACAAAATGTGTATTTTTTAACTAATATTTTAAATTTCATTAGACAAGATAAAACTTAATAAAATATTGATACTACATAAAAAAAAAAATAAATAAATACAAGTGACACACAGCAGAATATAACCATACCATACCATAGTCAAATTGACCCCTTTACTGTGGTTATGTTACAAAAATTAATTCCTGTGACCGAGGGTAAAAAAAAATATTTTGTTTCTAAGATGAGGCAGGGTACAGTTAGGTTAATGTTTATGGGGCTATATTTATTACTTTAGCACTTACCAAATTCGGAAAACTATGGCTTAAAATGTTCTTAAATAAATAATCACTTGTTGTTAAGGCAGTAGGTTCACTTTCCACCAGATTTAAACATATTCGACATAAAGTACTGCTTTCTTGTTTAATTTTTGTACTGCTCTGTGCAATACTCAATGAAAAATCCATTTTTAACAATATTTAATACTATTGTATTTAGTTTATACTTATTTTACTCATATTTATAACGAAAACAACCAAAGAACTATAAAATAACCTCACAATTTTGCCTGTTAGTAAAATGAAGTTAGCTTCAAAATCACACAGTAGTTCAAATAAACCCTCTTCTGAAGTTCAAGGGCAAGGTTGATCAATTAATTTAACTTACAAGGTGGTCCGAAGCAAGTGCGCAAGAAACGGGCTCGGTAGAGTTGTGTTTCACAGGCGCTTGATGTTCGGTATTCGCTAAAGGTCTGACTACGTCACTATTAGTCACTGACTCACTAGTAGTATAGTGAGTCACTATACTATAATCCGTAAATACGGGATAGTGACTCATGCTTAAATTACCATTCCACTTTACGGTCCCTTCAACTTAGCGCGCTATGTATGTAAACGTGGTGTATGTTATATTTTTAAATTTAAGTAAACATTTCTATAGAGAAAGTTTTGTGTAGGTCGTATAATTAATTCAAGTTAAGCTGGCTGATCAGTCGGAAGGAAAAGGTCATAAAAAAACAAAGTTCAAGAAGAAGAAGAAAGTGATTCCGTTTTGTGCAATGTTTTTGTGGTTGCTGTTTTGTGTTTTTCAGAAATATTTTGGGTAAAAATTAGTAATACATAATAGTAGAAGACGGTCCTTCTATAAATTATTAATTTTTTAATAAAAAAAAGTTGAACCCGGATTTAACGAACGCGTTGGCTCGAAATAACAAACCAAACAATGAAGATATGTATGAATTATGAAAAATATATTTTTTTTCTATTTATATTTACGTTATTTTTTAATGTCAGAACATTTTAACTCAAAAAATATCTACATGATAACATCTCCACTCAAGATTATAGCCACTCAGTGACACTCAATTTGGCGCTGCCATTTTAAATTTTGACCCTTGTTTTGACAAAAAATTCGTATTCTACGACCCGAAAAACCCCTATATACCTATTTTGAGTCGGCATGGTTTTATGTTTCATCAAGCAAGATAGTAAATTAAAAATCGCACAGTGAATATTTTTTAAACAGATTCGAATATTGGATGTGCGAATATACTGCGTAGTTTATTTTATAAAACATAAGTATATTCTATACACAAACATATACTATTCAAACCAGTTGTAAAAATATTTACTGTGCGATTTTTAATTTATTATCTTGCTTGAGGAAACAGACCATAATTGTGCAAGCGGCCCCCTTAGAGTTCCTAATTGTTGTTTTTTTGTTTGTTCCAGAAATTCCCCAACCAATAATTTAATTGTTTTAATTTTCGGATAAAATAATTAATAGAAGTTTTTATATTAAACAATAAAAAGTTAAAACATAAATATGCAGAACAACAATATTGACGATAGAAACTCACTAAAAACTGGTGAATTAGAAGTTGAAAGTAGACCACAAACTTTAATTAATCTACAAGGAAACGAAGACGAAAATATTTTATTTAAAAATGAAATGGCGATAAAGTTTGAGAAAGAAATCGAAGACATCAAAATTGAGCCTGTTGAGCAGGATATTGAATATCAAATTAAAGATGAAGAAATAGATTTTGATAAACCAGAACTTATAGATATACCAAATTTTAATACATTTGAGGACATAAATCTTGATATAAGAGAACAAGATATCAAATCTGATAATGTAAAAATGGAAAATTTGATTGATAACAAGCTTCATGACTCTTTTCAGGATTCCTTTTCCAATAAAATGCATTTTCCTAACACTGATACAAAACCATTTCGATGCTCCTATTGTAAAAAGGACTTCGCAAAAAAAGCTCATTTAACGGCACATATTCGCACACATACTTTAGAAAAACCATTTGAGTGCTCTCGCTGTGATAAAAAATTCGCAACAAAATCCGGTTTAACCGCGCATATTCCTACGCATACGGATGAGAAGCCATTTGAATGCTCCTACTGTAACAAGAAATTTACAAGACGAGGTTATTTAGGCGTACATATTCGTACACATACAGATGGGAAACCATTTGAGTGCTCCTATTGCAATAAGAAATTTATAACAAATTCAAGTTTGACCGAACATATTCGTAATCATACAGGTGAGAAGCCATTTGAGTGCTTCTATTGTAAAAAGGGCTTTGCAAAAAAAAGTGTTTTAACTGAACATATTCGTATACATACTTTGGAAAAACCATTTGAGTGCTCCCGCTGTGATAAGAAATTCGGAACAAAATCCATTTTAACGACACATATTCGTACACATACAGATGAGAAGCCATTTGAATGCTCTTACTGTAACAAGAAATTTAAAAGAAGATATTATTTAGGCGTACATATTCGTACACATACAGATGGGAAACCATTTGAGTGCTCCTTTTGTAATAAGAAATTTATAACAAAATCAAGTTTGACCGAACATATTCGTAGACATACGGGCGAGAAGCCATTTGAGTGCTCCTATTGCAATAAGAAATTAACAACAAATTCTGATTTAAGAAGCCATATTGTTACACATACTGCTGAGAAGCCATTTGAATGCCCCCATTGCAATAATAAATTCGCAAGCAAATTTCGTTTAGTCGCACACATTCTTACACATACTGCCGAGAAGTCATTTGAGTGCTCCTATTGTGATAAAAAATTCACAACAAATTCTTCTTTAAAAAGACATGTTCTTACACATACAGCTGAGAAACCATTTAAGTGCACCCATTGCAATAAGCAATTTACAAAAAATTCTTATTTAAGAAGCCATATTCTTAAACATCCATGCTGAGAAGCCATTCTTTAGTAAGCACATCCCTGTAAAAACGTTCTGGTTAATTCTTATTCAGACCTTATAAGATCTTATAAGATTATATAAGACCAATAAGAACTTAAGAGAACATAAATTAGGACTTAATAAGATTTATTAAGAAAATTTACATGAAAGAAAATTCTTGTAGATTCCTGTAAGATTATATACGAAAATTTACTTGACTTATAATGGGTAGGTTTTAATAAGAAAATACTAATTAGAATGTGGATGATTTAGTAAGCAAATTGGTATAAATTTAAACAGCAGGTTTTAAAGAGAAAATTCTAATGAAGTACTAATAAGATATAAACAGAATGTTCATATGTTTTAAGGCGAAAATTCGTATGGTATAGGTGGCGCCACATGTTATTTCCCACCACTAACAAAACTTATTAAATGGATAAAGTCGCTTTCTTGGAATACTGTCAATATAACTTACTAGTCAGCTAATTTGATACACATCGGATTGGTATGGATCAAGATATCCGGAGGCTTTCGGTTTCTTTACTTCCGGTTTCCTCAAATTGATGAAAATGGATTTATGTGGTGTCTATGTCTAGGGGGGTCTTCCTTGACAGGAAACTTCAAATTAAGGCTCTCTACTGCCAGTCTACCAATATAACTCTGTATAAAATTGGTCCTCGCCTCCTCTATTACTGGGATTATCAATATACAGCTAAAATTAACTGACACATAATTGCCATGGCAACTCCAATTAATATTCAGAATTAGTCCTTAACTAAGAATTTAACCATTAGAAGAAATTTTAAATGATAAATCGGGCCTAAAAAACTTTTTCGTAATAGTTATCGGTAATGTTGAACCGGGTACGAGTGTTCCATCTCTAAGAGAGGAAGAAGAAGAAGACGAAAGTGGTTTCGTGTTTATACAAAAGTACTTTTGTGGTGTGCAGCTGCTATTTTGTGTTTTCCAACAAAATTTAGGGTAAGAATTAGTAATAAATGAGGGTCCTTCCATAAATTATTAATTTTTGAATAAAAAAAAAACTTATTTTACGCAAAATAAAATCATTTAACTATGGTCTGTTTCATCAAGTAAGAGAGTAAATTAAAAATCGCACAGTGAATATTTTTACAACAGAGTCGAATATTGGATGTGCGAATATACTGCGTAGTTTATTTTATAAAACAACTATATTCTATACTCAATCATATACTATTCAAACCTGTTGTAAAAATATTTACTGTGCGATTTTTAATTTACTCTCTTGCTTGATGAAACAGACCATAGTTAGTAGTTGATGCCTATTTCCCACCCGTTGCCTATGAAACGGTTGGGAAGTGACGATCAGCTGATTTTATGTATTTGCTGTCAGAAAATTAGTAAACGTCAAATACATAACCTCAAATTGACGAACTAATTTTAAGATAATTTTTGCGTTTTTTTTTTGTTTAGGTGTTAGGTCGTAGGAAAAATAGTTTACGCACCTCGACACAAACCATTTCATTGCACATCGAGTGCTTCCGCAGTTTAGCACGGCGCGGCATATCAATCTGCATATAACCGCTCCTTTAGAAATCTGCAAAAAATACGTTGCAAAATCGCAAAAGCCCTAATTACTCCAAAAAAAAACTTTAAAGTACCCTCGAGGGGTGTTTATAAATGGTGCACAAACCGGACTTGAGCGGGTGAATTTTTACCATCATTGGGTAAATCTTCAAATAGATATATTTTCTATCTTAATAATAAAGGAAAAACTAAAATAAACTATAAATAATTCCAAACATGTCTATGAATATTTCGACATGTAATATCACTAATATTATATTGATAGGGCCAGTTTGCATAAAAAAACTGTAAAAATTACTAGATTCTTTTTCCAACTCTTTTATGTACGTTTAATATTATTTCATTTAGGGTTCCTAATGTTTGTTTTTTGTTTGTTCCAGATATTCACCAACCAAGAGATACGATTTTTTTTTTATAAAATTCGGATGAAATAATTTTTACAAGTTATTAAAAAGTTAAAATATAAATATGCAAAACTACAGTGTTGATGATAAAAACTCACTAAAAACTGATGAGTTAGAAGTTAATGATAATCTCAGACCACAAAATTTAATAAATCTACAAGGAAACGAAGACGAAAATATTTTATTTAAAAAGGAAATGCCGATAAAGTTGGAGAAAGAAAACGAAGACATCAAAATTGAGACTCTTGAACAGGAAGTCGAATATCAAATTAAAGATGAAGAAATGGATTTTGATATTAAACCAGAGCTTATAGATATACTAAATTTGAATACATTTGTGGACATTAATCTTGATATAAGAGAACAAGATATCAAATCTGAAAATGTAAAAATGGAAAATTTAATTGATAACGAGCTTCACGACTCTTCACATGATTCCTTTTACAATACAATGCATCTTCCTAACACTGATTTGAAACCATTTCAATGCTCCTATTGTAAAAAGCACTTCGCAAAAAAGGCTCATTTACCTCCACATATTCGTACACATACTTTAGAAAAACCATTTGAGTGCTCCCGCTGTGATAAGAAATTCGCAACAAACTCCAATTTAACCGCACATACTCGTACACATACAGATGAGAAGCCATTTGAATGCTCCTACTGTAACAAGAAATTTACAAGAAGATCTTATTTGGGCGTACACATTTGTACACATACAAATGAGAAACCATTTAAATGCTCCTATTGTAGTAAGAAATTCATAACAAAATCAGGTTTAAAGGAACATATTCGTACACATACCGGTGAGATGCCATTTGAGTGCTCTTATTGCGATAAGAAATTCGCAAAAAAGAATTCCTTTAAATGCCATATTCGTACACATACAGCCGGAAAGCCATTTGAATGCTCCTATTGTAATAAGAAATTCTTAAGAAAAGGACATTTAACTGAACATAATTTTACACATACAGGTGAAAAACCATTTGAGTGCTTGTATTGTAATAAAAACTTCTCAAGAAAATCACATTTAGTCCAGCATAATGTTATACATACAAATGAGAAACGATTTGAATGCTCTTATTGTAAAAAAAAATTCGCAAGAAAATGTGATTTAAAAAAGCATACTTTTACACATACAGATGAAAAACCATATGAATGCTCCTATTGCAATAAGAAATTGAAAACAAAATCATATTTAAACACCCATAATCTTACACATACAGGTGAGAAGCCATTTGAATGTTCTTACTGTAATCAGACATTTGCAAATAAATCTAATTTAACAAGGCATATTCGTACACATAAGAAGCCAGTTGAATGCTCCAGTTGAAATAAAAATTTTCGAAGAAAATATGATTTCTCCAAGCGTATTCGTATACATACAGAAAAAAACCTATGTCACAATTAAGTTAAATATATTTGGATTTTTTTCTATAAAACCATTTGTTTTGTCAAGTGTACCTTGATGTTTGGTGTGTGCTTAGTTGCTGTGGTACAACCAATCACATATTAGCTACCATAGCAACAGCAACAGGTCAAGAATAGAGCTGCAGAACTAATTCTAGCGTATCCCGAACAAACCTAAAATTACGTACAAAATGGTGGATGTGACAGAAACAGCATTATGAGTGTGAATAAGAAAAGAAGATAATATATTAAGGGATTAAGCCCCCCCTGGCGTTTTCGCTGAGCACCCCCTGGCATTTTCTTGCAGGGCCTCTTTTTTACTTTTAGGTAATTTTTGGGGCGCCAATTTTTTTTTACAAGGACAGAGCTTTTTTTCTTTGGATGCCACCCTGGGGGCTGAGTCCCCCCTAGTTTTTTTTTCTGGTTACGGCCCTGGTTTTATAATAAAAAATTGTATCTATGATTTGCTGTTTTATTTAATAACAATTTTTTATAATTTACCAAGGGGCAAGATTTTTTGACGCAATCTTAACCTCTTATTGCCTGAATTGTTATCAAAAAAAGTATGTACCTAAAGTGGTGGTGCTTTAACTTTACAACAGTTTTAAATAAATAAAAACTAACCTTGCAGGTGGATAGAACGATCAGATCAAGGCTGGCGTGGGGAGACGGCCCGTGCGACGCTCTGTATTTTATTTAAAAAAAAGCACACATTCAAACGGGGTGTTCTGTGTATGAGGGGCGCCTATGTGCAGCTCTATGCAACGTTTTGAATAACAACGCATGCGCTGACCGTTTTTCAATATGTTATTTTTAATAAAAAACATTTTTTTACAAAAAAAACACCAAACAGACGCCAAACCAACGTTAACGAAAACCAAGGCCCCCTCATTAAAAAAAAAGACCAAACCAAGAAAAAACCAAAACAAACTCCTGCACAGAGAGCTGCATTTAGGCGCTTGTTGTGTATGACAATTATTGACAGTAAATAAAGAAGAAGAAGAAGACGAAAGTGGTTTCGTGTTGTGTATTTTGGTTGTTTCAAACAAAATTTAGAGTAAGAATTAGTAATAAATGAGGGTATTTCCATAAATTATTAACTTTTTAATAAACAAAAGTTGAACTCTGATTTAAAGAATGCGTTGGCGGTCTTAGTAATCCTTGAAATAACGAACCAAGTCATAAACTATGTAATGCTTTGCATTCAATTACATACTATTCACCGTGGATAGTATATTGCATTTACCCAAATACTACTTTTATAAAAATTATTATGATTTAACTAAAACTCAAAATTAAAGTTGTAAATAAAAAAAAACTGTTTTTTTAAACACAAAATAAAATTGTTTTAAAACAAAGCCAGTTTTATAAAAAAAAAATTGTTTTTGGTTTCGGTGAACTTACCCGACACAAAAAATAGGACTAGTTTTGCAGTAATTTTTCACTGTGGTACTAAAATTAACAATTATAAATAAAATTAGATGCGGAAAACATTGTTTTATTACTAAAAAATAACTTACATGGAGAAAAATCGTAAATAATAATTAATTTTATGAACCGCCATAATATTGCTGACATATGTCACGTGTGTACAGAGATGCGGCGTTGTCAGATTTTAATTTTGATATCAAGTATTTTCTTGTATTATTCGGAATGATTTCTTGTTTGAAAAATTAACAATATTTTTGCACTGATTTTTGGTTTTATTACTAAAACTTACTGTTTTGAATATAATTAGGTGCGGAAAATTCAGTTTTTTGTTTTGTTAGAATTTTTATACCATTTTAATTGACGTTGGTTTACGTTAACGTTGGTTTACTTTGGTTTTTTCGTTATTTGTTTTTTTTTAATGGGAGAAGTTGGTTTACGTTAACAATGGTTTGGTTTGGTAGTTTGCTGGTTTGGTGTTTTTTTTTAATGGGAGGCGTTGGTTTACGTTAACAATGGTTTGGTTTGGTAGTTTGCTCTTTTGGTATTTTTTTTTAATGGGAGAAGTTGGTTTACGTTAACGTTGGTTTACGTTGGTTTTGTGTTGTTTGGTGTTTTTTTTTTTAATGCAGGAAGTTGCTTTACGTTAACGTTACATTTTTTGTTAAAATTTGTACTATTATTTTAAATAAAATAAATGTACAAACTGACAACGCTGTTTATTAGTTAACTGAAAATTATACCAACTTAAATTGAAATGTGGTTAAAATCCCTATGTCTTGAAAATGTACTTTTTTAAAATTAATTTCTCGCTAATTTGTGAGTAATCCGCAATTTTTTTTTTGTAAAAATACTATTTAAGGTAAGTACTTTTTATTGGTTAAAAAAAAAATAAGAATTCGTGTCTCCGGTAAGTTCACCGGCCCCTTGTTTTTAATTAAAAAAATACAGGTTTTTATTAAAAAAAAAAACAGTTTTTGTTTTAAAAGTCTTGCATAATTTTAAAATTTTATATAGGCTGCCTGATCCCTGGTCTTATTTATTGACGCCTATGTTTTACAAAAAAATGCACTTCGCTCTGGGAACTTTTCCATTCGTTTTTGTATCATTAATGTTTGATACGGCGGTTTTTTTTACGGTCGGGCATTATAAACACGAACCTAATAAAATTTGTTTTTGTCTGACAGATTACAAAAGTGAGGTTATGTCCCTGTATAATGTATAATTTTTATTATTTCACAAAAAATAAAGAATTTTGACATAAAAACTAATATAAACTATTGAAACAAGGAGCTTGAAGGGTTGACACGTCAGTGGGTCCATTACCTCGCATAACTTTTCCCGCCTGTGATATTTGTGATAACTCAAAAAAAAATTACGTGATATTTATTGTGATAATAGCTTATAAATTAAGGAACAGTTTCATCGGCTATGCCCTTTACTGTTATTATTATTATTATTATTATTATTATTATTTTACAACAGTAGGCGGCCGGAGCCGATGAAACTGTATCACAAAAATGTTTGTACTTATAATAAATATTTACATAAAGAAAAAGAATAAAGACAATTATAAGGAAAAATTAAATAAAAATATCACAAAATTAAAATATAAAATCACAAATATCACATTTAAAATTAAAATTATCACAGGAAAGGAGAAGACCCGAGAAGACCCCTACTGGGGAAAGTGAACCCATTGATTTCTGGTTCTTTGCAGCTCTTTGTCCAGTCGGTTTTTAAAGGCGTTTACTGATGTGGATTCAACAGTTTCCGCACTTAAATCATTCCATTTGTATACAACCCTATTACTTAAAAAGTTCCTCCGGGCAAGCTTGGTACATCTTTCTTTGGACAGTTTTTTCTCATGACCTCGTAAACCCTGGTAGTCGGCCAGGTGGAAAATAGAAAGTGGAACTGTGGAATAGTTACTCAATATTTTAAATGTTTGGTTCAGGTCGCCTCGGGATCGGCTGGCTTCCAGGGTTGTAAGGTTCATGCTGGAGATGCGTTCCAGATATGGCAACTCTTTAAGCTCAGGAGGAATCTTGGAGACTCTTCTTTGTACCCTTTCTAGGAGTTCTATGTCTTTAACATAATAGGGGCTCCAAATGGATTCCGCATACTCAATTATAGGCCTCACATGGGTCTTGTAAAGGTTGCATATGGTGGCTGTTGTATAATAATAATAATAAAAAAAATATTTGAACCTAGAATATTAAATTTTATTCAAAAACGTTATAAAATATATAAATCTAAAGTTAGTTACATGACTTATTTCTAACCTTTTTCTAACCTTCTTCTTTTTTTGGCCTTTTCTCAGTGAGTTAATTAGCCAGTTTTCTAATCTTATTCTAACTTTCAATAAAGATATAGTAGAAAATACTCATTACAGACAGCTATGTGCCTGTAGGCTTGATAATTGAAAACCTTGAAAATTATAAAAAAAATAAGACCTATTTATCGAATTATATAAAAGGGATACAGACCGTCCCTCACTAATTGTACTACCCTATTGAAATTGACGGGTCTTTGCTGGTATAATTGCTGCACAAACCGGACTTGAGCGGGTGAATTTTATCCGCTCGACTGGTTTATGCACCATGTATACCCGCCCAGACCCATCATTTGGGTAAATCTTTAAATGAAGATATATTTTTTTATCCTAATGTATTATTTTTAAGGAAATTATATCTAAATCAAGACATGTTATAAATAAGTTCAAAAACGTTTATAAATATTTCGACATGTAGTCCCATATGGCGCTACTATTTTATCAATATATTGATTGGCCCTATAGGGCTAATTTGCAAAAAAAACTTAGGGTTACTAGATTATTTTTCAACTCTTTTATGTGACGTTTGGACTTTTTTATTTGTTCCAGATATTCACCAACCAAGAGATTCGATTTTTTAAATTGTTTTAAATTTCGGATAAAATAATTATTAAGTTTTTACATTATAAAGTTAAAATATAAATATGCAGGACAACAGTATTGATGATAAAAGCTCACTAAAAATTGATGAGTTAGAAGTTAATGATAATCTCAGACCACAAAATTTAATAAATCTACGAGGAAACGAAGACGAAATTTTATTTAAAAACGAAATGCCGATAAAGTTGGAGAAAGAATACGAAGACATCAAAATTGAGACTGTTGAACAGGATGTTGAATATCAAATTAAAGATGAAGAAATGGATTTTGATATTAAACCAGAACTTATAGATATACTAAATTTTAATACATTTGTGGACATTAACCTTGATATAAGAGAACAAGATATCAAATCTGAAAATGTAAAAATGGAAAGTTTAATTGATAACGAGCTTCACGACTCTTCACATGATTCCTTTTACAATAAAATGCATCTTCCTAACACTGATACGAAACCATTTCAATGCTCCTATTGTAAAAAGCACTTCGCAAAAAAGGCTCATTTAACTCCACATATTCGTACACATACTTTAGAAAAACCATTTGAGTGCTCCCGCTGTGATAAGAAATTCGCAACAAAATCCAATTTAACCGCACATAATCGTACACATACAGATGAGAAGCCATTTGAATGCTCCTACTGTAACAAGAAATTTACAAGAAGATCTTATTTGGGCGTACACATTCGTACACATACAAATGAGAAACCATTTAAATGCTCCTATTGTAGTAAGAAATTCATAACAAAATCAGGTTTAAAGGAACATATTCGTACACATACTGGTGAGATGCCATTTGAGTGCTCCGATTGTGATAAGAAATTCGCAACAAAATCTTCTTTTAAATGTCATATTCTTATACATACAGCTGATAGGCCATTTGAATGCTCCTATTGTTATAATAAATTTGCAAGCAAATCTCGTTTAATCGTACATACTCGTACACATACAGCCGAGAAGCCATTTGAATGCTCCTATTGTAATAAGAAATTCTTAAGAAAAGGACATTTAACTGAACATAATTTTACACATACAGGTGAAAAACCATTTGAGTGCTTGTATTGTAATAAAAACTTCTCAAGAAAATCACATTTAGTCCAGCATAATGTTATACATACAAATGAGAAACGATTTGAATGCTCTTATTGTAAAAAAACATTCGCAAGAAAATGTGATTTAAAAAAGCATACTTTTACACATAGAGATAAAAAACCATTTGAATGCTCCTATTGCAGTAAGAAATTCGCAACAAAATCATATTTAAACAACCATAATCTTACACATACAGGTGAGAAGCCATTTGAATGTTCTTACTGTAATCAGACATTTGCAAACAAATCTAATTTAACAAGGCATATTCGTACACATAAGAAGCCAGTTGAATTCTCCTGTTGAAAAAAAAATTTTGGAAAAAAATATGATTTATCAAAGCATATTCGTATACATACAGAAAAAAACCGATGTCACAATTAAGTTAAATATATTTCGAATTTTTTCTATAAAACCACTTGTTTTATCAAGTGTACCTTGATGTTTGGTGTGTGCTTATGGTGTGTGCTTAGTTGCTATGGTACATCCAATCCCATATTACCATAGCAACAGCATATGCGTATTATTTTTGCGAATGGTCAAGAATAGAGCTGCAGAACTAATTCTAGCGTATCCCGAACAAACCTAAAATTACGTACAAAATGGTGGATGTGACAGAGACAGCATTATGAGTGAAAATTTGTATGCGCAGTAGGTCAATGCGCAATCCTGGGGCGCCAGTTTTTTTTGAAGAGGCTCCAAGTTTGGTAGAAACCTTCAGGGACAAAGCTTTTTTTTCTTGAAGGAAATTTTTGGGGCGCCAATTTTTTTTGTGGGGCGCCAAGTTTAGGTTGAAACTGTCAGGAACAAAGCTTTTTTTCTTGGGGTGCTGAGCCACCCTATTTTTTTTCTGGTTACGGCCCTGGTTTTATAATAAAAAATTGTATCTATGATTTGTTGTTTTATTTAATAAAATTTTTTTATAATTTACCGAGGGGTATTTTTAATATTTGTTGACGTAATCTTAACCTCTTATTGCCTGAATTATGTTATCACTTAAAAAAAAAGTATATACCTAAAATGGTGGTGCTTTAACTTACCTTTACAACAGTTTTAAATCAATAAAAACATAAAAACTAAACTTACAGGTAGAGCAGTCTGAGAAAAAAAAATATACAGGCGACTGTGTAGACCTGAGTTGGCACGGAAACGTGTTAAAATTGTGTTGGCGTAACCAGGGGGGAGCTTAGCACCCTCCCAAACTTTGCTTAGCCCCCCGAAATTAAACTATAGTTATATATAAAAGTAAAATTAAGCTGGTTTGGGGCTTAAGCCCCCCCGAAAATTTGGACCTGGTTACGTCCTTAGTAACAATTTTTGTCAAGTCTTGAGCAAGTCTGGCTCAAGATTCTTGATCAAGTAAATGCATCCAGATTTTGACAATTCTGGCGCAAGATACTGTCGACAGATTCTTGCTCAAGAATTGTCAACTTGATTGTCAAAGAATTGCTACAGATACTTCGTCAAGATTCTTGGACAAGTCTTGAGCAAGAACAATTGACAAGAAATCGAAAAACGACCTCTATCATGATCAAATCGTACTTGTTAGAGTAGGTCAAGATTCTTGACCAAGAATCTTGTCAAATCGCTTGTTACAGACTTGACAAAGTATTGCTAAACGCTCTGCTTCCAGAATCTTGCTAAAGTCTTGGTCAAGTCTGGATACAGAATCTTGATTACTTCTCTTGCTCAAGAATTGTCCACTTCTTTACAAAGAACAAGTACTGTGGACAAGAAACTTTTCCAATTTCAATGTTACTAGGGCAGTTCATCGATATAAACCTATATATACAGTATAGTATATAATATACTGTGCATTTCAGATTATATAAAACAGAGAAAACGAAAATAGAACGATCAGATGGCGAGGGGAGATGGTCCGTGCGACGCTCTGTATTTTATTTAAAAAAGCACACGTGCCTTGATTTTTTTTTCATACGTTTTGCTTACATTCAAACGGGGTGTACTGAGTTGGAACTTCTGTAAGTAAAGAAGAAGAAGACGAAAGTGGTTTGGTGTGGTGTAGCTGCTATTTTGGTCGTTTCAAACAAAATTTAGGGTAAGAATTAGTAATAAACTAGTGTCCAGTTTTATAAAAAAAACAAATTTGTTTTAAAAGTCATGTATAATTTTAACATTTTATTAGGCTGCCTGATCCCTGGTCTTATTTATTGACGCCAATGTTTTACAACAAAATTTTTCCATTCGTTTTTGTATCATTAGAAATGTTTGATACGGCGGTTTTTTTTACGGTCGGGCATTAAATTTATAATGCCCGACCGTAAAAAAAATAATTTATAAACAAACCTAATAAAATTTGTTTGGACTTTTTGTTTTTGTCTGACAGATTACAAAAGTAAGGTTATGTCCGTGTATAATGTATAATTTTTATTATTTCACGAAAAATAAAGTATTTTGACATAAAAACTAATATAAACTATTGAAACAAGGCTATATTTGAGCCTAAAATATTAAATTTGGCCTTTTTCATATATTTTCACAAAAAAAAAACAACCCTGTTAGAAAAGTACATAAATCTAACTTAACATCACATTAGATTAGTGACATTTTTATGTTTAGTCTCAAACGTTATACAAAAACGTTATAAAATATATAAATCTAACCTTAAAAACTAATGTTTGATAAAAACGTTATAAAATACATAAATCTAACGTTAGTTACATGACTGTTTTCTAACCTTACTATCTTTCAATATTTTTTGACTTTCCATTAATAATACGTAAGATATAGTAGAAAATACTCATTACAGACAGCTATGTGCCTGTAGGCTTGATAATTATCCATGAAAACCTTGAAAATTATAAAAAAAATAAGATAAAAATACTATAAAAGATTTTTCTTCTTCTTCTCCTTAATACGTTAAGGGATGGTTAAACTAATTAATCGATTCTAGAATATCGTAACTAACTTCACTCAATACAGACGCCATTTTGTCACTTTGTTCTGTATACTCAATATAGACAATAATATTATATATATGTACGTGAATATAAAGTTTTTCTGCGAGGTAAACGTATTCATCAAAGTATTTCAGCATATTACACGAAAAAAAATTGGGGCTATTTTATATATAAATATATCGAAATTATGTTTAAAAATATTATGATATGAATAACTTTTTCTCCGGGTGCCATTTTATTAAAATTCAGTGCTACCAATACAACAGATAGAAATTTACTATTTGGCCACGCCTCCTCCGAAGGTTAGATTTAAACGTACTTATAACGTATTTCTAACTTAAAAATATAACGTTAGATTTACGTTTGTAACTAACGTTAGATTCTAAAGTTAAAAAGCGGGACATTTGCACATATTTTATAACGTACTTTTATACAGTTTTCTAACATTAGAAAAACGTTATTCTAACGTTAAATTTCTAGTAGGGTTCATTACCCAAAAAATTAGTTTGGCAGTACAAAGAGGTAATGCGCCCTCGTGTTGGGAACTTTAAACTTTTTTTTTGCTTTTATTTGTTTATATTTATATCTTATTTATTTCTTATTTATTGTTATACTTTATTATTAAATATAATTTGATTAGTGAAATATATTTTAAATTTAAATAATCTGTCAAATAGAATATAAATATCTTTGATTTCAATCACGTCAATATCAATATAAATATTTAATTAACCTTTAAAATTAAAAAAATACCTATTATAGCGAATTATATAAAAGGGATACAGACCGTCCCTCACTAATTGTGTTACCCTATTGAAATTGACGGGTCTTGGCGGGTATAAATACTGCACAAACTGGACTTGAGCGGGTGAATTTTATCCGCTCGACTGGTTTATGCACCATGTATACCCGCCCAGACCCATCATTTGGGTAAATCTTCAAATGAAGATATATTTTTTTATCCTATGTATTCTATGTATTATTTTTAAGGAAATTATATCTAAATCAAGACATGTTATAAATAAGTCCAAAAACGTTTATGAATATTTCGACATGTAGTCCCATATGGCGCTACTATTTTATCAATATATTGATTGGCCCTATAGGGCTAATTTGCAAAAAAAACTTAGGGTTACTAGATTATTTTTTCAACTCTTATGTGACGTTTGGACTTTTTTATTTGTTCCAGATATTCACCAACCAAGAGATTCGATTTTTTAAATTGTTTTAAATTTCGGATAAAATAATTATTAAGTTTTTACATTATAAAGTTAAAATATAAATATGCAGGACAACAGTATTGATGATAAAAGCTCACTAAAAATTGATGAGTTAGAAGTTAATGATAATCTCAGACCACAAAATTTAATAAATCTACGAGGAAACGAAGACGAAATTTTATTTAAAAACGAAATGCCGATAAAGTTGGAGAAAGAATACGAAGACATCAAAATTGAGACTGTTGAACAGGATGTTGAATATCATATTAAAGATGAAGAAATGGATTTTGATATTAAACCAGAACTTATAGATATACTAAATTTTAATACATTTGTGGGCATAAATCTTGATATAAGAGAACAAGATATCAAATCTGAAAATGTAAAAATGGAAAATTTAATTGATAACGAGCTTCACGACTCTTCACATGATTCCTTTTACAATAAAATGCATCTTCCTAACACTGATAAGAAACCATTTCGATGCTCTTATTGTAAAAAGGAGTTCGCAGAAAAAGCACATTTAATTCCACATATTCGTACACATACTTTAGAAAAACCATTTGAGTGCTCCCACTGTGATAAGAAATTCGCAACAAAATCCAATTTAACCGCACATACTCGTACACATACATTTGAGAAGCCATTTGAATGCTCCTACTGTAACAAGAAATTTACAAGAAGAGGTTATTTAGGCGTACATATTCGTACACATACAGATGGGAAACTATTTGAGTGCTCCTATTGCAATAAGAAATTGATAACAAATTCAAGTTTAACCCAACATATTCGTAGACATACGGGCGAGAAGCCATTTGAGTGCTCCTATTGCGATAAGAAATTTCCAACAAATTCTTCTTTAAGAATCCATATGGTTACTCATACAACTGAGAAGCCATTTGTATGCGCCCATTGCAGTAATAAATTCCCAAGCAAATCTCGTTTAGTCGTGCATATTCGTACACATATGTGTACAACCGAAAAGTCATTTGAGTGTTCCTCTTGTAATAAGAAATTCACGACAAATTCTTCTTTAAAAAGACATGTTCTTACACATACAGCTGCAGTTTCTCAGCTATCTGAGAAGCTGTTTAAATGTTCCTATTGCAATAAGAAATTTTCAACAAATTCTTCTTTAAAATGCCATATTCGTTATCATACAGCTGATAAGCAATTTGAATGCTCCTACTGCAATAAGAAATTCATAAGCAAATATCGTTTAATCGTTCATATTCGTACACATACAGGCGAGAAGCCATTTGAATGCCCCTATTGCGATAAGAAATTCATAGCAAATTCTTCTTTAAAAAGACATGTTTCTAATCATACAGCTGAAAAGCCATTTGAGTGCTCCTATTGCAATAAGAAATTTCCAACAAATTCTTCTTTAAAATCCCATATTCGTATACATACAGCTGTTAAGCCATTTGAATGCTTCTATTGTAATAAGAAATTCGTAAGCAAATCACCTTTAGTCACGCATATTCGTAAACATACGGCCGAGAAGCCATTTGAATGCTCCTATTGTAAAAAGAAATTCGCAACAAATTCTTACTTAAGAATACATATTCTTGTACATACTACTGATAAGTCATTTGAGTGCTCCTATTGCAATAAGAAATTTCCAACAAATACTTCTTTAAGAAGCCATATTCTTACACATACATCTGATAATCCATTTGAATGCTCCTATTGTAATATCAAATTTGCAAACAAATCTCGTTTATCCGCGCATATTCTTACACATACAGCCGAGAAGCAATTTGAATGCTCCTATTGTAATAAGAAATTCCTTAGAAAATCAAATTTAATTGAACATAGTTTTATACATACAGGTGATCGACCATTTGAATGCTTCTATTGTAATAAAAAATTCGCAAGAAAATCACATTTAGTTGATCATAATTTAACACATACATATGAGAAACGATTTGAATGCTCCTATTGTAATAAAAAATTCGGTAGAAAATTTCAATTAAAAAAGCATACTTTTACACATACACATTTATTTGAGCATAATTATACACAGAAATCTGAAAAGCTATTTAAATGCCCCTATTGTAATAAGAAATTTGCATGGAAATCTCAGTTAACAGGACATATTCGTACACATACAGCTGAGAAGCCATTTAAGTGCTCCCATTGCAATAAGGAATTCGCAAGAAAATCTTGTTTAAAAGGCCATATTCTTACACATACAGCTAATAAGCAATTTGAATGCTCCAATTGCGATAAAAAATTCGCAACAAAATCTTATTTAAACCGGCATACTCTTACACACAGACATGAAAAGCCATTTGAATGTTCTTACTGTAATAGGATATTTGCAGTTAAATTTTATTTAACAAAGCATATTCTTACACATGAAAAGCCATATGAATGCTCCTTTTGCAATAAGAAATTCGGAAGAAAATATTATTTAACCAAGCATATTCGCATACATACAGAAAAAAACACCATGTTACAATTAAGTTAATTTTTTTTTTTTAATTTTTTGTATAAAATCACTTTTTTATCAAGTTTGGTTTACGTTAACGTTCGTTTTATTTAAAATAATAATTGAAAAACGGTCAGCGCATGCGCAGTTTATCAAAACGCGGCATGAACAGCTGCATACAACCACTCGTCAATAATGTAAATATATAATTTAGAAATATGTAATAGATATAAGAAAGAAATATTTTGTATTAACGTAGATTTTAATAAATACATAAATAACTCCTAAAACACCGTTTTTTTTGTAATAACCGTTTATGATGGAACGAGTACGAGTTTTTCAACTAGCGTCTACCTCGCACATTAAAAGGGGCTAACGGGAGAAACGTATTCCGCGATCTACGCATGCGCTTGGTTTTGTGCTGGTTTGTTTTTTTTTTTTTAATGGAAAGCGTTGGTTTTTTGGTTGCTTAGGTTTTTTTTTGATGGGGGTCGTTGGTCTACTTTCTTATGGGCTTTTTTATGTTGTTTTCTGCTAGCGCATGCGCAGATTGCGGAATACGTTCCTCCCGTTAGCTCTACGTACTGAGTTTTTTATCCCTAGTAAGTAAAGAAGAAGAATACGACAGTGGTTTCGTGTTGTGTAGCTGCTATTTTGTTTTTCAAACAAGAATTTGGGTAAGAATTAGTATAAATGAGGGTCCTTTATAAATGATGGTTCGTTATAATAAGTTGTGATATAAAAAAATATCAAGAAGTAATACAGCCTATTAAATATTGGATAAATTGTAAATGGTATCCGAAGTTAGGCGACTTTCCTATACAAATTACAACTAGATGAACAGTTCCGCTTCTTCTTCTTTTTTAAATAATCGTGGCCTTTTCCTTTGGAATTTGGCCAGCTCAATACAAATATGTATTTGTACCCTATTTTTTTTCCTGTAATCTAGGAATTTGGGTCACAACGAAATGGTCTGGGAATTCCCATCCCCGAAGTCCAAATTTCTGGGTTATATTGTTTGTTTTTCTATCTTGACTCGCAAAAAACTTCTCACTTTTTACACAATCTTTGCGCAAACGCTAACTTGTTATGTCTAAACTTAATAAAAACTTATCTTCCACCTTGTAAGTTTCAAATTAAATTCATCCACATTTTTTGCGATATTATTCAGTGTTTATGTTACCAATTTAAGGTTTTTTTTACTCTATGCTTTTGTGTGCATATTATACTATGTTCATTTCTTCAAATTAAATTTTATTAGCATTATGTACTAATATTACGCAATAGTCTATGATAAAAATGTGATAGTCGCAACAAACACTCACTTAAAAACTAAATTACTTAAACATAAGACGGCGAACTCTAGATGAATAGTTGCAAGCATCTTATCAAAACATCGGCACTATCTTGAAACGATATTTAAAGGGAAGTTTTGTGAACAGGCAACCGTTATTACACCCGCGGGTTGCATAATTTATTAAAGTTTGAAATTCCGTGTCTGTCTGAAAATCACTAGATTCTTGTTTTAACCCTTTTATGTAACGTTTAATGTCATTTCATTTGCGGCTCCTAATGTTTGTTTTGTTTGTTTGTTCCAGATAACCACCAACCAAGAGGTTCGATTTTTTTTTTAATTTAATCGTTATAAATTTTGGATATAATAATTAATATGCAGAACTACAGTACTGATGATAAAAACTCACTAAAAACTGATGAATTAAAAGTTAATGATTTTAACCCTAGACCACAAAATTTAATAAATCTACAAGGAAACGAAGAGGAAAATATTTTATTTAATATTGAAATGGCGATAAAGTTAGAGAAAGAAATAAAAATTGAGACTGTTGAAAATGATGTTGAATATCAAATTAAAAATGAAGAAATGGATTTTGATATTAAACCAGACCTTATGGATATAAAAATTTTTAATACATTTGAAGACATGAATCTTGAAATGAGAGAACAAGACATCAAATCTGATAATGTAAAAACGGAACATATAATTGATAACGAGCCTCTTCCTAATACTGATAAGAAACCATTTCGATGCTCCTATTGTAAAAAGGACTTAGCAAGCAAAGCTCATTTAACTGAACATGTTCGTACACATACTTTAGATAAACCATTTGAGTGCTCCTGCTGTGATAAGAAATTCGCAAAAAAATCCAATTTAACCGCACATACCCGTACACATAAAGATGTGAGGCCATTTGAATGTTCCTACTGTAACAAGAAATTTTCAAGAAATCATAGTCTACGAGTTCATATTCGTACACATACAAATGAAAAACCATTTGAATGTTCATATTGTTATAAGAAATTTACAACAAAATCAAGCTTAACCGAACATATTCTTACACATACAGGCGAAAAGTCATTTAAATGCACCTATTGTATTAAGACGTTCATAAGAAAACGATATTTACTTGAACATAATTTTACACATATGGGTGAAAACCCGTTTGAGTGCTCCAATTGTAATATGACATTCCCAAGGAAACGAGATTTACTTGAACATAATTTTACACATACAGGAGAAAAACCATTTGAGTGTTCCTATTGTAATAAGACATTCCTAAGAAAACGAGATTTACTTGAACATAATTTTACACATACAGGTGAAAAACCATTTGAGTGCTCCTATTGTAACAAAAACTTCACAAGAAAATCACATTTAGTTAGTCATAATCTTACACATACATATGAGAAACGATTTGAATGTTCCTATTGTAATAAAAAATTCGCAAGAAAGCCTGATTTAAAAAAGCATACTTTTATACACACAGATGATCATCTCGAGAAGCCTTTTAAATGCTCCCATTGCGATAAGCAGTTTGCAAAAAATTCTTCGTTAAACACCCACATTCTTACACATACAGAAGATAAGCCATTTGAATGCTCCAATTGCGATAAAAAATTTGCAACAAAACATTATTTGTACCAGCATAGTTTTACGCACAGAGATGAGAAGGAATTTGAATGTTCCTACTGTAGTAAGAAATTTGCAAGAAAATTTCGTTTAACAGAACATATTCGTATACATACCGATGAAAGGCTTGAATGCTCCTATTGTAGTAAGAAATATACAAAAAAATGGTCTTTAACAAAACATCTTCGTACACATACAGAAGCCATTTGAATGGTTCTATTGCAATAAGAACTTTGGAAGTAATAGTTATTTATGGTACTAGTGGGTAAAGTAAGATATTGCCCATGAGAAAATTGACCTGCGAGGCGTCGGCCAAGCAGGTTAATTTTCGAGAGAGCAATATCGGTGTACCCATGAGTGCCATACAAGGTTTTATCCAATAAATAGCTTAGGAATTCATATTTTTATTAAAAATTTTAATGACATTTACAAGAAAATAATTTGACAAGTGACAGTTGAGTGGGTAAAATAAATAATTATCCACTCAATAAAGTAAAAGCCACGCGGGGGTTATTATTGAGTTTATCTATTTAAAATAAAGCTTTATTTTAAATAGATAAACTCAATAATAACCCCCGCTAGGTATATAATGTATCCAATACATACAGATAATAAGACAATTACCAGCCTTATTTTAAATGTTTTAACAAATACCTTTTCCTATGAGCTTGCGGAAAGATCACTCTTTCCGCACGCATATGGTGTTCAAAGAAAGCCTTTTCCGCACGCATAAATATTTAATTGCGTAGTGTTATCAACGAACTAATAACTCTTCTCTCTAGAATAGGCATTTCATTTGTAAAAACTGACAAAAACGTAGCCAACATATACATTTGTCTGTCTTACTCGCACAGCTTTGTTCAAACAGAGACAACAATAACAGTTACTGGTAACTGTTATTGTTCAGGCCTGAATATACCTACTATTTGTTTACAAACAAACCGAGATGTTGGCGACACTTCATATTAACGGTATGCGTATTCTAGAGAGAAGAGTTGTTAGTTCGTTGAGTGTTTTATTTCGATTTATTTGATAAAATATAGAAGTATATTTTATTTTAACCCTGCTCGTAGGAAAAGTATTGTTCCTAACTCATGCGTAAAGAGGCTTTTCCGCCCTTGTTAGGATCAAGCAAGATATTAAATTAAAAATCGCACAGTAAATATTTTTACAACAGGTTTGAATAGTATATGTTTGTGTATAGAATATAGTTATGTTTTATAAAATAAACTACGCAGTATATTCGCACATCCAATATTCGAATCTGTTTTGAAAATATTCACTGTGCGATTTTTAATTTACTATCTTGCTTGATGAAACAGACCATAGGTAAGTTGACATTACTTAGTCAACAAATCGACAGTAATGAAAAGTACTATATCGAGAACACTTTAGACCCTAACGTTAGGCATCTAACATTCAAACCACACTCAACTAACGTTAGGTCAAGTGGTTCTAACGTTATTTTTCACCAAGGAATGGTTATAATTACTTAAATTATCTATTATATATTATCTATTCACTTTAATTTCTATCAGGGTGGTCTGTCGGTGTTGCTTCCTTATTTCCAGTTATAGTTTCGGATAATACATGAACTTTTGAGAACGAATGCCTTGAATTTAATTTAAAAAAATAAGTCTCGATGAAATTCCAAAACATTACTGATGCGTGTGGAAAATTCAAGTCAAAAACATAAATAATTTTAAAACAAACGTCGACAGCTTTCAAAAAGCTATCAAATTTAAATTTTGTCCCTTCGAAGTAAACATATATTTCTTGAATAGATAAAATGTCTTGTCCTACGCATAAAATAAAAGGAGGTATGGATTTATTTCTCTTTTTAAGATCTAGTAGATGGTCCTCGATCTCTTCCATACATCTTCCAATAAACAAAAAAGACTCTTGAGAGTCTTTTATAGTAAATTTAATTATGTTTTTCTTTCCATCCGCATCTTTTGTTACGATCTTATTAGTAGGGACAAAATACCCATGCAGACTCCATAACACCAACGCATAACGACTATCTGTGAAATTAAAATTAACATGTTATGGTTTACGTCCATGACTTTGCGAAAAGTTTTTAGTTAGAAACTAGATGAAACGTTGCAAGCACCCTGTCAAAACATCGGCACTGTTGTACACTAGAGGCATCTAGTTTGCAAATTTCAAACTGGGTGTTTTGTTTGATTTTAAATTCTGTATCTTTAAAACATTATATTCTAGCAAAAAACTGTATGTAACATTTTTTATAGGGCTTAAATAGAGCTTTTATTTAAAATATAGTTTTTTGAAATCGGGTTATAAGTATGTGAGATATGCTAAAAAAACCTTTTACTGCTTTAAACGCCAATATCTCGAAAACAATGCGTTTTAGGAAAACGTTGTTTATAACATTTTTTGACCAATTTAAAATTATCTTTTATATAAGTGCTAAATTAACCAAATACAATAATAATTGCCTTAATTATAAACAAAAAACGCTAAAAATAGGAGTTTTACCCTATTTTTACCCCCTTACCCCCAATCGTTTACCCCCCTTTACCCTAAACAGCTCTTCGGAATACGATGAGAAACAATATTGACTTTTCGGCGAAGATTTCAATACATCGGCACTCTTAGTAGCACTAAGTGCCGATGTAAATTACTTCGCAAAAAAATTTACGTCGCACTCTCCCGCCCAAGAAATGTTTTGGTGTCCAAAAAGGAAAAACGAATTTCATATATAGAACCTATAATCGTCTAAAAAACAATAACCAGACTATTCTGCGTTATAAAAGTTATTTGGTTTTTGTTTTTAGCTAATTAGGGTTTAAACGCCAGTCAGTTTTCTATACCAAACCAAAATAGCATTTTTCTACGACTGCTTTAGAATGTAAGTAAATACACACACTTTTCAAACACAGAATGAATCCATTCTAGCTCCAGATACGGTATGAATATTCCGTATCAAGTGTTAGAATGAGCACATGTAGTGCCATCTCTTGTTTATAAAAGTAAAGAAAACTGTAGCAAAATTAGCAAAAATATACATTTTTTACCATGAAATATTGAATAATTTAATGCAATTTAAAGTTTTGTGTTAAAATTACATAAGGTTTATTAGTTTTTGACCTGTTTTTTATCAATTTAGTTCAAAAAATTAAAACTGCTCCATTTATTTTAAAAAATTTTAAATCAAAAACTTACCATCAGAAATATTTTTGCCGTCTTTCATTTTTTCAAGTAAACTCTTAACGTTTTTGTCTTTAATATGGTTATCATTTATTAGAAACAATAGTATTTTTTCGTAACTAAGTTCCCATTTTTTCAAAAAATCGTCGGCACAATCGTGAATCGCTTTAAAATCCATTTCAATCTGTAAAGAAAAAAAACAAGCCGTGAAGATATGTAATGCTACCTCGAATGCTGCTCAGTCCATTATATAATATTGACAATAAATGCTATATTGCATTTTCAAAAAAATAATAAAAAAAATATTTTCAAAGGAGGTAAAAATAAGGAAAACTCCTATTTTTAGCGTTTTTTTGTTTATAATTAAGGCAATTATTATTGTATTCGGTTAATTTAGCACTTATATAAAGGTAATTTTAAATTGGTCAAAAAATGTTGTAAACAACGTTTTCCTAAAACGCATTGTTTTCGAGATATTGTCGTTTAAAGCAGTAAAAGGTTTTTTTAGCATATCTCACATATTTATAACCCGATTTCAAAAAATTATATTTTAAATAAAAGCTCTTTTTAAGCCCTATAAAAAATGTTATATACAGTTTTTTGCTAGAATATATGTTTTAAAGATACAGAATTTAAAATCAAACAAAACACCTAGTTTGAAATTTGCAAACTAGATGGCTCTAGTGTGCAACAGTGCCGATGTTTTGACAGGGTGCTTGCAACGTTTCATCTAGTTTAGACATATGTTTATAGGAACTTTTTTAATATTTTCCTATGTAGAATCACGCCTTAAAATTAATGACATCATTTACTGGACACCCTGTATACACTTACCAATCTAAAACCATTTGGGTATTTATAAAACGGCCATTTCTCTAAAATTTCTGCAGTATTCCCAAGTGTTTTGATCTCATTTAATCGGTATTTGGTACATGCCTTCCAGCAACTGTCGAATTGCTCTTCTGTTAAGTTTTCATTTTTCAAAAATCTTATGTAACTTTCGGCGTCTTGTTCCGGAACTAAAAAATATATGTAGGTATGAAAAGCGTTTAATGAAACTAGATGAAACGTTAGATTTTGGGGGTAAGGGGGTAAAAATAGGGTAAAACTCCTATTTTTAGCGTTTTTTGTTTATAATTAAGGCAATTATTATTGTATTTGGTTAATTTAGCACTTATATAAAAGATAATTTTAAATTGGTCAAAAAATGTTATAAACAACGTTTTCCTAAAACCCATTGTTTTCGAGATATTGGCGTTTAAAGCAGTAAAAGGTTTTTTTAGCATATCTCACATATTTATAACCCGATTTCAAAAAATTATATTTTAAATAAAAGCTCTTTTTAAGCCCTATAAAAAATGTTATATACAGTTTTTTGCTAGAATATATGTTTTAAAGATACAGAATTTAAAATCAAACAAAACACCTAGTTTGAAAGATGCAAACTAGATGGCTCTAGTGTACAACAGTGCCGATGTTTTGACAGGGTGCTTGCAACGTTTCATCTAGTTATACGTTGTTACCACAGAAAAACGTTTTATAAAAATTGCACAGTGGTTTCGCTGAAAAGTCACAATGTACTTTACTTTTAAGATATCTGCAACCGCACGTGTTTACTGGGTAATTTCTCCTAGAGCTACTCTTTTTTTTATAATATGCTTACCAAAATCTGTTTCGCGCCGTGATGGTTGCACTACCTTCTTTTGTTTTTTCGGCAGTACGTGTTTAGAAACGGACGTCTTAAAAATAGTTTTCAGGTTGCAACATTTGTTATAAATTTTTCCACGCTTACTAGTGCGATAATATTCCTGAAACAACAGAAAACATAACAACCTTTTTTCTACGACTGCTTTAGAATGTAAGCAAATACACAAACATTTCAAACACAGAATGAATCCATTCTAGCTCTAGATGAATGTTCCGTATCAAGTGTTAGAATGAGCACATGTAGTGCCATCTCTTGTTTATAAAAGTAAAGAAAACTGTAGCAAAATTAGCAAAAATATATTTATTTTACCATGAAATATTGAATAATTTAATACAATTTAAAGTTTTGCGTTAAAATTATATAAAGTTTATTAGTTTTTCTTAATATTTGACCAGTTTTTTATCAATTAAGTTCAAAAAATTAAAACTGCTCCATCTATTGTTAAATATTTAAACCCGATATCTGTCACAACAATCTGACATAACCTTCAATTTTTGCATTATAATTTGTAAATATGTGCTAAAATTAAATAAAAATATTTTTTAAGTACTGATTTGATAAAATTATTAAATAACATTAATTGCTTTATTTAAAAATATGTGTTTTATTGCATTTACAATGTCGTCACAAAACACATCGTTTTTAACCTTGTCCGCAGTTTAAAGCCATACAGTGTTTCATATTTGCAGTCGAAGGAAAAGTATAGTCTACAACACGTATGGAATAGTCATTCCGCGCTCGCGGGACCGTCATACTCGCCTGCCGGCTCGTATGACAAACTTTCCGCTCGCGCGGAATATTGTCTATTCCATTCTAGTTATAGAATATACTATTCTAGAGGGCCGGTAATATCTTTAAATCGCTGTATCTGATGATAATGAGTTTAAATGCTTTTTTGTCAAGTCGATCTAGGGACACACTATATGTTCCTTAGCTCGAAGCGTTCTCTAGTTATTGTGGTCACAATTATTCCCATCCAGACAGATTTTTTAGAAAAACTTACCAATTTTTCGGTAGGAAATCTTTCCAAAATCTCCTTTTCCAGCTGATGACTTGTACTCAAAGACATCTGGATATTTTTTTCTTCGAAATACTGGGCAATCACGTTAATCAGAAGGGTTCTCTGCTCGTCGCGGAATTTTGAAAACTTCCGGTAAAATTCCGCCAGGATTTTTCCTCTTGGACTTTCATTCAAAATAACTGAAAGCGTTATCATGTTATCGTTGTCGGGAATAAGTGAATTGTATGTAGGTAGGTAGGTTCGGTTTAATGACATTGAGGTCGTACCCGTAGAAGTCTGGAAAAAATGCTACCATGAACGGGAGTCAAAAAATATTCAAAGTTAGAATAAGGTTAGATTTAAGTTAATTTCTAACGTTAAAAAAAGGTTGGAATTTAGTCAGACAACTAACGTTACATTTATGTATTTTAAAACGTTTTCGTCAAACGTTAGTTTTTAACGTTTGGAGATTTAAGTTAATTTCTAACGTTAAAAAAGGTTGGAATTTAGTCAGACAACTAACGTTACATTTATGTATTTTAAAACGTTTTTGCCAAACGTTAGTTTTTAACGTTAGATTTATATATTTTATACCGTTTTTGTATAACGTTAGAGACTAAACAAAAAGATATCACTAATCTAATGTTATGTTAAGTTAGATTTATGTAATTTTCTACCAGGGATGAGATACATTTATTACATTATATACAGGGTGATCCATAACTGGCATGCCAAAATTTAAGACGTGATTCTAGATCCAAAAATATAAAAAAAGTTCCTATAAAGGTTGGTCCGGAAATGAGCCCTAAGGGATCTAGGGCACTTTAAAATTGTAATAAAAATAAGGTTTTTAATTAATAACTCGGGTACCGTTTAAGCTAGAGCGGCGAGCTTTTGCATGTATACTAGTATTAATAAGGGCAATAAGTTTATGTTAATTTATTTTTTTAATTTATCCAGAGGCGTGCCCAGACGGACAAAATATATGAGGCTTAAAACATTTTTGCCCCAAACTTTTCTATGTGTATGTTTTTTGGATTTGTTGTAAAAAATATAGATTTATAGAGTAAAAATACGTATAAAATATCATATAGTGTAACACTGTAGGAGCAACCGTTATCAAAAAAAAAAATGCAATTAAGAGGAAGTAACATTTTGTGTCACCAAAAACGTTACTTTTTAAAAGGCTATTACTCCTTTAATATTAAATTTAGGTGTTTTGGTGTATAATACTTTTTTGTTCAGTTTTAAATAAAGAATCACCCTGCAGCATTAAAATTTTATTGGTGATTTTTTTTGTTCCCCATTCAATACGTCATCTTCGAAGGGCCGTAGCTCCCTTAGGGCTCATTTCCGGACCAACCTTTATAGAAACTTTTTTTCATAGTTTTGGATGTAGAATCACCTCTTAAATTTCGGTACGCGAGTCTGGAACAGGCTGTATAAATAAAATATAAGAGCCATAAAAATTCCCATTTTGGCATTGACATTAAAAAAATATTACTTCCGGTTAGATGTTCAGAATCGCCTTTAACTGTTTTAGACCAACGGTGGTGAAATGTGAAATTTGCGATTTTATACCAAGTTAATCATACCTGGCGAAATTTACGGATTTTTTAAAACCTACTATGGTCTGTTTTTCAAGCAAGACAGTACAACAGGTTTGAATAGTATATGTTTGTGTATAGAATATAGTTATGTTTTATAAAATAAACTACGCAGTATATTCGCACATCCAATATTCGAATCTGTTTTGAAAATATTCACTGTGCGATTTTTAATTTACTATCTTGCTTGATGAAACAGACCATAGTAGCTGTTTGATTGTAAGTTTGACAAAATTTTAAACAAAATTATATTATAATTACTTACCCTAGTAGAAATTTGATGAAAGATAAACCTTTTTTCTAACGCGTTTTTAATGTATAAATGTCCCGGTTCTAACGTTAGATAGGCGTTGTTCCTAACGTTAGCAATCTAACATTCAAACCACATTCATCTAACGTTAGGTCAAGTCGTTCTAAAGTTATTTTTCACCAGGGTATTGTTTTGCCCAAACTTGGTAATCCAAACAATTTTAAATATTTACGCCTGGGTCTAAAGAATCTTTTCAATGATCACAAGTCGATATTTGCATTAAAGATGGCGCCACAGGAGCCTTCTTTCAACAAACAACATGGCGGTCCTGTGCCGTCCATATTGGAATTCTTTTGAAACTCGACCTTTTTAATCTGTTACTAGTAGGCTAATAACTTTTTGCAATGATTAATTTTTTATATGGCTAAAAACTATACTCAACAAAACAAAACTATAACGTCAAGTAATTTATGAATGACCCGTTACCTGTATGTTTAATCCGTTTCTATCCGTTTCTAGTGTAGAATCATTCTGCGGTTGAGCCGAAAATACAGTGTTGCCAAACCGTTCCATCGGCATGCCGATGAATTGCCGCCACTCCTCCAGGTGATGTTCAAACAAGATGAAAGTGCCCATGGTGAAGTTTTTTAGAAGTTTTTCAATGTGGTGACGTTTCATAACTTTCAAAACGTTTATGAACACGTGCTCAGCTAAAATACATCATACAAACCCTGTTCGAAAACATAGTGAAAACAACGAACTAAAAACTTTTTTCTCTAGAATAGGCATTTCATTTGTAAAAACTGACAAAAACGTAGCCAACATATACATTTGTCTGTCTTACTCGCACAGCTTTGTTCTAACAGAGACAACAATACCAGTGGTGATTGTTATTGTTCAGGCCTGAATATACCTACTATTTGTTTACAAACAAACCGAGATGTTGGCGATACATTATTTTAACGGTATGCGTATTCTAGAAAGAAGAGTTATTAAAAGTCTAATGTCAAGCACATTCAACCAAACAGTGACACGGCCAACGAACTAACAACTCTTCTCTCTAGAATACGCATACCGTTAAAATAAAGTATCGCCAACATCTCGTTTTTTTTTTGTAAAAAAATAGTAGGTGTATTCAGGCCTGAACAATAACAATCACCAGTAACTGGTATTGTTGTCTCTGTTAGAACAAAGCTGTGCGAGTAAGACAGACAAATGTATATGTTGGCTACGTTTTTTTCAGTTTTTACAAATGAAATGCCTATTCTAGAGAGAAGAGTTATTAGTTCGTTGGACACGGCATATCTCCCTACTAAAAATCTCTAGTAGAATCAAGGAAACTAACAACTCTTCTCTCTAGAATACGCATACCGTTAATATAAAGTATCGCTAACATCTCGGTTTTTTTGTAAACAAATAGTAGGTATATTAAGGCCTGAATAATAACAGTTACCAGTAACTGTTATTGTTGTCTCTGTTAGAACAAAGCTGTGCGAGTAAGACAGACAAATGTATATGTTGGCTACGTTTTTTTCAGTTTTTACGAATGAAATGCCTATTCTAGAGAGAAGAGTTATTAGTTCGTTGAATGCCAAGCACATTCAACCAAGTAGTAACACAGCATATGATCTCCCTACTAAAAATCTCTAGAAGAATCGAGTAGAACCGAGTAAATTTTTTACTGGGTTTTATTCGGTTTTACTCGATTTTACTATGTTTTAAAATTCCTAGTAAAAAATATAATCGATTGAACTATGAAACTGATTTACTCGGTTTTGCATGGAAAAATATCATACATTTTTCGATATTTTACTGGTTTGAGCTAGGTTTAAAAAAAAACAGTAAAAATGTTTCACTAACCAACCACAGACCAGAAAAAATTATACTCGGTTTTGGCGGACTTTTTTGGCAGCTCTATTCTAAAAATTCTAAACGAAATGGAAATAGGCTGAACTATAGTCCGTCCAATTATGCAAGATAGTAGTTTAAAATTCCCGCCATTTTTAAGCTACATCATTGGTTAAAAACTCGTACCTTTTAACATATCAAATATTGTGACATTTTTTGCTAATGACAATGATTGACGGTCGTTAAAGCTAATAAAAGAAGAGAAAGTTACTTAAAAAAAAATGGTTATACTTAATGTTATTTTGTATGGTATTGAAAAATGTACTTTTTTGGTTTATTCTTCATACACTTACACTAAATTAGCATATTCTACATATTGTACAAACGTAAATTATATTGAACACAAGGAAAACGTCAAATTTGTAGGTTACAATTACTTAAGGCCTATCCAGAGGCTCGCATAACAACCTCTACAAGATACATGACGACACATCAAGCCAATCCTGGCATCGCATTCTTATGTACTATGCTTGTTATGCGAGTCTTTGGATAGGCCCTTTCCAGGACAACAGTACCGATATCTGTTAAATTTTTGATACACTACGATTTATGCATAATTATGATATTTATGCGTTCTGTGGTGTAAAACGGGCCGCGTCCCTTACTATCTTGCATAACTAGACGGAGTATAAGCCTTAAAAACCTATTTCCATGCCTAACAAAATTTTGTTAAAAATGTAACTTGTACCTCTTCGCTTTTCACCCCATCAATTATTAATTTAATAGATAGGGCGACTTAAGCGCACTGTATCTGAACCCTACCTACTAAGTGGTCAAATAATTTTTCCTGATTCCAACTTTTAAGCAACGATAACAGTTCCATGTGGGCTGTTTTGAGCGGTCGCATTTCGCTTTCGTTATTTTGAGAACTGGCTTTTTGAAGTTGGGAAGTTGGCAAGACCGAGTCGGATAACTCGCGAAAAATACTGCTCATCGAACTAATGTGACTTTGATCGTTTTCATCCATACTGTAAAAATTGCAAATGTGTATTTCCAAGGACATTTCCATTGTTACCCCTAGTAGAAATTTAATGTTAAAATAACGTTTTTCTAATGTTAGAAAACTGTATAAAAGTACGTTATAAAATATGTGCAAATGTCCCGCTTTTTTACGTTAGAATCAAACGTTAATCTAACGTTAGATTTTTAAGTTAGAAATACGTTATAAGTACGTTTAATTTCTAACTTTCGGAGGGGGTGTGGCCAACTAAGAAATTTCTACCTGCATCATAAAATGGCAGCTGGGGACAAATTTATTCATATAAATAAATCTTAATACATTTTAGCAATCATAATATTTTTAAACTTAATTTCGTTACATTTATTTATAAAATAGCCATCTTTTTAGGTGGCCCTAAATATTTTTCGTGTAATATGCTGTTATACTTCGATAAATACGTTTACCCGACAGAAAAACTTTATATTCAGTTCATATTTATTTATACATTCAGAATCTTAAAATATTTTTTCAATTCTAGTACTTTTGGGGGATAATATTTTTACAACAGGTTTGAATAGTATATGTTTGTGTATAGAATATAGATATATTTTATAAAATAAACTACGCAGTATATTCGCACATCCAATATTCGAATCTGTTTTGAAAATATTCACTGTGCGATTTTTAATTTACTATCTTTCTTGTTCCATCATAGTTTGAAGTGTCTATTTACTTAAAAAATTACTAATTCTAATTTTTCCCCCGGTAAATGAATACACAAGGTTCGGTCCGTAATATAACCTGTATAAAAACTAATCTTAATTAACCCAGGTAGCAAGGGATGTTATATTACAAGAAATTAACATCACTTTTGGCTGTATTTTTAAACTAAATCATAACATCACATAATATTGAAAAATAACATGTATTTAACATCACATTTGCAACGTAACACGTGCGACGTGACAACCAAGTTATTTAATAACAAATATTTAGCAACGCTGTGAATATATCGCATGTCACATATTAACGTGACTTTAACGTGAATGTCATGTTATTTTGCTTTTCACCGACGTTTGAAGAAAAAAAATCGATATAACATGATGTTGATAGAGTAAATTATTATAAGGAAATTGTATACACATTATACAATTTCCAATGGATAGGGGGCTCTGCCGAGCTTCTCAAGACCAGGGACACGGATTAAAGGATTATATTCTCCGCTTAATCTGCAATTTCGTATTTAGAATCATCTGTTTCAATCTGTGATTGTTTCAATTACTGATTGATTTAAATCCGATTTTTTTATAGGGTTTTAATGGTTTTATTTAGAAAAAGCTAATATCCTAGGATATTATTTAAATATTAAAGTACCAGTAACGGCATCCATAAGATATTAGATATGTGGATTTATGATGTCACAAACACGTTAATTTCGGGATGTCATTGTGTGATGTTATTAGGGGCGGACTTAGGACATCCCCACCATGCTACATTCTTGTTAAATGAGACTACAATCTTAACATCACATGTCACATATTAACGTGGCTTTCACGTGAATGTCATGTTATTTTGCTACCTGGGAAGACTTACTTTATATCACTTTCTTCTTCAAAGTTGTTTATGTCGTATTGCATTCTGCCATCTTCAAAATCTAATCTTGACTTTTTTGAAGCATGTCCACACTCAGCATCGACAAGATCCTCAATTTTAACACTGTCCGATAAAAATTCTTTTATATCGTTTAAACTGCAAAGGCTGTTTATATCTTTTTCATGATAGTCGTAATAATTTTGAATTTTTTCCTCGGTCTCCATGAATGTTTCATATAAATTACATGCCTTTTTAGCTATATCCAGGCAGTCTTTGCATATAACTGGATCTAATGATATGGATAGGTTCTACAATACAATAGTAAGGTCAGGGGCGGACTTGGCTTTTTGCCGCCCTGGGCTATGGGCAGTTTACCGTCCCCGTCCAACTGCTTTATTAATGATGGTTTCTACCAAAACTTGACACCCCTACCAAAAAAAAAAGAATTGCCCTCAAGAAAAAAGCGCTTTGTCCCTGATGGTTTCTACAAAACTTGGCGCACCTACTAAAACAATAAAGCAATGCCTTGCCCTCAAAAAACAGCTTTGTCCCTGACGGTTTCTACCAAACCTTGGCGCCCCTGGCAAAAAAAACTTCCTCAAAAAAATAAAAGCTTTGTCCCTGACGGTTTCTATCAAAGCTTGGCACTCCTACCAAAAAAAAATAAATGCCCACAAAAAAACAGGTTTGTTCCTGACGGTTTCTTCTACCAAAACTTGGTGCCCTGGCAAATAAAAAACGCCATAAAAAAATATTTATCTCTGACGGTTTCTACTAAAGCTTGACGTCCCTACCAAAAAAAAAACACCCTCAAAAATAGAAAACTTTGTCCCGGACGGTTTCTACCAAAACTTATGGTGTCATTTTGAGAGTGTCATATTGCCAATCTTTTGACAAGAGGCTTGTAACTGTTTAATTGGTTTCTTTGGGAATACATAGGAAACTATGGTCTGTTTCTTCAAGCAAGAGAGTAAATTAAAAATCGCACAGTAAATATTTTTACAACAGGTTTGAATAGTATATGTTTGTGTATAGAATATAGTTGTTTTATAAAATAAACTACGCAGTATATTCGCACATCCAATATTCGAATCTGTTTTGAAAATATTCACTGTGCGATTTTTAATTTACTCTCTTGCTTGACGAAACAGATGTATCAGCGGATAACAATTTCCGGTATATCATTCTTTTTTTTTTAACTTTTTAATGAAAAATCGTAGAAACTTACCAAATTTGGAAAACAGTGAGTAATAACATTTTGAAATATACAATTACAGAGAGATTGGGCATTTTTCACTACATTTAAACATATTCTACAAATAATGTTTTCTTGTTTTATTTGCGTTCTCGACTCTGCAATATTCATCGACAAATTCATTTTTAATTAGTTTGCAACGGTTTTATTCATATCTAAACATTTTTTTAATAAAAATGATTCACGAAAATCAAAGAAATCCACAAACAAATTTTATAACCTCAATAAATCAAGCTGTCAGAAATAACTGCACTGAAATTAGTTACAAATAATTTGAACTACCATGGTAGTTCAAATAAAGGAAAATTGGTCATAGCTGCCAAGGCTGGTAAGTTGGCTTTAGCTGCCAAGGCTATTCAACCAGTCCTGGTCAGTAAAATAAAACGCGTTAATGCAGTAAAGTGATCTATTAAGCAAACATAATGAAACTACATAACAATATTATTTAATTGCTACTTTTAGGCTTAAAAGTACGGTTTTCAAATCGAATAACACAATCCTGAACCCTCATATTGGGCGTTAAAAAGTTTTGAAGCGTTTCTATACCATTTCTGGGTAAGCGATCGAACGGATATCCCATGGAACGTTTATCTGGATATTTTTTATCCTTAATTCCACAAAAACTATCGGCATCATTACAAATTCCACTGACATCTTGATCAATCTGAAAAAAAGTCGATGTTAATAAGGTATGAAGCTGTTGTTTTGTTGGAGCTACCAAAAATAGTTATAGGACGATTATTTGACTTTAAACTTGGACTTAATTGACGGAGCTCAGCATTTTTAACGTATTTGACGGTAGATCAGTCAGAAACATCAGAGAAACATATTAAATTAGATATTGATTTTCTATTTCTATATATTTCAATCTTTTTAATGATGTAAATGCAAAAAAAAAAAACTGTTTGGTTTATAAATCAACTACAAAAAACGAAATGCTAACTTTTTTTAAAGTTAGTAGAACAGTTCTACGTAGCGAAATGATTTTTTGAAACGGTAGTTCATTTGGCTCCACCCGGTGAAGTCCCTTTCTTTCTCTATTTGAAACCGGTAAAAGAAGAAGGAGAAGAGGTCGGTAGCTTTTTTACGTTTATCCTGTGTTTTTTCTTTCGTGTGTTAAAAAATAAGTGGCATGGGGTAAAACATGTTGAGGTAAGTTTTAGGATTGTATGGAAAGCCCTCCCAATATAGGATGTAGCTAATACAAGACTAAATTAGTTAAAAAAAAAGGAATTTAATACATGTTAAATTGATTGGCCTTAAAAGTTTAGATCAAGGGCAGAGATCAATGAACTAGTTCTCTACCCACTTCGCACATATATGGATGCAACATGGTAAAGAAAGATTTTTTAGGTAACATGTGCCATATTACACGAGACATAACATACATATGTATGCTACATAACATGTCCTATAACAGAAAGATTTTTTATGTTGCATGTGCCATATTACTTAAGATATAACATACATATGTATGATACATAACATGCAATATTGCATGTTATGTATCATATATATGGTACGAGAACATACACGATACATAAAATGTTATGAATTCAATACTAAATATGGCGTCTATATTATTTTAATTTTTATAGGTTAGAATCACTAATATTCTTAAAATTGTGGTTAATAATAAAAGTTTTACCCTTAAGTAGTAGAAACGCATGTATTTTTAGACAACTAAACTGATTTTAGATAATTTTAGACAAAAAAATAAAATATATATATTTTTTTAAAATGATTATTTGCTATTTTTTCTCTAAAAATTGGCTTTTTATGTGGCCCATGATTTTTAAGCCTGGTAGAAAGTTTGCTTTCACAGTAAAAATGCACATCGTATAAGAATTTTGCCTGATGGATGCTACATATAAAGATATTTATATACTTAAATTACTAGGTTTATCAAAAAGACGTAAAAATGTTCACCATGTCTAAATCTATGATGCACTCCATAACAAGTAAAATTCGGAAACGCCTAGTTTTATTGTTATGTACCTAGTATGTATCTGATATGTAGCATGTTATGTAGCTGATACATAACTTGAGGCGGAATTGTTAAAGTCCAAGGACTATACATGGACTATAAAAATTACATGGCTGCAACATCACATAGAACAGTGGTTATGTACCTGCTATGTTCCTGCCATGTATTTGTGTTGACTGGGTAGTTCATTGTTTCGAAGGCATGAGGACGAAGAACAAGAAACCTGTTAACAATTTGTTTTGTTTTGGTGCAAATACAATTTTCAGTATTTGAGGATTCAGTAACAGCCGCAGCGTGGTCTTGGTAAGGGACGGATGTGGCCGCTTTACTCCAGCATCAGCCTGCTATCGTAGATATGCACAGGATGGCGTCTTAGCAAGTAATTGACGTTTTTTTTTTGTACATATATGTATATCTTACCTTATCGTCTTCATAGTTTGAAATCATGACAAACAGTTGGCATTCAAATCCTTCGGGAGTCCCCTTAGGAACGAGCATGTGTTGCGGCCATCCGCACCCGCAGAAATTAAATTGTTCCAATTCGGCTCCGCCTGTGGACAAGAAAGTAAAGAAGATATAAGACGCTTTCTTTTTGTATCTGAAGTCAAAGCAGTAGATATCTCATGTCACAAGAACTCAACATAAATCCACATTCCTGCGCTACTATTCGAATATCGCATGGATGTCGTTATCATTTAATATTTAAATAATATCTAACCCTTTAATCCGTGTCCGTGGTCTTAAGAAGCCCGGCAAAGCATCCTATCCATTAAAATAAGTATACAATTTCCTTTCAATAATTTACTTTTTAAAGATCATCTTATATCGATTTTTATGCTACAAACGTCGGTGAGAAGCAAAATAACATGAGATTCACATGAAAGCCACGTTAATATGTGACGTGATGATATATGCACCATTGGTAAATATTTGTTATTAAATACATGGTTGTCACGCAAAGAACTTTTATCTCAAGAAGTAATTTCAGACCAATGTTTATGAAGGTGTCATCTTTTTGTTTGTTTATTTACTAACAGAAACGCGATACAGCTTTGTGGTGTAAAATGTAGATGTCGCTAGTCAACTTTCAGGCTACCCAGTAGCGATGTTGCGTAGTTTCCACCTTATCATGAATTCAAATAATTATACTTAAATTAAAAATGTAAAAAACTTTATTGTGTATACTATAATTATGTTTAATAATATAGTATATTTAAATATATTAAAATTAAACTACTAGTTCATATAAAACTCATACAGAACTAATGTTTCTTAAAATTTACAATAAAATATCCAAAGTGTATGTTTCCAATCGGCAACACTGTACCCCTGTCAGTCATTTTACGACATTAGCCTGTGAGTTTACACATTCTTTCTCTCTTTACGCGTACTAAGTGTAAACAATAGTCACTCCCCACCAGCCCCTCACCGTAGTTAGTTCACGCTTCAAACAAAGCATACGGTAGATTTCATCATGTTCCTTCTTAAGGTAAAAGTTCTTTGTTGTCACGTCTCACGTTGCAAATGTGATGTTAAATACATATTATTTTTAAATATGTGGTGTTATGATTTAGTTAAAAAATACACCCAAAAGTGATGTTAATTTCTTGTAACAAAACACCACTTGCTACTGGGGACCAATATAAATTTTAAAAACAAAACGGCAGCGAGATTAACAGAAAAAAAATCGATTATACTTTCCTACCTGTGGGTCTGTTGTTGTCCAAGTTTCTGAAGGTCCTTTCGAAAGGTATCGTGACCGAGCTCTGCGTTGACGCGCGTGTTATGGTGTTTTTCCCCTGTTTTACTGTAAAAAATATAAATTATATATAAAATACAGGTTTCATAAGAATATGGTGCCAAAAAGGCCAAGAATTATCTACATCTACAAAATTTCATTAATATCGAATAAATTACATATTTAAAATATGTCCATCTTGCATCCACATTTTTTTTGCATTAAAAATATGCCTGCCATCTTGGATCTGCATTGTTCTTACTTTTTGAATCCCTACATTTAAAATAATAAGAACTAGAAACAAGCGAATATGCATAAAACTACTGTAAAATCGAACTAATTATTAAAAATTAACTTGATTAATCCATTCTATTTATTCTTTTTCGAACCCTTAGGGGGGTCGTAGCCAACGAACTAATAACTCTTCTCTCTAGAATACGCATACTGTTAATATAAAGTATCGCCAACATCTCGCTTTGTTTGTAAACAAATAGTAGGTATATTCAGGCCTGAACAATAACAGTTACCAGTAACTAATATTGTTGTCTCTGTTAGAACAAAGCTGTGCGAGTAAGACAGACAAATGTATATGTTGGCTACGTTTTTTTCAGTTTTTACGAATGAAATGACTATTCTAGAGAGAAGAGTTATTAGGTGGTGGTCGTAGCTCATTTCCGGACCAACCTTAATAGGAACTTTTTTTAAATTTCTCGAACTTATTTATTTATTACTATGCCTGTTATGCAAGCCTGTGGATGTGCCCTTAGTAGGAATAGATTTTCTCAAAGTTAAAGCTTTTTTGAGCCACTGGTATATGTCAAGACACAGCGCACATGAAGTGGCACTAGGGTCTACGTCCCAAATGCAACTCGGTCTTTCGCGCTGTTGCCAAATTGTGCATATATATTAAATCTTTGGTTTTTGGTTGTTTCGGTGTTTTTTTTTTTGCAAAAAACACCAAAACAACCAAAAACCAAAGCAAGAAAAAACACCAAAACAATCAAAAACCAAAGATAAATTAAATTGCACAATTTGGCAACAGGGCGAAGGACCGAGTTGAATGTGGGAGTTTACACTTCGATCTCGGGCTGTGAATCGATTCGTTCTCCTATAGTAACTGTTGTTAAATATTTTGTTTTTATTTATCAAAAAAATACCAAATGGTTAGAAGTATTTGACATACCTACATTTTAACAAAACCTGTTTACTTATAATGGCCAAATGTAAGTATATTTACCATTATTATTGTATTTTATATGTATATATAATTATTTAAGGTTATGTTTCATATTTATTTTTGTTTTAGTTGTCAAATAATTAATAATCTCGGAAAAAATGGCAATTGTTTAAAATCAATTATATATATTATATATTTAAAGATAGCTTGAATATATATAGTTTATATAAAAATGGATAATAATAGTACTCAGTGTAAAAATAATATAAAAAATGGTGAATTACAAGTTAATAATAATTTAAAATCACAAAATTCGACTGAGATTCAAGAAAACGTAGAAGATAAAAACATTTTATCAAAAAAAGATTCAAAACTATCAGAAACTATAAAAGTTGAGGTTAACCCATATGAATTGGTCCAAATGGGTCTTGATACGCCAATCCAGACACAAAACGATGAATCTGAGGACGTCAAACCCGAAATTGACCCGGCAAACAGTATAGGTACGTTTCAAGACCTGACAACACAGCGGTTCTACAAATGTTTACATTGCGAGAAGCAGTTCTCAAACAGAAAGTTTCTGATTAATCATCTCCGTAAACACACAGGAAAAAAATCGTTTAAATGTCCATTATGCAACAGTGAATACTCAAGGAAACAAAATCTAGTAGCTCATATCCGCACGCATACCGGAGATAAGCCGTTTAAATGCTCACATTGCGGTAAAAAGTTCGCACAAAAACAAAGCTTAATCGGACATGAAGCCAATCACAAAGGAAAATCTTATAAATGTACGTACTGTGAGAAAAAATATGCGCGCAAACACCATTTAGACGCGCATATGGCCTCGCACACAGCGCCGAAAGAATTTGAGTGTACTTACTGCGAAAAAAAATATACGCATAAATATATTTTGTTTTCGCATATGCGCATGCATAAACAAGAAAACTCGTTTGAATGTGATTGCTGTAACCGAAAATTTACGAAGAAATCCAATCTGATCAGGCACCTTACAACCTATAAAGGACGAAAACCGTATGAATGTTTACATTGCGATAAAAGTTACACAACAAAAAGTAACTTACTGAGGCATATGGGGCTTACGAAAAATTCGGAGCTTCCATCGGATTCGGATTCAGATTCGGATTCGGATTAGTTATTTATTTTGGCTAAATCATCTAGATTAGATCTTCGGTTGGCCATTAATATTTCTTTTATTTTTAATTTTGATGAAGTGGTAAGAATATACATTTTGAAACGGTACTTTTTCTTTGTTTTAATTTTAAACTAGATAAAACGTTGCAAGCACCCTGTCAAAACATCGGCACTATTGTACACTAGAGCCATCTAGTTTTCAAATTTCAAACTAGGTGTTTTGTTTGGTTTTAAATTCTGTATCTTTAAAACATTATATTCTAGCAAAAAAACTGTATATAACATTTTTTATAGGGCTTAAAAAGAGCTTTTATTTAAAATATAATTTTTTGAAAACGGGTTATAAATATGTGAGATATGCTAAAAAAACCTTTTACTGCTTTAAACGCCAATATCTCGAAAACAATGCGTTTTAGGAAAACGTTTATAATATTTTTTGACCAATTTAAAATTATCTTTTTTTTAAGTGCTAAATTAACCAAATTCAATAATAATTGCCTTAATTATAAACAAAAAACGCTAAAAATAGGAGTTTTACCCTATTTTTACCCCCTTACCCCCAATCGTTTACCCCCAAAATCTAATCAGCTCTTCGGAATACGATAAGAAACAATATGCAAAAAACCGCAAGTCGATATCTCATGTAGAAATGGAGTTGGAGAGTTTACACCCAGACAGACGGACGCAAAAAATTTTTTTACTGATTTCGACTCTAAAACGTCGAGAAATGTGAAAAAAACGTGGTCAAATATTTTGACTTTTCGGCGAAGATTTCAATACATCGCCACTCTTAGTAGCACTAAGTGCCGATGTAAAACCTGTGGTCACCTTGTACTATCATCAAAAAAAACTCACAGTTTACTTTGAATTTATCCATCTCGATGAACATTAATCGCTGATCCAATAAACTCCACGGATTCCCCTTTTCGTCCAGTTTGGGCGCCAAAAATATCCTGCAAGTTCCCTGTTTATTGCCGCCGGAGGTGTTTTCAGCAGTTATGGTGTATTGGAAGTTGCGGTGATTTAAATGAGTGAATCTTACAAAGACTGCTCCTCTTGGTTGGAAATCCATTCCTTGAAAAAAATATTAGATTACAATCAACGAACTAATAACTCTTCTTTCTAGAATACGCATACCGTTAAAATAAAGTATCGCCAACATCTCGGTTTGTTTGTAAACAAATAGTATGTATATTCAGGCCTGAACAATAACAGTTACCAGTAACTGGTATTGTTGTCTCTGTTAGAAGAAAGCTGTGCGAGTAAGACAGACAAATGTATATGTTGGCTACGTTTTTGTCAGTTTTTACAAATGAAATGCCTATTCTAGAGAGAAGAGTTATTAGTTCGTTGATTACAATCTATCGATTTTGTATACACTTGAAAGTAGACTTGGTATTTCCTGTGAGGGAATTTCAACAAACACGAATTTTTAATAATTCCCCCTCTCATGTCGTGAAAAATATAACAATTTTTTCGGATATAGTATACTAACTGAATTTTTAAATTTAAGAACCTTGGATAACAGAGCCTTTTTAAACAAAATTTGTCGTATTTTTTTACTAATGATGTTAAGATCAAGAATAACTACCTCGGGAGAGATCTACGTCAGATTGTTGCAAAAAGGTACTAAATGTATTTGGTGCTGCTCCGCCTTCACTTTTCACTTCAATATTGGAAACAGTTATTCCTGGATTATTAAGCTGAAATACATAACAATATTAGCAGAGCCCGTGGGAAACAGACCTGTACTAGAAAAAAAATTTAAATTATTTTTTGAAACAAAATGCGTTAAAAAAAACACAAGAATTTAACAAAATTTAATTATCTGTAAATATCAAAAATGAATCAAACTTTGACGCCATATCCGCCATTTTGAATTTTTCATTTTTAATAATTCGGTTCCAGTGTTCTCAAAATACAGTAGATATTTTTTTTTTTATCAAAATCCATTAAAATTCACCAATTGGATCCGCAAATTTGATTTTTTAACTTAACTCAATGGATTCAGTTTCAGCATCCTTAAAAAGACCTATATACTATAAAGAACTTTCACTTTCGGGTTTAGACCGTGTTAATGGATTTTCACTTTCCGACGTTTCGTCTCTTACTACTAGAGACATCTTCAGGGATTAATCTGAAACTGATTACAGTTTCAGATTAATCCCTGAAGATGTCTCTAGTAGTAAGAGACGAAACGTCGGAAAGTGAAAATCCATTAACACGGTCTAAACCCGAAAGTGAAAGTTCTTTATATCTTAATGGCCGTGAAAGCTTAAAATCTAAAACCTATATACTAATTTTTAACAAAATCGATTAATCACCAAATATTGCCTGTAGGTTAGAGTGGACCTTGTATTTTTTTATTATCTTAAAATTTTCATTTAGGTATAACTAGACAATTATGAAAATATGAGAGAGGTCAAACTTCTCTAAGGGGCACCTAATTGGGCACCTAAAATTCATAAATTACAAAATCGTTGAAAATTGTCTGTTTTTGTAAAAGTGAAAAATTTAAAGGGCTTAATAGTTGAAGGGGTCAGGGGAAAAACGATCAGAGTCACAAAAACTACTTTTCACAGAATAGCGAAATGAGGTTTACAGACTCATATTGTATGATTACAGTTGCAAAGTAACGTCAATTATTGTTTCATCTCGTCACATACTTATTTCACAGCAAAATAATATTACCTACCAAGGTTTTTAACATTACCTTTGAGGTTCAAAACGAAAGATGCAACAGAACTACAAATATGACTTTATAAAATCGATCACAGTCCAGGACTCTGATCGTTTTTTTATGTTATAAAGCAGCCGAACAGGCTTAGTGCAGTAAGTGTGCAAAATCATAAACAAAGTCGTAGTTTTCCACATTTTTATTTAAAAAACAAAACTTAATTCTTAGTCTAAGCGCGGTAACGTAACCTTTTACTTTAAGTTTCTTCGAAACATCCGTAATACGTCCATTTATAGGTCTTTTCTTCGGTTTAAAAATATTGGTACTAGGGCCTTCATCCTCATTTTCCTCACTAAATTCCATATTTTTTACAAACTGCCACTCCACAAATTAAACTTAACGCCATTTACAATAAAAAATACGTTTCCTTAGTTACCGATGCGAAACTATGGACTTTAATTGTTTTTTATGGTATCGCTCGGACTCTGACCGTTCTTACGCGGTATATCGTTTCTATTTAAATTTGTTACAGCGACTGTAATTGTTTTTGCTTAAAACCGACATAGTCACCTGAAAGTTTGGGTCGCGAACTACAAGATGGTGTATATAACGAATTTTCGACAAAAATGGACTATGATCGTTTTTCCCCTGACCCCTAACTAACTAATAACTGTTATTTATGGTACTAGTGGGTAAAGTAAGATATTGCCCATGAGAAAATTAACCTGCGATGCGTCAGCCAAGCAGGTTAATTTTCGAGAGGGCAATATCGGTTTACCTATGAGTGCCATACAAAGCTTTATCCAATAAATAGCTTAGGAATTCATATTTTTATTAAAAATTTTAATGACATTTACAAGAAAATAATTTGACAAGTGACAGTTGAGCTGGTAATAGTCTCATTATCTGTATGTATTGGATAAAGGTATTTTTTTTATTTCTTTTTTGTGTGAATGTATCTGAGAAAGTGTTATTTTGTTGTCAGCAATATTTTTAGGCATTTAAATATTACCTTGTCTTCAGTGTATCTGGGTATGGTACCTTTATACTCTTGAAACAAGTGGTCGATATATGCATGCCATCTGTAAAATATTGGGTCTCTCATAGCTGTAGCTGAGTCTCCTATGACGCCAAAAGATTCCTAAAAAATAAACATTTAAATAAAGTTTTGTCATAAAACTTTCAAATTAATAATGTCCAATCGGTTAGGGAACGTTCAAGTATTACGTAACGCAAATTTTAATCATTTTGGACCCCCACCCCCCCGTGTCGATATTTTCCTATACCATTAACATGGGCGTTACACTCCAGTTTTGCCAAACGTTAGTTTTTAAGGTTAGATTTATATATTTAATAACGTTTTTGTATAACGTTTAAGACTAAACATAAAAATGTCACTAATCTAATGTTATGTTAAGTTAGATTTATGTACTTTTCTACCGGAGATTCTAAGATTATGCGCTGTTTTACTGAGAACGTTCTTGGAAGGTTTTAAGTATCTATTTTTATTAATAAATAGTAATTTTTCCTTACCAAATGCCTGTGTTCAGGATCATGGATAAAAGAGAGGAAATTATGTCCCATATTGTGCAACTCTCCATAAAACGCCCTGTTGGGGGATAATATACTCGCTTCGACCATATTTCCCAAAATATCAATACCCTTTTCTTCGTCCAATAGAATTGTTTGTCCATTTTCCTAAAAAAATATTTATTATACACTCACTTTACAGCGCGCAAGCAAGATTATGACACGGTAGTTAAGAATTTTCCAAAATCGCCAAAAAACGTTCCAAACCCTAAATTCTTGGACAAAAATGCGTTTCATGAAAAAAAAAAAAATATGATTATGCAATGCGTCATAACGGTCCAGTTAACGTTAAAGTATAGTATAGTTATAACTATACCCTAGTAGAAATTTAACGTTAGAATAAAGTTTTTTTAATGTTAGAAAACTGTATAAAAGTACTTTATAAAATATGTTATTACGTTAGAATCTAACGTTAGATTTTTAAGTTAGAAATACGTTATAAGTACGTTTAATTTCTAACTTTCGGAGGGGGCGTGGCCAACTAGGAAATTTCTACCTGCCTATGTAAAAAAAAGAATGGAGACAAGAAAAGCTGTCAAAAATTGGTATTTGTTAGCTGTTAACCAAGTCATCTTGCTGTTAACTATGATTTGACATTAGATGTCTCAAATTATATGGGAGCTATGGTCTGTTTCATCAAGCGAGAGAGTAAAGTAAAAATCGCACAGTGAATATTTTCAAAACAGATTCGAATATTGAATGTGCGAATATACTACGTAGTTTATTTTATAAAACACAACTATATTCTATTCACAAACATATACTATTCAAACCTGTTGTAAAAATATTTACTGTGCGATTTTTAATTTACTCTCTTGCTTGATGAAACAGACCGTATAGCCTGTTTTTTCAAGCAAGATAGTAAATTAAAAATCGCACAGTGAATATTTTTGGTTAGTATAGTATATGTTTGTGTATAGAATATAGTTATGTTTTATAAAATAAACTACGCAGTATATTCGCACATCCAATATTCGAATCTGTTTTGAAAATATTCACTGTGCGATTTTTAATTTACTCTCTTGCTTAAAAAAACAGACCATAGAAGAGAAACTTATCCGGAAGAGGCTTAAAACACGTTTGCGGGATTTCCATTTCCATGTTTTTTTTCTAATGTCTCCACTCTTTTTCTTGACAGAAAACGTCACATTTAGGCACTCTAGATCCGACCAGTAATGAAACTTACTGCTTGAACTCGTCCGGAGTTGATAGCGTCAAATATTCTATCCCTCCACCGAATTAAATCGTCAACGTCAAGTTTGAGTTGGTCCACGGGCCTTCTTAGATTGGAAATTTTTTGATCGGCCACGCGGGCCGGCCAGGCCCTGCTTGCCACCGTGCTGTCCAATTTTGGGAAATAGGCTTCTTTGATTGGTGCGGTCCAATCAATCCAACGCTCGACTCGTGGCAGCTTGTTGCAGAGACGCTCGAAGTTGTATCTGATATGAAAGAAAAAAAAACAAACAAAAAATTTACATTTTTTTTTGAAAAAGGTATTTTTTTGAACACCGAAAAATAAAAAAAAAAAATTTTTCAAAAAAAAAAAATTCAAAAAAAATTCAAGCAATATACTGCTTCCGTGTTTTAACCAAAAACCGGTCTGAGGTAATTTCCGCAACCGGTTAACCGAAAACCGGTTATTGCCTATGGTTTTCCATGTCTATTTTTTTTTTGTTAAGAGGATTTAGTGAACGCCGTGTGCGATAAAATTTTCAACGAATCCGCATCTTAGGCCTAGATCATTGTTAAAAATGTGATCCAATAAACATTTTATAAGTTTAGAATTACGTAATTTTTTTTACTGACACTCACCACCTCCCCTCTGTAACGCGGCGTAACGTTTTTAAGAACCCCCCAACCCTCCCTAGCGCGTTACGTTATAATAATAATCCTTTATTCCAGCACAGAGGGCCATATACAAAAAAATACAAAATATCTGCAAGAAAATTAATAATATACAAGAGTTCAAAAGAGCTACCGTCCCCCCATTAAAACTCTACTCCAGGTTTGCCATAGATTGGAACGCCATAGAATGTCACTCCTCAACAGAGCCACAATAAAGAGGTTGGAAGATTTATACAGCCGATCGCGGAACCCAAAAGCCCGAAATCTACAGATAGCTAGGAAGTCATTAACACGAGCCGTAGCAAACATTTCACTAGCACTAGAAAATCTCGGTATGTTATTTAACAGTCTAAACGCATTATTATAGCACACGCGCAGTTTATTCCACCATCCCAGTGTATAATTACACCAAAGTTCGGACATGTAGATCCCTGAGCAATATGTTTGAAATAACAGTTTTTTAATGTCAGAGTTACACTTGGAGAAACGACGGGTTAACATATTAGCACGGACGCAGAGGGCTTTGTACTGTCTCTGAATGTCGAGATTATCGGAGAAATCACAGGTTAGAATATGCTTTAAGTATTAGCACAGGTTTTGTTGACATTATATACAAGGTGATGCTCTACAGCGAAATCTTCTTATACTTGAACGTGGCCTACCTTGCAATAATTTGCTGATGCATGTAGTAAAACAGTTCGCCCCTTCTGTCTTTGTCAACCACCTGCCGGGCAGCTTCGAAAGGGTAGACCAAATGCCAGTACCAGTGGTGCAAGTTGATGCCCAAATCTTCTCTGAAATACGCCAGTCTGTGTTCAACTTCCAGATCTGAAGCGGTGTAGTCTATAGGTATCTCGATTGGCGTCTGAAATAATAAAACAAGCCGTCAAGATATGTAATGTTACGTATTCCATTATATATTATTCACAGTAAATGGCATATTGCATTTACCCAAATACATAAAAAAACTGTTCGTCTGATCGGGACGTTGCATAAATTTAGACTCATTTGAACTAATGTATTTTTATCCAGTCCACGTGGACTGATTTTAGCCAGTTAACGTTCGACCCTATCCAATCATATTTCACAAAAGATTTAGCCACACCCACAAGGCATTTGTAGCAATATATATTTACTGGACCGACTTAAATTAGGTTTATTTCTGTTCTGTGCATCGAGCTTTATAAGATAAATATGTATTTAATTTAATTAAATTTAATTACGTAACTGTCCCACATTAATCTGTTTTAAATGTAAACATTCTACTATAAATGTGACACCAACTATATTGTGTTATTCTGTAAATGGTGCTTACCCTAGAACCTTCTGGAACCACGGTAGCAACCTCCCTGGCAGCTTCGCGGACTTTACTGTCCACAAATTTGTCCGGAAATGAACTGATAAACGACGGCAAGTCCAAATGTTGAGTGTCCGGTCGGTGCAGCAGTGCCACACTTAACGCGTAATTAAACATAAGTGGATTCACCCGTTCTCTAGCATAAATGGCAACTGCGAGTAAATCGTCATAGCTTCTTACACCTAAAAAAATACAAGTGGGTACCGTAAAACCTGACTACTTTGTCCAGGTAAATGTGGTTTATTGCTATAGAAATGTCTTTTTAATCTCGAATATCCCAGGACATTAATCGTATATCCCAAGGATATCACAAAAGGTATGTTCTGAGGATATACTGCCCATATATCCCAAGGATATACGGTGTCCTTCGTACATCCCAGGGACGTCCCGAGGGGATGTAGCGGGGATGTCCTTTCGGGATATCCCTGGGATATACGGGCAGTATGTCTCCGGGAAATACCCCTCGGGACGTCCCTGGGACACACGAAGGATATTTAGGATGTATATCCATGGGATATACGGGTTCGGAAGTGGCTCGACTTCCCGTTTAGTAACAAAAGTATATTTTTTATTTATTTATTTTATTTATTTCAGTTTAGAGTCGTTCAAGGACCTTTGTCGAAAGGTGTTTTATACTCTATTGGACTTTACATTATACAAAGTCGCAAATTCCCGTTTAGTAACGAAATTTTATCCTGGGGATATCCATCGTAAAACGTGTGCTATATGGCAGTAGGATCCAGTAGATTCCGATTCGTTTTCTACTGGTCTTTACTGGTCTCTACTTGATTTTATTAACAGGGTTGACTTACATCGGCTCATAAAGATATTTATCCAATACATACAGATAATAAGACAATTACCAGCTTTATTTTAAATAGATAAAATCAATAATAACCCCCGCGTGGCTTTTACTTTATTGAGTGGATAATTATTTATTTTACCCACTCAACTGTCACTTGTCAAATTATTTTCTTGTAAATGTCATTAAAATTTTTAATAAAAATATGAATTCCTAAGCTATTTATTGGATAAAACCTTGTATGGCACTCATGGGTAAACCGATATTGCCCTCTCGAAAATTAACCTGCTTGGCTGACGCCTCGCAGGTTAATTTTCTCATGGGCAATATCTTACTTTACCCACTAGTACCATAAATAACTATTAAGCTCAGTATGCAGAGAGCTAATCGTGTGAGTACCAGCAGCGAACGAGTTAAATAATTTGTTTTTTTTTTCAGTGTACACTTACCCAAAAAGATGTCAATCAAAAGACCAGCTAAACGTCTATGTTTCGGGATGAAAAGTGAGAAATTTTCATCCCTAGGCAACTCCAAAATTTCTCCCAATGGCGGTATGGATATTTTTTTGACATTAATTCTTTCAGTCGCATCTTCCCCGAATCTATTGGTTATAGTCTCCCCAATTGACTTGTACTTGTCACGCTAAAACATACATATTATCATTAAATAAACATTTTAGCAATCATAATATTTTTAAACATAATTTCGTTACATTTATTTATAAAATAGCCATTCTTTTTAGGTGGCCCTAAATATATTTCGTGTAATATGCTGTTATACTTCGATAAATACGTTTACCTCTCAGAAAAACTTTTTAGTTAGTTAACATTTATTTATAAATTCAGAATCTTAAAATATATTTTTAATTCTAGTACAGCGTTGCCAGACTTATTATAATTGACTTTTGGGGGATATTTTTTTAAACTTATTATAGAAATAATAAATAATTATCAAACCTAGGCACATAGCTGTCTGAAATGATTATTTTCTACTATAGCTTACGTATTAATAATGGAAATTTAAAAAATATTTAAAGTTAGAATAAGGTTAGAAAAAGATTAGAATTTAGTTGGGAAACTAACGTTAGATTTATGTATTTTATAACGTTTTTGTCAAACGTTAGTTTTTAAGGTTAGATTTATATATTTTATAACGTTTTTGTATAACGTTTAAGACTAAACATAAGAATGTCACTAATCTAATGTTTTGTTAAGTTAGATTTATGTACTTTTCTACCAGGGTAGCTTTTAATCATTTCTTACCAAGTAGTCATTTGGAACGACAAACTGGACATTTTGTTTGGGTATAACAACAGTTTCCCTAGGATGGTCAAATAATTTGACCAAATCTGTGTTTTTAGCTGTAGCCATTTTAAAGTTTGCTTTAAAATATTCTAAAAAAAATAATTAGTTTTTATTAAATATATAAAAATTAATATAAAATTAATATAGGACGACACATTATTTTTTCTACGACCGAATTTTTTATTCTTTTGCCATTTTACTACGGAAATTAAGTACTTTTTGTGATAGCTGGCTTTACCTAGCAAAACTTTACCGACGGGCCATCACTGGGCCATCACACGGGTTGATGGCCCGTCGGTAATGTTGAGTTATTAGTTCGTTGGACACGGCATATCTCCCTACTAAAAATCTCTAGTAGAATCAAGGAAACTAACAACTCTTCTCTCTAGAATACGCATACCGTTAATATAAAGTATCGCCAACATCTCGGTTTGTTTGTAAACAAATAGTAGGTATATTCAGGCCTGAACAATAACAATTACCAGTAACTGGTATTGTTGTCTCTGTTAGTACAAATATGTTCGAGTAAGACAGACGAATGTTTATGTTGGCTACGTTTTTGTCAGTTTTTACGAATGAAATGCCCATTCTAGAGAGAAGAGTTATTAGTTCGTTGGACACGGCATATCTCCCTACTAAAAATCTCTAGTAGAATCAAGGAAACTAACAACTCTTCTCTCTAGAATACGCATACCGTTAATATAAAGTATCGCTAACATCTCGGTTTTTTTGTAAACAAATAGTAGGTATATTCAGGCCTGAACAATAACAATTACCAGTAACTGGTATTGTTGTCTCTGTTAGTACAAATATGTTCGAGTAAGACAGACGAATGTTTATGTTGGCTACGTTTTTGTCAGTTTTTACGAATGAAATGCCCATTCTAGAGAGAAGAGTTATTAGTTCGTTGGACACGGCATATCTCCCTACTAAAAATCTCTAGTAGAATCAAGGAAACTAACAACTCTTCTCTCTAGAATACGCATACCGTTAATATAAAGTATCGCTAACATCTCGGTTTGTTTGTAAACAAATAGTAGGTATATTCAGGCCTGAACAATAACAATTACCAGTAACTGGTATTGTTGTCTCTGTTAGTACAAATATGTTCGAGTAAGACAGACGAATGTTTATGTTGGCTACGTTTTTGTCAGTTTTTACGAATGAAATGCCCATTCTAGAGAGAAGAGTTATTAGTTCGTTGGGTAATATGAGAAAAAATACTTCTGCTCACAAAAAAATCTATGATTTTTAAGAATTTTGAAAAGTTATCGAAATCTTTCAAGAGTTTTGTGCCTTTCGAATATTTAAACATAAACTTCCTTTCCGTGGTGGTTTACCCCTAGAAATTGTTAAAAAACACTTTTTTTTTTCAAAAAAAGTGATGGTAAATTACAAGTAGGTATAGAAAGTAGAAAATTTCGCCCGAGTGATGTCAACCAAGTGCATGAATTAACACTGGTACGTGAAAGAGACTTTCCAGCGAGTATCGTTTACAAAAATAACGAACAAAATAAAAAAATGTTGAAAAACCGAGGAAAGAAATGTAAAAAAATGTGGATAAAACTAAAGAATAATATTAACACGTCAGCGACCGGTGCACCGGTGCATAAGGGATTAAAATTCAGTTGATACTTTAATTTCAGCATTGCGTTCTTGTTTTACCATCACGTGGTAAAATTTTAAAATATTAAAGAAAAAAATAACCATTAAAAAACACTTTTTTCCTACTTGGGAACGTAGTGCACAATAAATTGCAAGAAATATATTTTTTCTTCAAGCGTACTAAAATGTTCATATTTTATAACTGAATACACTAGTTAGAAGTGATCTATTTTTTTACAGTAAAAAAATGAGTTCTTTGTTATACGCCGTAAAAAAAAGTTAGTTACAAAAACCACCACTCGCGGCAGCACTCTTTGACTTTGATGACAGCCATACTTCAAACTTGTTTGTTTATTATGTAAACAGGTGGTTGACTAGAGATTGTGTGCAAAAACCATGTGTGGAATTGATTAAAACTGATTGAAGAAGAATATATGGTTTATACACCTACAAATCTCTCCGAAATTGCAAATGCTACAAAGTTACCATTGAAATCGCGAAAAGTGTACGATTTAGCCTACGAAAAAAATTTAAAATGAGCTAAGGAAGGTTTAAGTTTATTTCGAAAGGGTTTTATTGGCCTATTTTAATAAAAAAAAACATACTTTATTACTGAATAAATTAAATTCAAAAATTAATGTTTAAAAAAAATATATATAGGATGCTTGAAAAAAAAAAAATAGTATGTTCCACTCAGAGAAAAAGTGTTTTTTTTACTCGTCTGTAGTTTCCCACACAGCACAAACACGTTCCTGTTATATACAAAGAATATTCTCCGGGAATATTCCCACAATGTGCTGATATCACCATAGAACGTTCTATGCACATTCAAATGTACACTATTTTGAAAATTCTAGGAACGTTCCGAGAACATTTGATGAAAAATTTATAGAATATTCTTAGAATATTTTGGTATATTTAAAAATTATTTTTGTGAATATAAGGTTTGTTTGTGTTGCTTTACTTACTATATAACGTAAGCAATAAACATCCAACCATTTACCGACCATTTTAAGATCGGATGTTGCAACCTGCAATAGATTGCTCTAGCACAGAATTTTTCATAATGAGAAAATCCCTACCAAAATGACCTTAGCATTGATCGTTGAAGGGAATTGATCCTTCTAAGAATATATTAAATTAAAAAGTTAATGTAGGGAAAGCGTACAGATGGTGGCGCCATCTAATGTTGCACAAAAGTTAATTATCCTTATAGGCTGGGATCGTTTTTGGTAAAAATCGAGGTGGGGTAAAAACAAGTTTTTCAAAAAAAAAATCAGTAATTTTTAATAGGGATGTATTTGATGTCGGATATATTTTAATTTTAATATAATATATTTTTTTATTTAGAGAGAACATTCTATGCATGTTATCATTTTTAAGAGAATGTTATTGTTATGTTTTATAAATATTCTCGAAGAATATTCTACAAAAAGTATATTGACACCTTTTCAGAATTTTCATAGAATATTCTGTGCTGTGTGGGTTCCGGACTCCTCTTCACGTCGTCTGTAAATTCTACAGACTAGTAAAAAAAGCTTCATTTTTCCTCTTAGTAAAACAATATACTATTTATAGTGTAGTTTGCATTCAAGTATACTAGTACTTACCGCTCAAGAAAGTTAGACTTAACACTTTTAGTTCTAAACTAGAAGAACTAATGTTTTTTTCTAGATTTCGACGCTCTATTTATATGCAAATGTTATCTACAAGAAAAATTAACACATGAAAAGCTTGGCATTTCGTGGGATGCTCTTCACAGGGTAAATAATACTTTGTTATAACCATTTTTTTTTCAAAACCTTTTATTTTTTTCAATTTAGCACTCGCGTTTTCCTAAAACGTATTGTTTTCGAGATATTGGCGTTTAAAGCAGTAAAAGGTTTTTTTAGCATATCTCACATATTCATAACCCGATTTCAAAAAATTATATTTTAAATAAAAGCTCTTTTTAAGCCCTATAAAAAATGTTATATACAGTTTTTTGCTAGAATATAATGTTTTAAAGATACAGAATTTAAAATCAAACAAAACACCTAGTTTGAAATTTGCAAACTAGATGGCTCTAGTGTACAATAGTGCCGATTTTTTGACAAGGGGCTTGCAACGTTTCATCTAGTTTGAATATATCTGTTAGTTTTCGAGAAAATCGCTGGGTAAATAGAGTTGGGACACCCTGTATCTGCAGTCTATTATCATAGATTGCAATTGCACAAATAACTCTTGAAACCGAAGAAAACAGGAAACCCTAACACAGGTTGTAACAAATAATTCATTACATAACGTGTACGAAAAGTGGCTTATTTCGCATAAGCCAAAGTTTTTCATGATTTTTTTTTCAAAAAATTAAAGTTTTCTTTTTTTTTGTGAAACGAAAACTTTCAAATAATTTTTTAAGTTTGACCACGTTACCCCAACCCGGTTTTAACCAAAAACACACACATCCGAGAACGTTGTATAAGAATCCTATGATCCAAATTTGAAGTGTTTATTGCGAAGCGTTCTCGAGTTATTGTGGTCACAAATGTTCTCGGACAAACCAACCGACAGACCAATGGACAGACTTTTTTTTGCACATATTAACCTTTTTACATATCTATAAAACATCAAGAAAAGTAAAAAAAAAATAATTTTTTTTCAAAATAGACTTCATTTTGGAGTGTTACGCCCATGTTAATGGTATAGTAAAATAGCGTTACAGGGGGGTGGGGGTCCAAAATGATCAAAATTTGCGTTACGTAATACTTGAACGTTCCCTATGGTCTGTTTCATCAAGCAAGAGAGTAAATTAAAAATCGCACAGTAAATATTTTTACAACAGGTTTGAATAGTATATGTTTGTGTATAGAATATAGTTATGTTTTATAAAATAAACTACGCAGTATATTCGCACATCCAATATTCGAATCTGATTTGAAAATATTCACTGTGCGATTTTTAATTAACTATCTTGCTTGATGAAACAGACCATAGACTATGGTCTGTTTTTTCAAGCAAGAGAGTAAATTAAAAATCGCACAGTAAATATTTTTACAACAGGTTTGAATAGTATATGTTTGTGTATAGAATATAGTTATGTTTTATAAAATAAACTACGCAGTATATTCGCACATCCAATATTCGAATCTGATTTGAAAATATTCACTGTGCGATTTTTAATTTACTATCTTGCTTGATAAAACAGACCATACAATGTCGACCAAGATTTTATGCTCTTTATGTTCTATTAAAAAAAAAAAACGTTATTTTATGTATGCTAAAAAAATGTTTTATCCAATACATACAGATAATAAGACAATAACCAGCTTTATTTTAAATAGATTTTGTTTTTTTTTTTTTTTTTTTTTTTATTTAAATAAGTATGCAGATTTTTACAATTTGTTAAGGCTGCCTAAACCAGAGGTTTGTGTTGCAGCGTATGAATACAAATCTTAATGGTGTTTGACTACTTAAAATAATCTTAAAACTAAAAATTTAAGAAATAATCATATACATTTTTCTTTGTTTTAATTTTTTTTTAAATAATAATAAGGTACACAGATTCATAATGTTATCGGCAAGGTTGTGGTGACAAAAAAAGAAAAAAAAGAAAGAAAACTGGCAAAAGCATCGATACAATGATGAGCAAAGGAGTAGGTACTTAAACAAAAAACTATGTTAAAATGTTAAAAAAGGTATTTACATCGGAATTTATTATAAATAATTTTAATTCGATTTTACGCTTATTTTTTTTTAGTATTTTAATATTTTTTGGTATTAAATTATAAAACTTCGGTCCGTGAAAAAGCATACTTTTTTGAAGGTTTGCAGATCGAAAAAGGGGAAAGTTAATGATATCATTTTGTAAAATTCTAGTTTGATAATTGTGTTTGGGAGAGTCAAATAATTCTTCATTTTTAAACATCCATAAACATAATTGTAGAACGAAAATTTTTTAAGCTCTAACTGGTTTGCATTTTTATAAAGAAGTTCAGTTGAGAAAGTACGGTTTTTAAAATTAATTATTTTCAACATAATATAGATAAACTCAATAATAACCCCCGCGTGGCTTTTACTTTATTGAGTGGATAATTATTTATTTTACCCACTCAACTGTCACTTGTCAAATTATTTTCTTGTAAATGTCATTAAAATTTTTGATAAAAATATGAACTCCTAAGCTACCCGGACAACATTTGCTATTTCACGTGGAAGTCATTATGACATCATGTAATGATTTTCTCTGAGTTCATGAACGCATACAGATGACTCCTCATTGTAAAGTCATTACGAGATCATGTCATGAAGATCTAGCAGCGGTCTACGGAATGCGCATGCGCAAACTTTAAATTAACCGCGAAATTTAAATTGACCTCGAAATTAAAAAAAAAGAAACACCTTTTTGCTCATATCTTGAAAACGCGAAGAGGTACCAAAAAAATAACGAAAAAATCAAGCCCCCCTAGACATACACCCCCACATAAATTTAACAACTTGAGGACACCGGGATTTTCCCACTGGGAACTCCCCAGTGGGAATGTTCTCCAAGGTGACTGGGGGGGCACTAATTCCTCTAGACTAAAGCCTCCAGATATCTACGGCTCACCATACCAATCCGATAATGTGTATCGAATTAGCTGACCAGTAAGTTAATTACCCATAAAGACAGCTGCATTTTAATACTAGTATTGCTTTATTCGTTTAAAAAGTTTAGTTATTGGTAGAAAATAACATGTGGCGCCACCTATCGCATAACGATGTCAAGTGCACTGAAATTGAAACATTACAGGAACCTGTACTATTCGGCAATCGTTCTCAATCGAGTCCCGGGTAACATTTGATATTTCACGTGGAAATCATTATGAAATCATTTAATGATTTAACGTTAAATGTATACACCTCATAACAAACTCACAACATGATCACAAAATCATGAGATGTGCTCATGATCTTCGTATGAGTACAAAACGTGGAAATCATAACATGATGCTCTCATGAGGCCTATATGATTTTATGAATGTTGTCCGGGTATGTATTGGATAAAACCTTGTATGGCACTCATGGGTAAACCGATATTGCCCTCTCGAAAATTAACCTGCTTGGCTGACGCCTCGCAGGTTAATTTTCTCATGGGCAATATCTTACTTTACCCACTAGTACCATAAATAACTAGATTTTAATAATTTATTTTTTGGGAAAAAATATTATTTATTTTTTCGACTCTATATGTATTTTATTAAATTAATTAAAATAAAGTTCATTATTTAAATCTTTTATATTTCACTATCTATAGGTGGGTACTTATTTATATTGATTAAAATCAGTCAAATTATTTTTAAAACTGATTAAATGATATAAATTAGCTAATAATTTGAGGTCGTTTTAGTCACAATCTAGAATAGAAAAATGTTGGTTCAAGTCGCATTTATAGCCTTAGTTTTAAATTTGGTAAATATAGTATTAAATCTATCATACAGGGAAACTTGTAGGGGCGTTTTTAAATCAAACAGGTTACTTACGGCTGTGGGCTTGTACATATACGATGTAATTTTGTTCTCTCTTAAAAACCAATATTTATTTAAGGAAGCGGCTCCAAAATCGCAAAGAATTTTGGACTATAATATTCCAAAACATAGATTAACTTCTTTTGAAAAGAGCTCGTACTACTCTTCTATGAAATTCTTTAATGACCTACCAAGCGAATTAAAGAATTTAAGTAAAAATTTAAGGATTTTTAAGAGAAATCTGTTTGATCACATTTGTGAGATTGAACCTTATACAATAAGAGAATATGAAGATTTAAATCAGCAATTTAAGCACAATTAGACTGTCTAATTTTTAATTTTTTATTTTATTTTTTTTTTTCTTACTATTCCTGACAATGTTTCTCTAAATATTTATTTTTTATGTGTAAGAAGTAGATTTTTTTTGGAAATAAACGATATTATTATTATTATTATTATTATTTCGTATTTTACTTTTTTCACTACTAGCTTTAATCCATACCATTATTTATCATGTTTTCAGACTGTGAAATCAATTTTCTTCACCTATAGCAATAATAATTTTTTCTCTCCTAGTAGGAGTAAATTTTATAAACAATTGATTTCTGTCACTTTAGATGTTTCAGTTCTTTGTGCAATTTTTACTAATTAAACCCAAGAAAATAACTTTAAATAACTTTTTACTTATTAAATATAATTAATTATAATTATCACCGATTAATACAATCAATAATTAGCTAAATATTAGGAAAAAATTAAAAAAAAACTAAATTTTTAAACGTCAGTTCAAAGTATTTATTTGAGCAAATGTCATTGATCAAGGCTGCTTGATTTTTATGAAAATTTCAAGAAATATAATTTCTGTTAATAATTTATTTTATTATTTGAATAAAAATAGTTAAATAGTGCTAATAGTGAAAAAACTAATATATAAACTACGGTAGAGAAGACTATTATAGCCTCGCACTCTTAAATCCCTCGCTGCTACGCAGCTCGGGATTTAATACGCTCGCCTATAAAAAATGTCGAAAAAAAAATAGTTTTTAACCCATTTTACATCCCAGACTAGAACTTTTAATAATCAGCCCATGGTCCAAATTTGAAGTCTCTAGCTCAATGTGTTCTCGAGTTATCGTAGTCACAAATTTTCTGGACATACATACATATAGACAGACAGACCGACAGATAGATTTTTTTTTGACGGAAATCATATGTTATGGACATAAAACCTCGAGAAACCTAAAAAAGCAATAAATTTTTTTTCAATTTTTTTTTCTAACGCAAAAGTTCTCTCGTGGAATATAAAAATAGGGGAAATGTTTCTCTAAATATTTATTTTTTATGTGTAAGAAGTAGATTTTTTTTGGAAATAAACGATATTATTATTATTATTATTATTATTTCGTATTTTACTTTTTTCACTACTAGCTTTAAACCATACCATTATTTATCATGTTTTCAGACTGTGAAATCAATTTTCTTCACCTATAGCAATAATAATTTTTTCTCTCCTAGTAGGAGTAAATTTTATAAACAATTGATTTCTGTCACTTTAGATGTTTTAGTTCTTTGTGCAATTTTTACTAATCAAACCCAAGAAAATAGCTTTAAATAACTTTTTATTTATTAAATATAATAAATTATAATTATCACCAATAAAAACAATCAATAATTAGCTAAATATTAGGAAAAAATTAAAAAAAAAACTAAATTTTTAAACGTCAGTTCAAAGTATTTATTTGAGCAAATGTCATTGATCAAGGCTGCTTGATTTTTATGAAAATTTCAAGAAATCTCATTTCTGTTAATAATTTATTTTATTATTTGAATAAAAATAGTTAAATAGTGCTAATAGTGAAAAAACTAATATATAAACTACGGTAGAGAAGACTATTATAGCCTCGCACTCTTAAATCCCTCGCTGCTACGCAGCTCGGGATTTAATACGCTCGCCTATAAAAAATGTCGAAAAAAAAATAGTTTTTAACCCATTTTACATCCCAGACTAGAACTTTTAATAATCAGCCCATGGTCCAAATTTGAAGTCTCTAGCTCAATGTGTTCTCGAGTTATCGTAGTCACAAATTTTCCGGACATACATACATATAGACAGACAGACTGACAGATAGATTTTTTTTGACGGAAATCATATGTTATGGACATAAAACCTCGAGAAACCTAAAAAAGCAATAAATTTTTTTTCAATTATTTTTTCTAACGCAAAAGTTCTCTCGTGGAATATAAAAATAGGGGAAAGGGCTTCATATAAATATTTATTAATTTTCTTTCAGGGCTTCATAGCTCCAGTTCTCAGCCTAGCTGGTGGAAACACGATACATTGGTTTTCCATGCCCTATAATGTAGCCCTAATGTTTGATAAAAATAATACTGATACTAATTTATGTGGTGGCTCTTTAATCAAAGAAGACTTGATTCTCACATCCGCTGATTGTGTAGATAAGTAAGTATACAGGGTGAGTTTTATTTATTTCCACCCCAAAATTAAGATTAATCTTCATTCGATAAAAACTAAACTTTCGTGATATCCTCTCATTGTCCTTTCAATGTCGCATGTCCCGGGAAATTAGTCGTATATCCCAAGGATATCCTGAAAGGTATGTCCTTAGGATATACTGCCCGTTTATCCCATTGATATACGGTATGTCCTTCATACATCCTAGGGACGTCCCGAGGGGATGTCCCATGGATGTCCCTGGGATATCCTACGATGGCTATTCCTTCATTATTTTAAATTTACCGCGTTTTTCGTGACTTTAATGGCGGATGTTATTATCGGTGTTTGTGGTCTGCTTATGTGTATAAGTTTTTTTCACAGTTATTATTAAATATTTATAATGTGTTTTCCTCTGTTGGATGATTTCGTCAGTATTACCCACGGAAAACGGGAAATATATTATATAAGTAAGTTACTAATTATCTACAAATGTCACCGACAAAAGTGGCTAATAGTATTGTTTTTATTATTTTTTGTGAAACTATTAGCTTAAATTTAAATAACTTGCACCTAGGTGCAAGATGCTAATAGCAATATTTCACAATAAAAAACAATAAAAGAAATACTATTTGATAGCCACTTTTGTCGGGGACAGGTGTAAATAATTAGTAGCTATATTTAGGACAGGCGCACAGTATATTATCAGGACATACCTTCGGCATATCCTTGGGATATACGGTTCGGAAGTTGATCGGCTTCCCGTTTAGTAACAAAGTGAGGATGTCTTACGGATATCTATAGACGAAATCGTATATCCTGCCCAGGTAGCAAGGGATGTTATATTACAAGAAATTAACATCACTTTTGGGTGTATTTTTAAACTAAATCATAACATCACATAATATTGAAAAATAACATGTATTTAACATCACATTTGCAACGTAACACGTGTGACGTGACAACCATGTTATTTAATAACAAATATTTAGCAACGCTGTGAATATATCGCATGTCACATATTAACGTGGCTTTCACGTGAATATCATGTTATTTTGCTTCTCACCGACGTTCGAAGCAAAAAAATCGATATAAGATGATGTTGATAGAGTAAATTATTAAAAGGAAATTGTATACACATTATACGATTTCCAATGAATAGGGGGCTCTGCCGAGCTTCTCAAGACCACGGACACGGATTAAAGGAATATATTCTCCGCTTAATCTGCAATTTCGTATTTAGAATCTATCTTTTTCAATCTGTGATTGTTTCAATTACTGATTGATTTTAAATTCGATTTTTCTATAGGATATAATTTAGAAAAAGCTAATAACCTAGGATATTATTTAAATATTAAAGTAACAGTAATGGCATCCATAAGATATTAAATATAACAGGAATGTGGATTTATGATGTCACAAACACGTTATTTTCGGGATGTCATTGTGTGATGTTATTAGGGGCGGACTTAGGACATCCCCACCATGCTACATTCTTGTTAAATGAGACTACAATCTTAACATCACATGTCACATATTAACGTGGCTTTCACGTGAATGTCATGTTATTTTGCTACCTGGGTGGGGATATCGGAAATCCCAAAACGGATATTCTGGGGATATCCATTGTATAAATCTGTGCTATCTGAAAATAGCCATTTTTTTAAGGATAATAGCTAATCGTTATTTATTTATTTATTTATTTATTTATTTTACTTATATTTATTTTACTTATTACCATTTATTTCATAATACATTTTTTAGTGCAAGTTCAGTAAAAGTAACTTTGGGGGCTTACAATATCACCAATCCTACAGAGCCTTCGCAAGTTATTGTCACAGCTACCGAGTTCATAAAACATCCGGATTTTAACAGTACCTCAATGCAGAATAATGTGGCCTTGGTGAGGTTATCTGAAAAGGTGTCTTTGAAAAAAGAAATTCAGTTGATCGAGCTTTCCCAAGAGACGCAAATAAGGAAAATCGTAGGGAAAGATGTCGTTCCTTCAGGTAAAAGGACATGGCACATACCTTATGGGAAATGGCCCTCGGTTAAATTGCTTCAAATTTTAGTATGTTATAGAGCATAACCTCCTGAAAAAAAGTCTCCATGGGCACAAAAAAAATAACAGTTTTTAAGGGAAATTTATAACGAACATATTTTCAAATCATTGCGATTCGACCCAGAGGCGCCGAGTAAATAAAAAAAAACTAAAAGTAAAAAAAGATGGCTTCCGCCCTCCACATAATTAAATAGAAAAAAATCGAGTTACAGAATCTTTTTAATGTCTAGGACACGTTAGAAAAAAAACGCGCTATTACCAATTTTTTTCCTTAGGGAAAGTTCAAGTATCACGTAACGCAAAATGTACCAAAATTCATACACTTCATAACTCGGTTCTCGCGTTATTGAAGGCTGTAGATATTTCATATCTTGGCTACCCCCACTAACACACCCCCTATTAGGGGGGGTAGCCAAAATATGAAATCTCTATAATCTATAATAACACGAGAACCGCGGTATGAAGTGTATGAATATTGGTGCAATTTGCGTTAAGTAATACTTGATCGTTCCCTTATTCATAAAATTCATAAAATTTTCCGCCTATACCGACTGCTTTTTGTTCCACTCGATGCGACAATTTTTCACAAAGATACAGCTCTTCAAAATACACTAAAAAAATTCAAAATTTTTTGTTTCTTTAATTTTTTGAAGTAGTGTATATTTTTTTAATTTTGAGCAAAATATATATTTTTATTTATAAATTCATTTTAGGATGGGGTTCGATGGATCCATTAGGGGGCTGGACCTCGCAGCTTTTGTTGCGGTTGGATGTTTTTGCTATTGACAATGTTTTCTGCGAAATGACGTGGCACGAAGAAATCACCGACAAAAATCTGTGCACGGAAGGATCGTAAGACAATAAAAATAACTTTTTTGCACGACCAAGACTAAAACCTAATTTTACGCTTTCATTTTCGGGACTAAACTTGCCGTTTTTCTCCCTAGGGAATAAAAATCACGGCAACCTTGATAATATTAAAATATTATACTAACTATGTGCTTTGCTTGTTCAAAAATTAGGTTTGGTGGTGTTTTGTAATAAATTAGCGATTCAAACCAATTTATTTGATTTTAACAAAGAAAATTTATACATAACATAAAATTAATCATCTTCGTCCATTTTTTTGACGTTTGTGTCAACCATATTAAAAAACAATTGAAATCGCGATGGCCATGAAACTGACTTTTCGCAATTTACAGGCATCTTGATTAAATTATGAAAATAAAACAACCGATTTTAGACGCGTGGTTTTTAATTTTAATTTTATCTACCTACCTAAATTATGTTTGGTCCTGCAAAAAATAGTGTATATAACTCAGGACTAAACTTGGCTGTTTTAGTCCCTTGCATTTCTGTTTCCCTCGCTCTCTACGCTCGCTCAGAAACACTAATGCAGCGGGACTAAAACAGCCAGTTTAGTCCCTTGGTATATAAATAACTATTGAACGAGTTGAAATATCGACTTCAAATTTAGAACTCCCCAGACAGCACATAATAACCAGTAGTGTATCCAGTGGATATCCTGGATGGACAGTAGATATCCCATGGATATGCAAATGCCCGCCTATATCCAGGATATAGTAGATGTCCACTGGATATCCACATAGATATCCATTGGGATATTATAATATCCACTGGATACCCTGGTAGAAAAGTACATAAATCTAACTTAACATAACATTAGATTAGTGACATTTTTATGTTTAGTCTCAAACGTTATACAAAAACGTTATAAAATATATAAATCTAACCTTAAAAACTAACGTTTGACATAAACGTTATAAAATACATAAATCTAACGTTAGTTTCCTAACTAAATTCTAACCTTTTTCCAACCTTTTTCTAACCTTATTCTAACTTTGAATATTTTTTAAATATACTAGAAAATATTCATTTCAGACAGCTTAGGTTTGATAATTATTTATTATTTCTATAATTTTTAAAAAATATCCCCCAAAAGTCAAAATTATAGTAAGTCTGGCAACGCTGTACTAGAATTAAAAAAATATTTTAAGATTCTGAATGTATAAATAAATATTAACTAACTAAATATAAAGTTTTTCCGAGAGGTAAACGTATTTATCGAAGTATAACAGGATATTACACGAAAATTATTTAGGGCCACCTAAAAAGAAGGCTATTTTATAAATAAATGTAAAGAAATTATGTTTAAAAATATTATGATTGCTAAAATATATTAAGATTTATTTATATGAATTTGTCTCCAGCTGCCATTTTATGATGCAGGTAGAAACCTCCTAGTTGGCCACGCCCCCTCGGAAAGTTAGAAATTAAACGTACTTATAACGTATTTCTAACATAAAAATCTAACGTTAGATTAACGTTTGTAACTAACGTTTGATAGTAACGTTAAAAAGCATATTTTATAACGTTATTTTATACAGTTTTCTAACGTTAGAAAAACGTTATTCTAACGTTAAATTTCTACTAGGATATCCATAAGACCCAGTCAACACAAATACATGGCAGGAACATAGCAGGTTCATAACCACTGTTCTATGTGATGTTGCAGACATGTAATTTTTATAGTCCATGTATAGTCCTTGGACTTTAACAATTCCGCCTCAAGTTATGTATCAGCTACATAACATGCTACATATCAGATACATACTAGGTACATAACAATAAAAGTAGGCGTTTCCGAATTTTACTTGTTATGGAGTGCATCATAGATTTAGACATGGTGAACATTTTTACGTCTTTTTGATAAACCTAATAATTAAAGTATATAAATATCTTTATATGTAGCATCCATCAGGCAAAATTCTTATACGATGTGCATTTTTACTGTGAAAGCAAACTTTCTACCAGGCTTAAAAATCATGGGCCACATAAAAAGCCAATTTTTAGAAAAAAAAATAGCAAATAATCATTTAAAAAAAATATATATATTTTAATTTTTTGTCTAAAATTATCTAAAATCAGTTTAGTTGTCTAAAAATACATGCGTTTCTACTACTTAAGGGTAAAACTTTTATTATTAACAACAATTTTAAGAATATTAGTGATTCTAACCTATAAAAATTAAAATAATATAGACGCCATATTTAGTATTGAATTCATAACATTTTATGTATCGTGTATGTTCTCGTACCATGTATATGATACATAACATGCAATATTGCATGTTATGTATCATACATAGGTATGTTACATCTTATGTAATATGGCACATGTAACGTAAAAAATCTTTCTGTTATAGGGCATGTTATGTAGCATACATATGTATGTTATGTCTCATGTAATATGGCACATGTTACCTAAAAAATCTTTCTTTACCATGTTGCATCCATATATGTGCGGACTGGGTACTAGGATATCCATAAGAGATCCATCATGCCCTACTGAAAACAATATTTTAACCTATAAGACCACATAAAACCTGTTTCACTAACCTCATAAAACTTGCAAGTATTTTTTAAGTATTTTAACAATCAATTTTTTTTAGTCCAAATGGGCACATCGATCTTGCTTCAGGCATTTGTACAGGTGACCATGGTGACCCAGTGGTATATGAGGGCAAACAAATAGCAATTGGTTCCTACGGCTATGGTACCCGTGGCTATAATGGTACAATTGGTACTTGTACTAATGGAAAGCCCAGTGTTTGGACCTTGGTTGGACCTTTTTATGACTGGATCCAATCTCAAATGTCATAAAAAATACTCAGATAACCATTCGTGAAATGAAGTCGCAACGTGCAATATGCAGTTCCCATATAGCACACAATATACCCCGGATATCCTCTCAATGTCTTTTTAATGCCGTATGTCCTGGGACATTAGTCGTATATCCCAAGGCTATCCCTAAAAGTATATCCTGAGGATATCCATCGGTAAACGTGTGCTGTATGGGACGCAGTTAAAGTGATATCACGTGTTCTTTCGTTTGGTTCAGCATATTTTCTTTGTGTTAATAAACTAAGTAAACAAAAATGAGTATTATTTGTATACCCAAGGTAAAAAAATATATTTTTCTTCAAGCATACTAAAATGTTCATATTTTATAACTGAACACACTAGAAGTGATCTATTTTTTTACAGTAAAAAAATGAGTTCATTGTTGTATGCCGTAAAAAAAAGTTAGCAAAACCACCACTGGCGGCAGCACTCTTTGATTTTGATGACAGCCATACTTCAAACTTGTTTGTTTATTATGTAAACAGGTGGTTGACTCGAGATTCTGTGCAAAAACCAGTGTGAAATTGATTAAAAATGATTGAAGAAGAATATATGGTTTATACACCTACAAATCTCTCCGAAATTGCAAATGCTACATTAGACAAGTTACCATCGAAATCGCGAAAAGTGTACGATTTCGCCTACGAAAAAAAATTGAAATAAGCTAAGGAAGGCTTAAATTTATTTCAAAAGGGTTTTATTGACCTATTTTAATAAAAAAACATACTTTATTACTGAATAAATTAAATTCAAAAATTAATATTTAAAAAATATATATAGGATGCTTGAAGAAAAAATAGTATGTTTCACTCAGAGGAAAAGTGCTTTTTTTACCCGTCTTTACTTTTCTTCTTAGTAAAACAATATAATATTTTTAAACATTTAAAGAAACAAATAAAAAAATGTAAAAAAAAGGTTTTTACCTCCTTTGATTCACTTACTTTGCCGCGATTTTTTACCAAAAACCCAGGCGAAAATTTTAGATAACGAACCTATGTTTCAAATTTGAACGATCTAGCTATCAAAGCGTTCTCGAGTTATTGTGGTCACGAATTTTTCTGGACAAACCGACAGATTTTTTTTCGCTGGAATCTTTTTTTTGGGTGTAAAACGCCGAGAAACCTAAAAAATTCAATATCTTTTTTCAAAAAAAAAAAGTAATTCCATCCACGATAATTTTTTCCGAAAAATTATCTCTATGTTTTTGCGTTTTGTTTTTCTTGCTATATCTTATAGATTGCATACTTTGTAGCATATCCTGTTTTTATAAAATATACATAATATGTAAATATACAGAATTTTATAAAATATTGTATTAAAAAGTATTTTATTAATTAAAAATTCTCCTTTTGGCCGAAGTACCCACCTACCTTATCTCCCTTTTTGAAAAAAAAATAATTAACAGGTAATTAGCTTAAGCTATAGTAGAAAATGCTCATTTCAGACAGCTATGTGCCTAAGTTTGATAATTATTTATTATTTCTATAAGTTTAAAAAAATATCCCCCAAAAGTCAAAATTATAGTAAGTCTGGCAACGCTGTACTAGAATTAAAAAAATATTTTAAGATTCTGAAAGTACAAATAATAATTAACTAACTAAATATAAAGTTTTTCTGAGAGGTAAACGTATTTATCGAAGTATAACAGCATATTACACGACAAATATTTAGGGCCACCTAAAAAGATGGCTGGTTTATAAATAAATGTAACGAAATTATGTTTAAAAATATTATGATTGCTAAAATATATTAAGATTTATTTATATGAATAAATTTGTCTCCAGCTGCCATTTTACGATACAGGAGAAATTTCGTAGTTGACCACGCCCACTTCAAAGTTAGAAATTAAACGTACTTATAACGTATTTCTAACTTAAAAATCTAACGTTAGATTAACGTTTGTAACTAACGTTAGATTCTTACAAAGCGTGAAATTTTCACATATTTTATAACGTACTTTTATACAGTTTTCTAACGTTAAATTTCTTCTAGGGCAGGCAACTGCCTAAAGTGGCAAATTATAGAGGGCGACAAATGTTTAGTTCACAACCTTCTAAGCCACTCTGTAGGTACTTGGGTAGGTACTTATTTTTAATAAAATAAATAATTAAAAATGAATAAAATTGTTAAGAATTGATAAAATATTTATATACTTATAAGTAGGTATATCTACCTACACTGCCGTACTAAGCAAAAAGTTCGTTTCTAAAAATTTGTCTGATTTCGACTAAATTAGATATAATTACCCGGGGAAAAAAGGTTTTTGTATTCATAATTCTTGTTCATAATTATGCATAATTATGTCTAAAGTCCAAACCAAAATAATGCATAATTATGCTTAATTATGTATGATCAAGTCTGGATTTTGTCCATGAGGGAGTTTTGACCCGGTATTATGTATATGGGTATATGCATAATTATGCATGGGCATATTATGCATAATTAAGTTAAAGTATATATACACCTATGCCTAGTTATGTATGATCACGCATACAATTTTAAATTTTCCTAAAATTATGCATAATCATGCATAACTATGTATGATCATACCGGGTCAAAAGTCATACAATTGCGCATAATCATACAAAAACTTTTTTCCCGGGGTATGCATAAATTTCCCTAAAATTTTGCATAATTATGTATAACTGTTCAAAATTCATACATGATCATACATGTATGTAATTTAATGTAATTATAATTATATGTAATGTAATATAATTATCCATAATTATCATACAAAATCTTTTTACCCCGGGCTACGAAAAAAAGTCGTACACTTTGAGAGGTTTATACACTTATGGTGGAGTCTTTCATATAATTTTAAATATTTTTTATGTATTTATGTGCGCTAATAAAAAGGTCGATTTTCTTAAAACCATCAAGACGCAGATACAACCTTCTTGATTAGAAGGGCAGTATATGTATAGATATAATATATCTATACATCTATATTTATATTATATATAATGTTGCAAAGTTTAAGTGGCCATAGTTTGCATTAAACGAGAAGAATGTTTGTTCCAATTGCATTTTTGGCGTTATTTTTAAATCTGGTAAATATAAACTTTCACAATTTTTAATATATTTACAGTACGTGTCAAAAGTTCTGCTTCTTTGCCTTTTAAACGGATTAAGATATCAACTTGAAATATTTATGTTAATCTCAAATTATTATTTGGTAGGGGAAGTCAGGGTTAACTGGGCCACAGGGTTAACTGGTCCACCCGGATTGTATCAACTTTTTTTATTAGTATTGGCGCCTTAGGGCAAATTCTAGTGATATTTAGTTAATAGTATTGTTTAAAGTATTATGACGGACCGTATTGTCCACGTGTAAGTTGTAGAAAGAAAGTTAATTTTTTTCGATGAAAAGTGGGTATTTACCTTAACTTTTATTTTTTAATTAATACTTTTTTATTAATAGGAGTATCTAGACTAATATTTTTCCTAATATACTGAGTATTTTATTAATTATTTTGCATAATTTCCGCCTTCTAATATCTTATTAAGTAATAAAATTTTATGATTTTATTCAGTGGTGTCACTCAGGGTTAACTGGTTCGGTGTTAACTGGACCACTTATGTCAATCTTAATTAGTTCGGGGTTAACTGGGCCATGTCCAGTTAACCCCGGACCAGTTAACCCTCAGATATATCTAATATTTAACATATTATGTTGTCTATTTTTATGTTAGAATTAAATTTTATTTGATTTCAAATCGTTTTTATTCACAATAATTACAATACAATACATTTTTGTTAGTGGACCAGTTAACCCTGAGTAGTGGTCCAGTTAACCCTGCCCTATGGGGTTAACTGGTCCAGGGGCGTTAACTGGTTTATCGTTAATAACTTTTTTTATATAAATAATATTTGTCTGAAGTATTAATATGTTTTAACTATAGTATTAATCTACCTTTTGCTATAGAAAATATTTGAAAATTGTTTACAGGTTTTTCAAAAAATCGATATGAAAAAAAGCGGCCCAGTTAATCCCGACTTCCCCTATATATTTGGTTATTTTAGGGGGCACAAAGGAGGCAGGGGGCAAGGAGGGAGTTTTTTTTAATGGAAAAGGGTGTTTTGTGCTTAATTATTTTAAAGCTTTTAAAATTCTCTAGCCATATATTTTTCGTTTTTTCTTAAAGATTTTTTTGAATGGGTTAAAAAAGTGTTTAAAATGGGAGTTTTTATTCAGTTATTTTGCATTTTTTTTTACTTATAATCTAAAATATATATTTTTTAATCGTTCTAGGACATTGCTCCAGTTTCCGGAATAGCTGGTAGTACCGCAACATTACCTAATTTGCTGCCCTATAATGTAGCCCTGTATTTTGACAAAAACAATAATGACACCAATTTATGTGGGGGCTCTTTGATTCGAGAAAACTGGGTGCTTACATCTGCTGAATGCGTTGATAAGTAAGTAATTAGATAGTAAACATAATTATGCATAATGATGCATGATCATACATAAACTTTTTTTCCCCGGACGGTCAAAATCCAGACATGTTTATGCATAATTATGCATAATCATGCATAATTTTATTTAAAATTAAACAATGTTAACATTTGCATGTCCGGGGAAAAAAAGTTTTTGTATGATCATACATAATTATGCATAATTATGTTTAATTTTACATAAAATTATGCATGATTATGCATAATTATGCATAAACATGTCTGGATTTTGACCGCCCGGGGAAAAAAAGTTTATGTATGATCATGCATCATTATGCATAATTATGTTTACTTTTACCTAAAATTAGGTTGAATTTTAGATGATTATGCATGATTATACATAATCATGTATGAGTTTTGACCATGCATAAATTTTGACCCGGTATGATCATGCATAATTATGTATGGGTACACATAGACCTAATTATGTATGATCATGCATAACATTTTAAATTTTGGCGAAGGCGCACCATGCACGACAAAGTTTTTGTATGATTATGCATAATTTTGCATCATATTAAGTATAACTATGCATAATTGATGTAAAACTAGACATAATTATAAATAATTATGCAATCAATCATATTTAAACATTTTTTATCTATACCCGGGGAAAAAGTTTATGTATGATCATTCATAATTATGCATAATGATGTCTATTTTTGCCTTAAATTAGGTAGAATTATGCATGATTATGCATGATCATGTCTGAATTTGTGTGAGGGTATATGCATAATTATGTATGGGTATATTTATAATTATGTATGAGTATACATAGACCTATGCCTACCCTAGTAGAAATTTAACCTTAGTATAACGTTTTTCTAATGTTAGAAAACTGTATAAAAGTACGTTATAAAATATGTGCAAATGTCCCGCTTTTTAACGTTAGAATCAAACGTTAGTTACAAATGTTAATCTAACGTTAGATTTTTAAGTTAGAAATTAAACGTACTTATAACGTATTTCTAACTTTCGGAGGGGGCGTGGCCAACTAGGAAATTTTTACCTGCATTATAAAATGGCAGCTGGGCATATAGGCATACAGGGAACAGTATTCTTTCTTTTTTTGGCAGCAGCATTTAAAATTCTGCATTTCATTTTATTATACTATTCATACCGCGTAAGCACTAGGATAGTATTATAGATACGCGTACCGTATATGGTGGTTTGGAATTTCTCAAAATAACCAAAAAACGACCTAGACAAAAATTCTTGGGGTTAAACTTTTTAAAAAAATAAAAAAACTGTAATTAAAAAAAATACGTTTTTTTTTTAATTCTTTGTTTTTTGAAAAAAGTTTGTTTTAATTGTTATTTTTTTTATTTTTTTTTATTTTTTTTATTTTATTTTTTATTATATTGGGAAAATTCAATATACCATTTACTGTAAATAGTATATAATGAAATGCGTATACGCATAATGGCTATACCATTACATATCTTCACGGCTTGTTTGTTTTTAGCGCAATTTCAGCAAAAGTAATTTTGGGAGCTTTCAACATCACAGATTCAACCGAGAGTTCACAAGTTATTTTAAACAGTACGAAATTCATCAAGCATCCAGAATTTAATTCGACAAATTTCTACAATAACGTTGGGTTGGTAAAACTGCCGAAAAAAATTACTCTGACTGATGAGATCCAAGTTATTGAACTTTCCGAAGAGACCCGTCCCATAAAATTCTTTGGAAAAGAAGTGTTTATTTCGGGTAAATTAAAAAAAAAAAAACAAAAAATAAAAAAAAATCAAAAACAAATAAAAAAAAAGATAAAAAGCGACTGACATAGACACAGACGATAGATTGTTTTGCGCAAACAGCATCTTGCTTAAGAAATTTCGAGAAAATATACTGCGGTTTTTTTTTATTTTTTTTTTATTTATTTTATTTTTTTTTTAATAAATTGCTTTTTTCTGTATTTTTTTTTTCGAAGGTCAATTTTTTTTTATTGAGGGCAATGGAGCTCTCTACAACTAGAATTGTGAAACAAAAGACGTCTACCCTATCTCTATCTCATTTCTGCTAGATTTTCCAGCCAACCAAATAAATACTGTATTTGTTTTTCATACAACAAATACAGTATTTATTTGGTTGGCCGGAAAGTGTAGCACTGAGCGGCACGAACGAACATAGCTAATGTGAATCTGTAGAATAAGATAATTCTACTAAAATTTAGATGGCGCCAGTAATTTCTTTAATAAAAATAAAATAGTTACACTTTTCGCCCGGCCAAGTAAATATTGTATTTGTTCAACAAAGAACAAATACAGAATTTGTTTGGTTGGGTGGAAGTGGGAGTGTATATATGTCTTCTATCCTTTTTAGAACTTTTGTCCCTGTCTAATCTAACGGGAGAAGTCGCCATTACTGCTGTCCATAATGACAGAAAGCCGTTGAGGATCCAAACATAAATGAAAATGATTGACGGAAAGGTTTCGGACAAGCTCGTTTAATAATATACAGGGTGTATTTGAAATAGGGTCGGAAATTTTAACAGGTGATTCTACATGATAAAATTTGACAAAAAGTTCCTATAAACATATGTCTAAAAATGCGTCATAAGGGAGCTACGCCCCTTTGAAATTGGCTAAAAAAATCGGTTTTTATTTAATAACTCAGGAACCCTTTGAGATATATTAACGAGGTTTTGCACGTGAATTAATCCTAATAAGGCCCATCTTTGTATGTAATTTTCACGTACTTATTTAAACCAGGGGTGTGCGAAAAGGGGGGTCCTTATCAGTTTTTTGTCCCAAACTTTTTTCTGTGTAACTTTTTTGCAATTTTATTTTTAAAATATGATTCCTCAGGTCAAAATACATAAAAAAAGGTACTCTTGTTGTAATACTGTAGGATTAACCGTTTTCGAGAAAAGTTAATTTGAAGGTGAAATTTCACTGTTCGAGGACGAAAAATTAAATACTAAAATGTCGAAAACCAAAATTTTAATGATGCAATGTTATTCTACATCAAAAGCTAAGAAAAAAAGTTTCCATACATGTAGGTCGAACAAACGCTTTTAAAGCCCTTTAAAAATGGTGCATATTTAGGAGACCATAGCTCCATTAGGATTCATTTTTTTTAATGTACATTCGCCCTGCATCATTAAAATTTTGGTTTTCAACATTTTAGTATTTAATTTTTCGTCCTCGAACCGTGGAATTTCACCTTCAAATGAATTTTTCTCGAAAACGATTAATCCTACAGTATTACAACAAGAGTACCTTTTTTATGTATGTTGACCTGGGGAATCATATTTCAAAAATAAAATTGCAAAAAAGTTACACAGAAAAAAGTTTGGGACAAAAAACTGATAAGCCCCCCCCGTTTCGCACACCCCTGGTTTAAATAAGTACGTGAAAATTACATACAAAGATGGGCCTTATTAGGATTAATTCACGTGCAAAACCTCGTTAATATATCTCAAAGGGTTCCTGAGTTATTAAATAAAAACCGATTTTTTTAGCCACTTTCAAAGGGGCGTAGCTCCCTTATGACGCATTTTTAGACATATGTTTATAGGAACTTTTTGTCATTTTTTATGATGTAAAACCATCTGTTAAAATTTCCGACCCTATTTCAAATACACCGTGTATAGCTTAATTATAATTATTTCGTCTTAATAAAGTTTCCAATATCGTTGGGTTATTTGTTTTTTAATTCTACACATAATTAGGACTCTTCTTGACAGATGTGTCAATTTCAAACAGTACTGTCCCTGGTAGAAATCACTAAAACACAGCTTCACGCAACGTCGTACAACAAACGCGTGTTTTGCTATAATTTTTAGGGTTTTTAACGTTACATATCAACGTTAAAATAAACAATATTCTAACATTAAATTTTTAGCTGTACTTTAGCTTAAGCTGGACCACGGTGTATATTTTTTTGGGCAAACCGTTTTATTATGTTTGATAGCTTTAAGCTATAGTGGACCACCAACATTAATTTTCTATCTATTAGAGCATTGTTTTTTTTTTTAATTCAATAGTTTGACAATGTTTTTTTGATTTTTTTTTGGATGTGGATTTTTTTTAATTCAATATTGTTTATATATATAGTTTGACAATGTTTTTTTTTTTGATTTTTTTTTCAGGATGGGGCCAAACGTCCCCAACTAGTGACTACACTTCAGGAGATCTGATGCGCCTGAAAGTTGATATTATTGATAATTATTTTGGGCAATTGATTTGGGGAAATGACGTCACTGGCCGACATTTGTGCACCGATGGATCGTAAGTAGCAATATTTCACTAAAAACAATTGATAAAAAACTAAACTAAAAACAATTGATAAAAAACGTAAAAAAATAAAAAAAAGAAAATGCAAAACAAAATAAAAACTGTCAAAAAACCTAAAAAAGATTTTTGAAATAATATCTTTGGTCCTCGAAACGTGAAATTTTAACTACAAATGCGTTTTTCTCTAAAACAGTACCTTTTTTATGTACTTATTCTTACCTAAGGAAACACATTCTAACAAAAAAATAAAAAAAAGTCGCACAAAAACAAGTTTGGGGCAAGGCAATGCCCCCCGTTTCACACGTCCCTGGTTAAAATCACTACCTGAAAATTACATTCGATAATAGGCCTTATTAATCTTAGATTATATGGAAAACCTCGTTGCTAAAGCTAATAGGGTTCCTGATTTATTAAATAAAAACAGATTTTAGCCCTAGGCCAAAAAAAGGAAGAAGAAGAAGAAGAAGAAGAAGAAGAATAAGAAGAAGAAGAAGAAGAAGAAGAAGAAGAAGAAGAAGAATATTTTAGCCTCTTTTAACGGGGCGTAGCTCCCTTATGACATATTTTTAGACATAATTATGGATAATTTTACGTAAAATTAGACATACCCAGGTAGCAAGGGATGTTATATTACAAGAAATTAACATCACTTTTGGGTGTATTTTTAAACTAAATCATAACATCACATAATATTGAAAAATAACATGTATTTAACATCACATTTCCAACGTAACACGTGTGACGTGACAGAATAGAATAGAATAGAATAGAATTTATTTATTGTAGTCTGATACAAATAAATGTATATTACATACGTCAATCTTACAAAATAACTAAGAACAAAAAGATAAAAAATAATTTAACAAAAAAAAAAAAAAAAAAATTACAATTTAAATTGATTTAACAAGAAGTTAAAATTTGAACAAATCGATAGATACATTCAAAAACATTTAGTAAATACATTTAAAAATATTTAAATACATATAAAAACATTTAAGTACATTTTAAAAACATTCATATTCAAATTAAATGGCTTAGGGCTTATCTTTAAAGAATTCCATGTTATTTAATAACAAATATTTAGCAACACTGTGAATATATCGCATGTCACATATTAACGTGACTTTCACGTGAATGTCATGTTATTTTGCTTCTCGCCGACGCTCGAAGCAAAAAATCGATATAACATGATGTTGATAGAGCAAATTGTTATAAGGAAATGGATAGGGGGCTTTGCCGGGTTTCTCAAGACCACGGACACGGATTAAAGGAATATATTCTCCGCTTAATCTGCAATTTCGTATTTAGAATCTATCTGTTTCAATCTGTGATTGATTCAATTACTGATTGATTTTAAATCCGATTTTTTTTATAGGGTTATAGCGTTTTTAATGGTTTTAATTTAGAAAAAGCTAATATCCTAGAATATTATTTAAATATTTAAGTACCAGTAACGGCATCCATTAGATATAACAGGAATGTGGATTTATGATGTCACAAACACGTTATTTTCGGGATGTCATTGTGTGATGTTATTAGGGGCGGACTTAGGACATCCCCACCATGCTACATTCTTGTTAAATGAGACTACAATCTTAACATCACATGTCACATATTAACGTGGCTTTCACATGAATGTCATGTTATTTTGCTACCTGGGTAGTTATGTATAATTATGTATGATCATACAAAAACTTTTTTTCCCCGGGAGATGTATTTTTATTTTTTTCCAGACCATATGAGGGAGAACCTTCCGGCATTTGTTCGGGGGACCATGGTTCCCCAATGGTATACGGTGTATACCAAAAACTACAAGTAGCAATAGCCTCTTATGGTTATGGTACTAGACCTGGAAAAAATTCAAATGGTACCCTTGGTTCTTGTACTGACGGAAAACCAAGTGTTTACACCTTGGTGGGACCATACTGGGACTGGATCAGAAACAAGACCCTTACAAATTAAATCTAAAAACTCAACAAAAAATTTAATAATTAATATTAAAAAAAAATAATAATAAAAGTATTTAATATTTTTTGTTTGGACTTTTTATTTAATTAAATTAATATATTTTCTATTGTTTTCCGGTAGTAAATAAAATATCCGTTAAAAGGAGAATGGGCATTTCTATGGGATTCCGAGTTATAGGCCTTTGAAGTTGGTAATCTACCTAATAACTATATTGTAATATCCCGGCGCATGCGCATCGGATCGTGCGCATCCAAGCGCCGTCTTGACGGACAGATATCCGTTAGTCAGTATTCTAGTCACGTAGTGTTAAGTCGATATATATATGTATATTTGTATGTCTGTGTGTGGCCACCGTTAGTTATAATAAATGTATTAAAGATACATGTTGAAGTTTCCTATACTAATCCATATTCTACTACCACTAACCACCAGTTATTACATGGCGACAGGATTAATTTGAAGCTACGCAGCAAGAAAAACGTAAGTCTTAAAATTTTTTCAATATGGCTTCCGGCGGCATTTCCCTTCAATTTGAAGAATTCAACCCAACAAATCAAGATTTTGTAATATATAGTGAACGTCTTCAACACTTTTTTAAAGCAAACAATATAAAAGGAGAATTACAAGTTCCCACATTATTAAGTTTAGTAGGAACAGCCACTTACAAACTCCTAAGAGATCTATGTTTCCCGGAAAAGCCCGCGGATAAGACATTTTTAGAATTAAATGAAATTTTAAGTCAACATTTTTGTAATAAAACCAGTGTTTGGAAACAGCGTCGTAAATTTATGGATCTGGTTCAGTTGGAAAACGAGACAGTCACCGAATTTTATACGAAATTATTACACGCAGCAAGCGAGTGTAAATTTGACAATCATTTATCGTATATTTTAAAACTGAGATTTTTAACTGGGCTAAAGAAAGATAGGGCGTATGAAAGACTTACGGAAGAGGGCGAAAATAGTAGTTTAAAGGATTTATTAGAAATAGCTAGGAAACATGAACAAAAAGGTAATGACGAAGCAGAAGACATCAACTTTGTACGCAGACGCAACGGCACAGATGTGCGCAAATTTCAAAGCAGAAAGTTCAAAAACAGAGATGGAAGATCGAGAAGTCGGTCGAGACGACCAATCCAGAGCCAGCGAGATGAAAACCGAGCAGCGGAGAGCCGGCAACATGGCCAACGTGGCAGTACCACCACCATGACGTTGAGTAACTCTTGTTGTTGTTGCGGGAGAAGTCATCAGGGCGTTTGCAAATATAGGTTTGCAAAATGTAATGGATGTGGACAGAAAGGACATCTAAGACGAGTATGCAGGAAGAAAAATGTTAATTTCGTAGATGAAGAAAATTCAGGAAGAAGCGAGAATGAAACTGACTTGTGGTATGTCGATTGTGATGTTTTTAATGTAAACAAAGACCAGGTATGCAAAAACGATAATTTTAAAATTGATGTAAATATTTTGAATAAAGATTTTAATATGTTATGTGATACAGGGAGTTCTATATCTGCTTTACCCTTAGAAATTTATAAAAACAATTTCAAAAATTTTAAATTAAAATTTGATGATGTTACTTTTCGTACTTATAATAATGCTTATTTTAAACCAAATGGTTATTTTTCAGTTAATGTAAACTTTATGAATAAAAATAAAAATATAAAATTTTATGTTATAGATGGAGCCAGCGGTTGCATCTTGGGAAGGAATTTCTTGGAGTCTTTCGGGGTAAATCTGCAGATGGTGAACCAAATTTCGACACAGTCTAGGATAGAACGGATTATAGAAAATTTTCCCGAGGTTTTCACAGATAAACTAGGAAAATTTAAATTAGGGCAAATCGATTTACATCTAAAGAAAGATGCGGTACCTGTGTTTCTTAAAAGTCGCAACGTTCCTTTGGCATATAAGAAGAAATTGGATGATGAATTAACACGTCTAGAAAAGGAAGGTATTATTGAAAAAACAGACACTTCGGACTGGGCCAGCCCTTTGGTAGTGGTTTTGAAAGAAAATCAATCTTTAAGGGTATGTACTGACTATAAATCTACTGTAAATAAACACCTAGCTGATATGCAATATCCGTTACCACGTCCGGAAGAAATTTTATTTAAATTAAGGGGAGGAAAAAGATTTACTATTTTGGATATGTCACAAGCATATTTACAATTTGAGGTAACTCCTGAAGCTAGTAAAATTTTAACTTGGGCGACACCGAAGGGGCTATTTTTTTGTAAAAGATTACCATTTGGGGTAAAAATAGCCAGTTTTGCATTTCAGAAGAAAATAGAGGGTTTACTTTCAGATTTAGATATGGTTGTTAATTTTCTAGATGATATCATCATAACGGGAAAAGATGAAATAGAGCACGAGAGTAATTTAAGAAAGGTTTTGGAAAAATTTTCAGCAGCTGGATTAACTTTAAATGTCCAAAAATGCAGGTTTATGCAGGCAGATTTAGAGGTGCTAGGACATAGATTAACAGAAGAAGGTGTAAAAAGGTCAGAAAAAAAGGTAGAAGCAATTTTGAAAGCGGAAAAACCAACAAATATTACCGAGGTAAGATCTTTATTAGGGATGATTAATTATTACTCAAACTCTATTCCGAGAGCCTCAGAACTTTTAAAACCAATTTATAATCTTTTAAAAAAAGAAAATGATAATAAAATCTCTTGGAATAAAGATTGTGAGGATGCATTTTTTAAAGTAAAGAAAATTCTAACTTCAGACAGCATTTTAGTTCATTTTAACCCAGACTTACCGGTTTACCTTTATTCCGATGCTAGTTTAAAAGGTATAAGTGGCATATTGGTTCACAAGATGCCTAACGGTCAAGAAAGACCTATTTCCTTTTGTAGTAGAACACTTTCGAAATCAGAAGAAAATTGGCCTCCAGTTCATTTAGAAGGTTTAGCAATTTACTATTCACTTAATAAATTTTATCAATTTTTGCATGGATTAAAATTTTTTATTAAAACTGATGCAAAAACTCTAGTTTCCCTATTTAAACATGATAGAAAAATGCCAGCTATGTATATAAACCGTTTACAGCGTTGGAATGTTTTTTTGAGTAATTTTAATTACGAAATAAGTCATGTTTCGGGTTCACAAAATTTAATTGCAGATTATCTCTCTAGAAAACCTATTAAAAAGTCAATTAAAAACGATAAAGGTGATTATTTAATGTTTACTGAAAAATGTGACGATTGGCCTTTAAATAACGAAGCAATGATAGAAGCAACCAAAAATGACAGAGAGCTAAGTGAGGTTATGAATTACGTCAAAACAAACAGATGGCCAGATAAGGTTAGAGAAGAATTAAAGAGTTATAAGGCAAGAAAAGATGAACTAACGATGGAAAAAGGCATATTATTATGGGGATACCGAGTAATAGTCCCGAAGAAGCTAAGAAAACAAGTATTGGAAGAATTACATGGACAGAACCATTTTGGGTGTAATAAAACAAAATACTTAGCGAGAGCGTATGTCTACTGGCCAAATATTGACGAATCTATAGAGAAAGAGTGCAAAAATTGTATATTTTGCCTAGAAAACAGTCACATGCCACCGAAAAACAAGTTAACTCCGTGGAAGTTAGAAACTAGACCATGGGCTAGATTGAATGCAGATTACTGTCAACTGGAAGGTAAAGATTATTTGGTGATGACAGACGCGTACACCAAATGGCCTGAAATAATACCTATGAGAGGTCTGACATCAATAGAACTGGAAGAAAAACTGAAGGAAATCTATGCAAGGTGGGGATTACCCAAGGAAATCATTTTCGATAACTCCACAACTTTCAAAGCAAGTAATATCCAAGAATTTCTGAGAAGAAATGGTGTTAAGGTATCATATTCACCACCTTATCATCAAGCCAGTAATGGAGGTAGTGAGAAAAGTGTCCAGACTTTTAAACGCAATATGAAAGCAAGATTGAGTGACCCAAGAAACAAAGGAAAAACAACAAACATGATTTTATCAGAATACCTGTTCTCGTACAGAATAACACCACATTGCAGTACAAAAAAGTCACCGAGTGAACTAATGTTGGACAGAAAACTACGAACAAGGTTGGATATGCTAAGAGAAAACCCAGAAAGTGAAAGAAAAGACGGAAAAGTTACGTCAAACTTGAGAAAAGAACAAGAAAGACAAAAGAAGTACCACAGAGGGGGAAATAGAAGTCTAGAAGTGGGAGAAAAAGTAATGGTAAGGGAATATAAAATAAACCAAACAAAAAAATGGGTAAAAGCCACAGTAACAGAGAAATTAGGAAATAGTGTATACAACTGTAGACTGGAAAATGGAAATATTTACAAAAGACATATAGACCAGATCATAAGAAGAGGTGAAAACCAAAATTTGACAGAAGGAGAAGTGAAACCTAAAATTTTTGAAGAAAATAAAGAAAACAACAGCATAACTAGGTATAAAACACTTTATATTTTTCCAGAACAATCTACTCCTGAAACTCCACCCCAAGACGACCCAGAAAACCACCAGGGGCTGGAACCCCCAGTGCCTACTGAAAATCACCAAGACACAGAGGGGCCTCCAACAGAACCATCCCGAAAGACCCCACTGGAGATTCCTACCCAGAATGCACTTAAGGCGAGCAAAAATATAACTGGGGTAAGCAATATAGCAAATAAAAATGACATAACTGTACCTGGCAGTTCAAAATTTGTAAATTCAAATGTAAAAAGTGACAATGTTTTGAATGAATGTAAAAATGACCAAATTTCTAAAAGAAATATTAATATAGAAAAAACAATTAGTCCAGTAACCTTTCATGGTAAAACTTTTACCAGGACAGGACGGGAAATAATTAAACCTAAAAGATTCAAAGATTTTGTTGATAATTGTATAGACTAATTATTTTTTCTATAAAGTTTATTGTTGAGATAAATTGACATTTTTATAAAATTTATTTTAAAGTTAACTATTTTATTTTATATAAAGTTCAGATATTTTTTTTATTTTCAAGATTTTTTTTAATTTTCAAGATTTTTAAAGAAAAACAAAAAAATTTTTTTTTCTCGTTTCTATGGAAAGAAAAACTAATTTGTATAACTTAATTTTACTGAAATAAAAACCAACTCACACTGAGTTACAAAAACAATTAATAAACTTGACTTTAAAATAAATAATATACCTATATTTTTTTTAAATAATTTTTTTTGATAGGAAAATAAAATACAAAATTTCATTAAATAATATTTATTTAAATATAACACACTAAAAATATCCTACCTGAAATAAACAATTTTATAACTCTAAGTTACAAAACTTAAAAACTAAATATTTAATTATTTTTTTATATAAATTACTAAAAACAAAAATAAAATTGTAAAAAGTTACGTAAGGTCACACAATACCTAGTGATGTTTTAAATTAAGCCATCACATCGGTGTAACATTAAATAACAAAAGAAGGGGAGAGTAGGGATATAGGATACATATCAAATAAAACAAAAGGTAAATATTTAAATAATGTTTATTTGATCGAAAATATAAAAATGAAATTAGTTAACAATTGTTAGTACAATACTTACCTGTAAAATACCATACTTACTTGTTTGTTTACCATATTAGTAATGTTAGTGAAATGTTAATTTTTGAACTTACATTTAAGTTAAACATTTAAATAAAAGGGTATACAAACAATTAGTAGGGGGGTGTAATATCCCGGCGCATGCGCATCGGATCGTGCGCATCCAAGCGCCGTCTTGACGGACAGATATCCGTTAGTCAGTATTCTAGTCACGTAGTGTTAAGTCGATATATATATGTATATTTGTATGTCTGTGTGTGGCCACCGTTAGTTATAATAAATGTATTAAAGATACATGTTGAAGTTTCCTATACTAATCCATATTCTACTACCACTAACCACCAGTTATTACATATATACAAAATTTTCTAGTTTTACTAAGTTAGAGAGTGTAAGTTAGTTAGTAGTTTGTTTGGTATAGGTACTTAAAAGAAAGACAGGCTTAGTGCCTATTGCTCATTTGTCGTAATAGGAATTAGTTTGAATGGGGATTTAGTGTGGGAGTAAGCCTAGATCACTGATGCTGAATTTACACTCTCTTCAGATTTCAAAATTTCATGGTAATTATGGTAATTATACTCGCCGACATATCGCCGACACATTCTACAATAATTAGGCATTCCATCCATTATTGCGTATTTAAATTCAAAAGGTTTTTTTATAAAATTACTTAACCCTTTACAGTTAATCATTAAAAACGCCAAAGTCAAAATCTTGACACTAACATTTATCTTATCTATGCATTTAAACTCCATTCTTTTATTTTTTTATTTATACCAATCATAGGTAATTAGATTGAAAAAAATAAGGAAAACCAATAAAAAATTAAAAAATTTTATTGTGTGGGGGGGTTTTAGTAGCAGTGTATAAAGAAGGAAAGGGTTAAAAATAAGCATTTTGTTATTTCTACACAGCCTATAATTTGTTTAAGCAGCAAACTATTGCATGAAGTTATTACGTAAAGTACTACTTTCAAAGGCCTATAACTCGGAATCCCGGTACCTAAGGTATGTTTTTGAATTAAAATAACTAATCTACATAAAAATACCATTCCAATGACATATAATTCGTTTCTGTTGAGCAAAGTTGAGGGTGGGCCCAAAATGCCCATTGTCCTTTATGACCACGTCAACTCTAGAACGATTTGAGCTAAAGACTTCAAATTGGGACCGCATGTTCCTTATCCTAAGTCCTTGGCTGGGATTATCAAAAATCCGATTTTGTAAAAAAGGGTGGGGGTGAAAACTATTTTTTTTTTAATATGTAGTTTTCCAAAAAAGTTTTTTTTTAATTTTTTTTTTTTTAATTATTTTATGATTTTTTAAATTTTTTTTTGTGTACACACCCTAAACATTGATAACATCAAATTCAACCAACGTAAAGTACTATTTATGCATTCACAGAACAAGGAAAATTTATATTCACATACTGGGACACTCTGTATAAAATAGTTCTGCGTCTGCAAAACCGTTAAAGCAACCTTTTAACAAAACTTATACAAGTTTCAACTACTTACCGCTAGAGGACTCAACATATAACAATCAATACTATATTAAAGATTCAAACCAACAATGAGGTTCCACTACTATTCGCTAGATGCCAGTACATTTTTCTCTTATTGCAATTAGTACTTCGTCCAAGCAACAAACCACCGTCGAAGTTGAGCCAGTCCCCACTAGATGCCGCTGCGGCATTCAACAATGTCTCGAATGACGTCACTCGGTCTAAATTCAATCGTTAGCGCCGGTGTGAACTGCACCGCACCCATTGGGGACGAAAATTCGTGACGAGTTTGTGTAAATCGAGTGAAAAAAACTGGTGAAAAATACGACAAATTTCCCTTGAATATAGACCATTTTTCCCATATTATTCGGACACGGTTCTTTTCGTCTGTAGCCCCCGTTGAAAACAACTGAATACATGACAGTCTACAGTGCGTATAACTATTTGTATGAGTGTATATCGTGAAACAGGCAGTATAGAGGATAGGTGGCCGTAAGAGAAAGACGACTGGCGTTAATTTAAGTATAAAACGGTGAGTAGAACACTTTAAACACTTTAAAATTTCTTAAAATCGCATCTAAAACTTTCTATCCAGTATCTGCCTATCAAAAAACCTAAAACAAATTAAGGTTTTAGCAGGTGAATACACCATAATGGCGGCTGTCATTTTAACTCGATTCGAGCCTAAAAAGCCTATTGGAACCCAGTTTTATTGTGAAATCACAGTTTATTTATTTATAAAACATTGTTATATAATTATTAAAACCATCAAAAACATTATTCTGGGCTACGTAATGGTTAAAATTGTCTTAAAAACTATACGTAGGTGTGTCCAAAAAAACAAAAATTAGTTATACCTACCTATTGGCGGCAAGCTTGATTATAGATTTTTTAAATTTTTACTTATACTGTATTTAGTTAGATTTTGTTTTTAAATTATAGCTTAAATGCCCTTTGAGATTTTTTTTAACTTTTAGCCTAATTATAATTGTTAATTGTTAATTAATGGCTAAAGTTTGATTGGTATATTTAAAACGTTTGTAGGTACGAGGTCGTAACTATAGGGGGTTGAGGAAGGCCAAGCCCCCCTGGCCTTAATTTAAGCCCCTCAGGAGGGGCCGGTTTGGTTGAGTCCATGCTGGCGTTTTCGCTTTAAAAAGTTAATTAACATTATAAAAGGATACTTACTTCTTCAGATTTCTAAAAAAATTGCCTGCGGCACTGAAGATTGAAATTAATGTAATCACAATAATAAAAAGTTTAACTCAGAACTAAATTAATGGGAAAATTATAATTAAAACTAATATACAGCCTGTTCCAGAACTCGCGTACAGAAATTTGAGGTATTAAAAACCCTCTGGAAAATATGAAAAAAATGTAAAAATGGGATGCTGAATACGAATCTGTCATAAAAAAGGCACTTTGTGGGCTTATTTTGTTTCTACACTGAAAAAACTGTCTGGACCCACAAAAAAAAGTGGTCTGTGCTGTGGTTAAGACCCTCGGATTCTTATGTATTTTGGGATGCTGAACACAAATCTCCTATAAAAAAAGGCACTTCATGGGCTTATTTTGTATCTACTCTGAAAAAACAGCATGTGCCCACAAAAAAAATAGTCGTCTGTGCCGGGGTTGAGACCCACCTTTTCTTATGTATTTTGGGATGCTGAACACAAATCTGTCATAAAAAAGGCACTTCATAGGCTGATTTTTTTTCTACACTGGAAAAACTGTCTGGGGCCACAAAAAAAAAGTGGTCTGTGCTGGGGTTTAGACTCAACTATTCTTATGTATTTTGAGATGGTGAACAAGAATCTGTCATAAAAATGCACTTCAATAGCTCATTTTTTTGTTACACTGAAATAATATGAGATTTTTACCATTTTAGACAGTTTTTTCAGTGTAGCAAAGAAATGAGCTCATGAAGTGCCTTTTTTTATGACAGATTCGTGTTCAGCATCCCAAAATACAGAAGAGTAGGTGGGTCTCAACCCCAGCACAGACCACTTTTTTTTTATTTTGTGGGCCTGTGTTATTATTACTATTATTATATTATGATTTGTGCATAAGTTGAATGTTTTTGCTCAAATCGATCCGACTAGCCTTCATTTGTTTTCTGCTATCTTGTTCCGTCATTTGTAAATATGAGAGAAACAAAAACAAATAAACAAATGAAAGTACGTTCACTCAGCTTTAGAGGGGTTATAAATCATAGACCAAGGTTTTGCCTAGGGTTTTAACAATTTTTAAATAAATGTTTTTGATACAGATTGAAATACACTGCCAGAAAAAAAGCTTTCCTATTTTACCACCTGCGCGTAAAATAGATTTTTTATTATCAGATTCACTTCCAGCAACCTTAAAAACGTCAATATACCAATTTTCACAAAAATCACCCCCACCCCTAAGGGGGTGGGTTTCAAAAAGTCCAAACGAAAATTTGGAAAACATTTCAAAATATTTACCCCCTCACCCCCTCGGGGGTGGAGTTAGAGAAATTTTATTATCAGATTCAATTTCAAAAACCTTAAAAACCTCTATATAGCAATTTAAAATTTTTTCTAAAAAAATGTATTTTTCCCCCTTGACGCACGCCAATGTTCACCAAAAACAATCCCGAGCGAGAACTTTTGGTAACATACCTGTATGCCAAAATTCAAGTCTCTAGCTTAAAGCGTTCTTAAGTTATCGTGCTTACAAGATATCCCGGACAGACCGATCGACCGACAATTTTTTTTTTGCTTGAAATTGATTTATATCGACATAAAACGTCATAAAACGCAAAAATTCGCAAAAAAAAAAATTGAAATTTTTTGCACGAATACAAGGCTTTCCGAAATTTTGAAAATTTTCAAAATGGGAAAGCAATTAAAAAATAAATTTCTTGTTAAAACTTTCTATGTAATTTAAGTAGGTTCCTATATTTTTGTAACATACCCTATTTTCTAAAAATATGCCATTTTTGATACTAGAACGCAAAAAGCTTACTGTGTATTTGCAAAGAAAAAATAAAAAATCGTTGGCGCCCCACCGGGGGGAGTTACAAAAATTTTATTATCAGATTCAAATTCAGCAACCTCAAAAACCCCCACATACAAATTTTCACGAAAATATTGTAAACTTTTAAGTAGGGTAAAATTACAGTCTTTGACAGCGCCCCAGTTTTCGGCATTTTTTTGTTTTTACTAAAAATGAACGTGTTTTAATAGAAATAAACTTTCAGTGTATATTAACGAATTTTAGAATATTTGGTAACTGCACTGGAGTCAGATGGGAATTAATTAAAGGCACAGAAAAAAAAGAAATTTTTTTTCAATCACTCTGTACCTACTAGAATTATATTAATCTCAATTATGATAATTTTACAAAAAATCCATAATTTTATATCAAATAATATTAAACAATTTGGACCTTTTAAGATAATTAAATAAATACCTGTAGATACAGCCTGTTCCAGAACTCGTGTACAGAATTTTGAGGGTATATTAAAAACCCTCTGGAAAATATGAAAAAAATTTCAAAAAAAATCCATCTTCAATACTAATTAAAAAGGAAGCTATTTAATCTGACCAATCCTGTTGCTGATGTTAAATTACCTACAAATTAGTTTTCCCTACTTATTAATAACTATGGTTGCATTTTAATTGTTGACGCGTGCATTGTTTGAGATTTTCAACTTCAGAATCTTTTTAGGTTATTATATTTTGACAAAACCGACAAAGGCTATCAAATATTCCGCCATCCGGCGGTGGTTTTTTGACATTATTAAATATTTATGTCACATTAATCACCATGTCAACCTACAGAATATGTACCTGCAATAATTACATTTGCTTCCATAGCTACAAATTCAACTTTTAAAGGTAATTTAACATCAGCAACAGTATTGGTCCACTTAAAGCGTTCTTATTTTTGAATTGAACGAAGATGGATTTTTTTTGATATAATTTTCATATTTTCAGAGGGTTTTTAATATACCCTCAAATTTCTGTACGGGAGTTCTGGAACAGACTGTATATTTATTTTTAAAAATATTATTTTGTTTAAATTTTGCACTTAAGCTGGGTATTATAAGATTAGATATACCTAGGTTTTAATTAATTTTGACCTTGTCATTTTTGTAAGGCCTGGGTATCTATTCTCATTTCGGTGATTTTTATTCCCGGTGAAAGCCAACTCGGAAAACATCCATAAACTCATGAGGCCTCACGAGAGCATCATATTATGATTTCCACGTTTTGTACTCATACGAACATCATGATGAGCACATCTCATGATTTTGTGATCATGTTGTGAGTTTGTTATGAGTTTGTCATGAGGTGTATACGTTTAACGTTAAATCATTAAATGATGTCATAATGATTTCCACGTGAAATAGCAAATGTTGCCCGGGACCCGATTGAGAACGATTGCCGAATAGTACAGGCTTCTGTAATGTTTCAATTTCAGTGCACTTGACAGCGTTATGCTATAGGTGGCACCACATGTTATTTCCTACCACTAACTAAACTTTTTAAACGAATAAAGTCGCCTTCTAGGAATACTAGTATTAAAAGGCAGCTGTCTTTATAAGGATATACTACTAGTAATAATTAGTAATTAAAATACTGGTCAGCTAATTCGATACACATTATCGGATTGGTATGGTGAGCCGTAGATATCTGTGCTTTAGCCTAGAACTAGTTCCTCCAGTCATCTTGGGGAACATTCCCACTGGGAAGTTCCCAGTGGTTATACCAGATGTTAGATAAACGTTAGTTTAACGTTACGCTCTAACGTTAGGTTCCTAACGTTAGAAATCGAGGCATTTATACTTTAAAATCAAGTTAGAAATAACGTTTTCCCAACGTTATATTTCTACTAGGGTAATACAATGTTTTCGTCCCAAAGGACCCCGCACCAAATACCTAGGAAATTTGTTGTCGACAGAATTTTTCCAAAATCTAGGAATAGAATCTTTAGGTCATTCTGAATAAAAGTTGTCATGTACATAAAATCACTAAGTGCCTTTATTTAAACAATACAGCAGGTGGTAGCTCCGAAAATCGAAATTTTAAAATCGCGATTTTACGTATTTTTTACCGAAATGAACTTATGTATTGGTTTATATGAAGTAGATATTTATGTAAAATGCTGTGTACTTATGTATACTTATGTATTGATTCTTATGTATACCTAATTACACCGGCACTTAGTACTACTAAGAGTGTCTTGAAATCTTCGCCAAATAAGTCAAAATCTTTAACCACCTTTTTTTATCTTTCTCGACGTTTTAGACCTGAGCCAAAACCAGTAAAAAAATTTTTTCGTCCGTCTGTCTGTCTCTGTGTCTGTCTCTGTCTGTCTGTAAACTCGATAACTCCATTTCTAAAAAAGATATCGACAAGCGGTTTTTTGCATATCGTTTCTTATCAAATTTCGAAGATCTGATTAGATTTTGGGGGTAAACAATTGGGGGTAAAGGGGTAAGAATGGGGTAAAACTCCTATTTTTAGCGTTTTTTTTTTGGTTATTTTACTGGTTTGGACGCCAATATCTCGAAAACAATGTGTTTTAGGAAAAATTTGTTTATAACATTTTTTGAGCAGTTTTAAAATATCTTTTTGTAAGTGCTTAATTAATAACATACCATAATAATTAACTTAATTATAACCAAAAAATGCTAAAAATAGGAGTTTTACCCCATTCTTACCCCTTTACCCCCAATTGTTTACCCCCAAAATCTAATCAGATCTTCGAAATTCGATAAGAAACGATATGCAAAAAACCACTTGTCGATATCTTTTTTAGAAATGGAGTTATCGAGTTTACAGACAGACAGAGACAGACACAGAGACAGACAGACGGACGAAATTTTTTTTTACTGGTTCGGCTCAGGACAGTTTAAAACCACGATAAAGATGAAAAAACGTGGTCAAAGATTTTGACTTATTTGGCGAAGATTTCAAGACACTCTTGTAGTACTAAGTGCCGGTGTAATTAGGTATACATAAGAATTAATACATAAGTATACATATGTAAACAGCATTTTACATATATATCTACTTCATATAAACCAATACATACGTTCATTTTGGTAAAAAATACATAAAATCGCGATTTTAAAATTTCGATTTTTGGAGCTACCGCCTGCTGTATTTTTTAAATAAAGGCACTTAGCGATTTTATGTACATGCCAACTTTTATTCAGAATGACCTAAAGATTCTGTTCCTAGATTTTGAAAAGATTCTGTCGACAACAAATTTGCTAGGTATTTGGTGCGGGGTCCTTTTTATATGATTAACTTGATTGAAATAAAACAAATAAATTTTTCCGTAAATATGTTATCTATGAATTTACTCAGAATACAAACAGAAATCATCGTTTCAATGAAAAATAGGTACGCAACTACAAACGTATTTCCTGTAAAAATTTCCACATCTGTGAACTTATAATGATTATAATGCAGGGTTCGCAAATAGCTCTTTTCCTAACAAGTGTGGAAAGAATCTTTCCGCATGCTCGTAGATTAAACATATTACCACACATTGACTATTAGGCAGGTTCTCATTAAGTTAGGCTAGGTTAGGTTATACTATTTCCCCTTGCCGCACCCCAATGTTTACCAAAAACAATCCCGATCGAGAACTTTTAGTAACATACCTGTATGCCAAATTTCAAGTTTCTAGCTTAAAGAGTTTTTAAGTTATCGTGATAGATTTCCCGGACAGTACGACCGACCGACCGAGCAACGACGGACTGATATTTTTTTTTGCTCGAATTGACTTATACCGACATAAAACGTCATAAAACGCAAAAATACGCAAAAAAAATGAATTTTTTTGCTTTCCCGAATTTTTTAAAATTTTCAAAATGGGAAAAATACCATGTAGAAAGAAATTCTTTATTCAAAAATTAAACAATTGTTGTTTTGTTTTGGCCATTACCATCAGAAACACCATCATGTTTTTAGCGGACCATCTGCCTTCACATGTGTTTGTCAGAGACAGGTGCTTTTAATTTAAAAACTCGACTATACATGGTGATTCTGAAATAGGTAACGAAGTTTTACTACATCCAAAAACATGCAAAAAAATATATAAATGTTGGTCTAGAAATGAGCCCTAAGAGAGCTACGGCCCTCCTAAGGCAAGGGCGTAGATGAGGGGGGGGGTAATGGGGTAATAAATAATAATCAATGTTCGGTAGAAAATTTCCAAAATAAAAAATATGAGCATTTTACTTGCAGCGAAAAAAATCTTTATTTACAAAATTATTAAAAAAAATTTAATTATTTTGTTTTCTTTTTTTCAGGTGCCGTAAACTAGATTGTTTCGGGCAGTATGAACGAGCTGGACTCCTTAAGGCAAGAAGCAGAAACTCTTAAAAATGCCATCAGAGTAAGTATTCTTATTTAAAAAAAAAACTTAAACCTTAGCTCATTTTAATTTTTTTTCGTAGTCTAAATCGTACACTTTTCGCGATTTCGTAACTTGTCTAATGTAGAATTTGCAATTTCGGAGAGATTTGTAGGTGTATAAACCATATATTCTTTTTCAATGATTTTTAATCAATTTCACACAAGATTTTTGCACATAATCTCGAGTCAACCACCTGAAGTATGACTGTCATCAAAGTCAAAGAGTGCTTCCGCCAGTGGTGGTTTTGCTAACTAACTTTTTTTTACGGCGTACAACAATGAACTCATTTTTTTACTGCAAAAAAATAGATCACTTCTAACTAGTGTGTTCAGTTATAAAATATGAACATTTTAGTACGCTTGAAGAAAAAAAAGTTTTTTAACGCAATATATCTTCGTCTAAAAAAATTTGTGTGCGTCATTGCCGTACCTCGGCTTGCAAATCAGGTTTTTCCAGAAAAGACGTATTTTTGGGCCTTGGCACACAAGTAACTGCTTCTTTAGGAGAAAGTAAAAACTCACCCGAGATTTTTTTAGTATCGAGTGTCCCAGATAGATCTTTTTTCAGCGTTATTAATAATAACTTTATGGAACCAATCCTGTTTTTTGGTGAGACGCAAATGGTGACTAAGAAAGCTAGTCATAATAAGCATAATCGATTTTTTACATGCAAAATCAAGATAAGTGGACCCTACAACAATAGGGTAGGTCAAGTTGCACATTCTTTCTTCAGTTGCGTTTCATAATAAAAGCCGTTATGCACGCAATGAGTCGTTACCCAATGAAACTTTTTGGTATTATGGGTCCTTTTAAATAAAAAAATTATGTATTGAATCCAAAGAACTTTTACCTCAAGAAGGGACATGATGAAATCTACCGTATGGTTTGTTTGAAGCGTGAACCAACTACGGTGAGGGGCTGGTGGGGAGTGACTATTGTTTACACTTAGTACGCGTAAAGAGAGAGAAAGAATGTGTAAACTCACAGTCTAATGTCGTAAAATGACTGACAGGGGTACAGTGTTGCCGATTGGAAACATATACTTTGGATATTTTATTGTAAATTTTAAGAAACATTAGTTCTGTATGAGTTTTATATGAACTAGTAGTTTAATTTTAATAGATTTAAATATACTATATTATTAAACATAATTATAGTATACACAATAAAGTTTTTTACATTTTTAATTTAAGTATAATGATTTGAATTCATGATAAGGTGGAAACTACGCAACATCGCTACTAGGTAGCCTGAAAGTCGACTAGCGACATCTACATTTTACACCACAAAGCTGTATCGCGTTTCGGTTAGTAAATAAACAAACAAAAAGATAACACCTTCATAAACATTGGTCTGAAATTACTTCTTGAGGTAAAAGTTCTTTGATTGATTCATATTTTTCGCTCTTGCAGACCAAATTTAAAAAAAAAAAGTTTAACCCCCCATAACTTTTTTGTTTTAGGGGGATTACTTTCAAAATTGGTAGAATTTATCTTTACAATTAAAGTAATTTTTCCTGAAAAAGTTATGTTAATGGGAAGTTTCTTTCAGTTTTTTTCGATTTTTTTAAAAGTTTAACCCCCCATAACTTCTTTGTTTTTGGAGGGATTACTTTCAAAAACAATAGGGATCTTTCCCTCATAGAACTTGATTTTTGCTGAAAATTTCATGTCGATCGGATTATTCGTTCTTGAGTTATTGTGTCTAAAAAATCGTGACGTCAGACAGACGGACAAAAGTCAAAAGACAAAAAGTTTCTTATATTTTCATGAAACAAAGAGTGACCGCAAAAAAAAGAGGTTTTTTAGCCTCTTTTTCAAATATCTGTAACTTCGATTGGAATTGATAAAATGTAACGTATAAGGGCTCAAATTTTTTTTCTGGTCATGAGCTTGTTCGAAAAGCAAGATTAATTTTTCTACAAGCCTAACATCCCCTTAATAAAAGGGTTAACTAGGGGTACATAAATTGAATTTTATACCAAACTTTCTTACATTTTATTAAACATGGATCAGACTGGATCCCTTTAACTCGATTTTTCTCGAGATACTTTAAGATTTACTACTATTTTTTGTCATATCACCCTTGGATTCGATGAAAATCCTCCCCCCAAGCACGAAAAAATGTAGTAAATCATAAAATATCTCAAGAAAAATCGAGTTAAAGGGATCCAGACAGTTAAGTTTAATAAAATGTGAGAAAGTTTGGTATAAAATTCAATTCAAGTACCCCTAGTTAACCCTTTGATTAAGGGGATGTTTAACTTCTAGTACAATAAATCTGGCTTTTCGCACAAGTTCATGACCAGACAAAAATTTTGAGCACTTATACGTTACATTTTATCAATTCCAATCGAAGTTACAGATGTTTGAAAAAGAGGCTAATGTTGAGGTCACTCTTTATATCCAAAAAATTTTTTGTCTAGGACGATTTTTGAAAATTTTGGAAAATTCGAAACTACCGTTTAATATATTAATCCATCAATCTATTTTCTAATCATCGTACAGAGTGATATTGGTAGACTGACAGTTTCGGGCTGCTGGTCCTCTTCAGTACCAAAAATCAACTCTGCACGCTGATTAATTCAATCAATAGTTTGTTTGGGTCTTTAAGAGACAGGCGCAGCCTATGGCTCATTTATCTAAAAAAATATTTAATCTGAATTGAAAGTTGGGGCAGTGAGTCTATGCTCACTGATGCGAGTTGCATCTGTCATAATTTGGGGGGAGTAAGTCTCTGCTCACTGATGCGAGTTGCATCTGTCATAATTTGGCGCTGTGGAGTGGGTGGGAGGGGGATGGGGAGGGATGGGATAGGGAGAGGAGGGATGTGCGGGAGGAGTGAGACTATCTCACTGATGCTGGGAATGCATCTGTCCTGTATTAGTGGGTACCATTACTGGTTGAGGACGTTTTTGATCTTTTTGTGAGTGTTGTGTATTTCATGATCGTAATCTAGAAAGTTTGAAATGAGGGGGTTTGGGTGATCTAAATTGTCTTGTATAAAAGACGTGCTGTAGCGGATGATTTCCGTTTTTAGGAGGGGCATTTCGAGATCTCTGTGTATCTGGTTGTTCCTCATGAACCAGGGGGCATCGAGGCATATTCTGAGTGCCTTGTTTTGGAAGGCCTGAAGTTTTGCTGAGAGCGCTTTGTTAAGGGTGATTTTATTCCAGGCTGGGGCTCCGTAAAGAAGTACCGGCTTTAGGGTTTGGTTGTAGAGAAGAAGTTTGTTTTTAATGGATAGGGGACTCTTTCTGCCTATTAAGGGGTAGAGTTTGGAGAGGCGGCAATTTGCTATTTGGAGGGTGTTTTTGACGTGCTGATCCCACGTCAAGTTTTTGGAGATTGTAATGCCGAGGTATTTGGCATGGTTTTCCCAGTTAATGGGTTGGCCATTTATCTGAATGGGTTGGGGTGGGCCTCTTCTAATCCTAGAGATTAGGATGCCTTTGGTTTTATTGGCGTGCAACGCTGATTAAGAAAACGGTTTTAGACTTTATTCGCAAAAGGAATATAGCCATTAGATTGATGTAGACTTGTGCGCCATCTATTGCTAGATGTAGACAAGTCTACATCAATCTAATGGCTATATTCCTTTTGCGAATAAAGTCTAAAACCGTTTTCCTAATCAGCGTGCAGAGTTGACTCTTGGTACTGAAGAGGGCCAGCAGCCCGAAACTGTCAGTCTACCAATATCACTCTGTACGATGATTAGAAAATAGATTGATGGAATAATAAATTAATATTTTTATGATTTTGTTTAAAATTAAAATTTTCTGTCCTTAATACCGTATAATATTATTCTAGCGCAGGCGCTGTGAATAGTATAAAAATGAAATATTAGCATCCTTCTGGGACCTGCTATTAAAATATTGTCAATTTAAAATTTACTTTGCTTAAATTAAAAGCATCTTACATAAGAGTAATAAAATTACGTATGCTAAAATTTAATGATACTTCGCATGCATGTCAAACAGTCCAAACTATAATTTAAAATTGCGTATCTACTATATTTTTTGTGTACAGTATACGTTAGGGTGGGTCAAAAAAACCGACTATTTTTCTTTTTTACTTTATACTCTGAAAAATCGGTTGCTAGACAGCTCTAGAAAATTCTCACCAAATATGAGCTCTTAATTTTGATAAAAAGGTTCTCCGCTTTACAATTTTCCATTTTTTCCTCAGTATTAGAAACAAAAATTCATATCTCTTTGACAACTGTTCGTTAAAAAGTATCTAAAGTATCTCAGATTTGTATAAATTTTCGTGAAACTCATAAATTAAATTGAAATTTTTCGAATTATTCATCAAAAACTATTAAAATTAGTAAGCATTGAAGTGTGACGATAAATATCTTTTAAACGCTTAATTTAATCGACAAATCATAAGAGACCATTTTTGTAGAGCAGTTAATTTCTTACAAAACTATGAATTGAGCAATTCATAACAATTTTTTGTAAGCGAGTTATAAAATTCAAAAACAAAACAGAAAAGTCGCCTAAAATAATCAAACTTTAACCTTTGATATCTTTTAAACGGTGAGGTTTACGAAAAAATTGTAAGAGACCTTTTTTGTAGAGCCTTCGATTTCCTACAAGAAGAACAAAGATTTATGAATTTTTGTTTCTAATACTGAGGAAAAAATGGAAAATTGTAAAGCGGAGAACCTTTTTATCAAAATTAAGAGCTCATATTTGGTGAGAATTTTCTAGAGGTGTCTAGCAACCGATTTTTTAGAGTATAAAGTAAAAAGAAAAATAGTCGTTTTTTTTTGACCCACCCTAGTATACGTATAAATCGAGGTATATAAATATACGTTTTAATAAACTGAATAAACGCCCTTATGTGATTTTTCCGGGGAAAACCAGTAATTAACGACATGTTATGTTTGTAATTTTCTGTGCAAAATGGGGGGCGCCTCTAGTTTTTTTAACATTTTATACATATGTAAGGTACTCTTAGGGATCATTCAAGTATTACGTAACGCAAATTTTGATCATTTTGGAGCTAAGCTAAGCCCACTTAGTAAGTTTTACTTTTTAAAAAAGTGACAACGCCCCTCCATTTTACACGCCCCTGGTTGAAGTTCCAAAAAAAAAAATACATCGGATATTTTTTTCATATTTTTGGTAGAATCACCTCTTAATTTTTTTTCCGTTAGTTCTAAATCACGAGATAACTCAGTTATTTTTTTTTTGTTAAACTCCGATATTTCCGCCTCTAATTTGATAAAGAAAAGAGCAAAAGTAAAGTGCACTTTTTTACATCGGCACTTGGTGCTACTAAGAGTGCCGATGTATTGAAATCTTTGCCGAAAAGTCACAATCTTTGACCACGTTTTTTTCACATTTCTCGACGTTTTAGACCATTCTGAGTCGAAATCAGTAAGAAAATTTTTTGCGTCCGTCTGTCTGTCTGTCTGGGTGTAAAATCTCTAACTCCATTTCTACATGAGATATCGACTTGCGGTTTTTTGCATATTGTTTCTTATCGTATTCTGAAGAGCTGATTAGATTTTGGGGGTAAACGATAGGGTAAAACTCCTATTTTTAGCGTTTTTTGTTTATAATTAAGGCAATTATTAGTGTATTTGGTTAATTTAGCACTTATATAAAAGATAATTTTAAATTGGTCAAAAAATGTTATAAACAACGTTTTCCTAAACCGCATTGTTTTCGAGATATTGGCGTTTAAAGCAGTAAAAGGTTTTTTTAGCATATCTCACATATTTATAACCCGATTTCAAAAAATTATATTTTAAATAAAAGCTCTTTTTAAGCCCTATAAAAATGTTATATACAGTTTTTTGCTAGAATATAATGTTTTAAAGATACAGAATTTAAAATCAAACAAAACACCTAGTTTGAAATTTGCAAACTAGATGGCTCTAGTGTACAATAGTGCCGATGTTTTGATAGGGTGCTTGCAACGTTTCATCTAGTTGTTCAGTTAAAACATTAGGATCTTTAAAAACAGGATTAATTAATCGAATTTCGGGAAAAAGGTCAAAGTTCAACTAAAGGTTATTAAGCTTAAATATTAGTTAAAGCTTAAATAATTCATATAGATACATTATGTTACATAATTTAATAAAACTGCAATATGTGCGTTCAAAGGGGACTTCAACCAAATATCGCTGGTTTATGACCCCAAGTTTAAAAGTTAAAAAAGTTAAAAACGATAAAAAAACGTCCTGAGTCAGCCGTTTTCTTGCCTTAAGCTTCGGTTTCCTCCAAAAGTCGCAGTCGCTGGCGACTGCGACCGGGTAGCCGCGACCGAGTCGTCGAGACATCTCCAATGCATTTTAAATGTCCCTGTTTTCCTAGCTGCTGCCGAGTGGTTACTACTAACTACTGGTCGCCGTTCGTTAGGTCGCCGGTCGGTTGACCGCTCCGGGAGCAGACGCACGACTATTTCGTCATGAATTTGATGGTGAAGCAGGTGGTTTTGCGCTGTGACAAGTTTATTTCACTGTTTCACCCAATTAGAATTGCTTGAAAAATCCCTCCACTTCTCTCAGCCGAAACGTCTGACCAACTTTTACCCTTTTTTCTTCATGTTGTAATGTTAATAAGAGGAGGGGATTCTTCTCTTCCGCTTGATAATTCAGAAACATTAAAAGGACCGACTTTTTAGAGATATTTTTAACATCGGTTGTTTTTTATTTTGTAGAGCTGTATAGTTAAGGCATGACAGACCAAATTCTTCAAAAATTAGATTTTTAGCAAAAACAATCTCAGCAGAGAACTTTGGATAAGGATTCTTTGTTCCAAATGTATTTAGTCTTTAGCTTAAAGCGTTCTCGAGTAGTCACATATTTTCCCGACAGACAGACAATTTTTATCGCGGAATTCATATTTTTTGTATGTAAAACGTTAAGAAGCGCAAAAAGAGCAATAAAATTTTTTGTTTACTATCTTTCCTTGGGGAAAGTAAAATATTTTTAAATTTCTATTTTTAATATAGGTATTTTGTTTACACCACAGTTAATAAATAAATATATCAGATACATTTTACACAATTTAAGTCTAGACAGAGCTAGAAAATATTCACAAAAAAGCTTTTGTCTAAAAAAGAATATATTACATGAGTGTCGTTGACACATTTACCAGAAAGGAGGCAGATTTTTTTTAATTTTCCTAAAGATCTTTCTAAAATTTTATTAATTTTTCATTGTTTTTTTACTGTGGTCCGTTTTTTCAAGCAAGATAATAAATAGTGGGAGGAATGGTGTAGTGGACTGCCGCGTCGTACTTGACGAGTTCACTACCCAAATAGCGTGAGTTCGATTCTCACCGGCGCCGATTTGCCTTTTTCAGTTAATTAATAATTAAAATTTGGCGAAGGCGTAAGTGAAGCGGACACTCCCTATAAATTGGTTCGAAAGTCAAATAAAGCCGGTGGTTCCCTCTACTACTAGCCCACACAAGTCCTGGACTTAGGGGATGCTTAATTAAGTAGAATAGTACGAGGTTAAACAAAAATGTAAAATTAAAAATCGCACAGTGAATATTTTCAAAACAGATTCGAATATCGGATGTGCGAATATACTGCGTAGTTTATTTTATAGAACATAACTATATTCTATACGCAAACATATACTATTCAAACCTGTTGTAAAAATATTTACTGTGCGATTTTTAATTTATTCTCTTGACCATAGGCATATTTCGTTTACTGTCAAAATTTTAATTAATTTGTCTATTTTAGCAAGTTTGGGATCAATTATCTCGAAAACAGTGTATAGTAGAAAACTTTTAGTTATTAGGCTAGTTAGTAGCCGCTAGTAACTACGCATTAAGCAGATTCGGAATCCGTTTACAGAACCCAGACGCCTTTCGAGCTGTTGACCTGTGTTATTAGATATATCAAATATTTCGCCATGTATTACCGCTCCTATATTGCCTACTAAGAATGTACGACTATATTGATCCATACGTCAGTTTGCGGCAGCGTTGTCAATTTGTGCGATTTGCCCGACGGTTTTCCTGTTAAAACGGAAAAACCAAACCTATATTACTTTAATTAAAGCTGAATTTACCCATTTTTATTTTCAGTCTCAATTTTTTAGGCATTTTCCAATCAAGTTTGAATTTTTAATGAATCTACCAATCACAGGCACAGATTTAAGACATTTTTTAGCGTTCAATATTTGTCGTTAGATTTTTAAAAATGAAAAGTTTTCAATAATATAACCTCAAAACATTCTAAAGCCTTTCTTCGATTCGGGGTAAGGGGGTAAAAATAGGGTAAAACTCCTATTTTTAGTGTTTTTTGTTTATAATTAAGGCAATTATTATAGTATTTGGTTAATTTAGCACTTATATAAAAGAAAATTTTAAATTGGTCAAAAAATGTTATAAACGTTTTCCTAAAACGCATTGTTTTCGAGATATTGGCGTTTAAAGCAGTAAAAAGTTTTTTTTAGCATATGTCACATATTTATAACCCGATTTCAAAAAATAATTTTATTTTAAATAAAAGCTCTTTTTAAGCCCTATAAAAAATGTTATATACAGTTTTTTGCTAGAATATAATGTTTTAAAGATACAGAATTTAAAATCAAACAAAACACCCAGTTTGAAATTTGCAAACTAGATGGCTCTAGTGTACAATAGTGCCGATGTTTTGACAGGGTGCTTGCAACGTTTCATCTAGTTTTATTTACATTTTGTGAATCATTGATAGTGGTATTTTTTATGACATCCTTTAACGCACTCGTTAATTAACCGAATCAAGCTAGTCTATTTAGTTTAATTGAAGAAAATAGGGGATATACTACTACTCAGTGGCGTACTGGGATCGTTTTTCAGAAAAATAATTATACACGGTGTATTTGAAATAGGGTCCGAAATTTTAAGGTGTGATTCTACATCAGAAAATATGACAAAGTTCCTATAAACATATGTCTAAAAATGCTTCGTAAGGGAGCTACGCCCCTTTAAAAGTGGCTAAAAAATTCGGTTTTTATTTAATAACTCGGGAACCCTTTGAGATGTAGCAACGAGGTTTTGCTCGTGAACTAATCTTAATAAGGTCCATCTTTGTATGTTATTTTCATGTACTTATTTTAAACAGGGGTGTGCGAAACGGGGTGACCTCATCAGTTTTTTGTACAAAACTTTTTTCTGTGTAACTTTTTTGTAATTTTATTTTTGGTATATGATTCCTTAGGTCAAAATACATAAAAAATATACTCTTGTTGTAACACTGTAGGACTAACCGTTTTCGAGAAAAATTAATTTGAAGGTGAAATTTCACGGTTCGGGGACGAAAAATTTTATACTAAAACGTTGAAAACCAAAATTTTATTGATGCAGGGTTATTCTATATCGAAAACTAAGAAAGAAAGTTACTATAAATGTATGTCGAAAAATCGATTTTAAAGCTACTACGGCCCTTTAAAAATGGTGCATTTTTACGAGAAAAATCTTTTTGAAAAACGAAAAATATTCGAAAAAAAAAATTTTAGTTATCGTGTCCACAAAAAACGTGATACCGAACGGACAGACAGACAGGCATTTTCAAATTTCCTTATTTTTGCATGAAACACATTTGTATCGAAGAATTTTTTGTCTAGGGCGTTTTTTGGCGGTTGGGATATTTCTGATTGTTCTTTTTCTGAGTATATTCTCTAGAAATAATATTCAAATTTTTTTTTTCAGGATGCCCGAAAGGCAGCATGTGACACAAGCCTGGTGCAGGCCACTGCCACCCTGGAACCAATCGGCAGGGTCACGATGCGCACCCGAAGGACCCTCAGGGGTCATCTGGCGAAAATATACGCGATGCACTGGGGCTCGGACTCTAGGAACCTGGTATCAGCCTCGCAAGATGGAAAACTCATAGTTTGGGATAGTCACACAACAAATAAAGTAAGTTGATAGGTTAGGTTTATACAAAGAACTTTTACCTCAAGAAGGAACATGATGAAATCTACCGTATGCTTTGTTTGAAGGGTGAACCAACTACGGTGAGGGGCTGGTGGGGAGTGACTATTGTTTACACTTAGTACGCGTAAAGAGAGAGAAAGAATGTGTAAAGTCACAGTCTAATGTTGTAAAATGACTGACAGGGGTACAGTGTTGCCGATTGGAAACATATACTTTGGATATTTTATTGTAAATTTTAAGAAACATTAGTTCTGTATGAGTTTTATATGAACTAGTAGTTTAATTTTAATAGATTTAAATATACTATATTATTAAACATAATTATAGTATACACAATAAAGTTTTTTACATTTTTAATTTAAGTATAATGATTTGAATTCATGATAAGGTAGAAACTACGCAACATCGCTACTAGGTAGCCTGAAAGTCGACTAGCGACATCTACATTTTACACCACAAAGCTGTATCGCGTTTCTGTTAGTAAATAAACAAACAAAAAGATGACACATTCATAAAAATTGGTTTGAAATTACTTCTTGAGGTAAAAGTTCTTTGGGTTTATGATTTACATGATACATACCGGGTGTCCCAACTCTATTTACCCAACGATTTTCTCGAAAACTTAGAGATAATCAAATTCTGCAAAAACCATCATAAATAAGACAACCTAAACTATCTTTTAGCGTATATTTGATATTTTCAGCGCTTAAAATGTGGGCAGGGGGCATAGGGGGGCATTTTTTTAAATGGAAAGGGGGGTCGTATGATACATCATTTTAAAGCTTATTAAATTCTCCATTTAACTATATATTTTTTAATTTTTGTAAAGATTTTTTTTTGGGTTTAAAATAGGGTTAAAAATGGGTATTTTTGTCAAAATTACTCTAAAAAAAATCAAACAATTTTTTAAAAGTTATTAACTTCATGATGAAAAAACGTAAATTATACTTTTAAACTAACTCTAATTGACATTAATAAAAATTTACAAAAAAAACTTAAAAAATCGGAAATAAAATACCGTCGTTTCCCCACCACGTTGGCTTGTGCTGCCGAAGATCTAAGCACACAGTACAGAAAAAGGTTTGCAGTGGATAATGCCGCACTAGCACTCGGACCTGTGATACTACCCTGGAGCACCGAGAGGGAGCAGCAAAGTAGTTGTCAGGTCTGTTGGCCGAGCTCACTTTAAGGACTTTCAAGCAACCAGGATCTGTACTAAGTCTGCAAGCGAAAATGATCCTTAAGCAGTTTGGCGCCGGTCCAAGTGCACTGGCAGCCAATAAACTTAAGGATCAAAGCCGCTCACTTAGCCAAAAAAGCCGACAAAACGAGGTTCGGATTCCTCGCTAAACTGTAGGTCCTGGGGGTACAACAACAAAAATCCTCGTTAGAGTAGAAAAACTAGTAATACAGGGGTAGGCAAAAAGGACTAATATGGTCTAGTTGCCGGGCTTGACCTCCCCACCATTACTACTACTACTACATACATACTACAGGGTGTTATTTTTTACAGGTTCACGCCATTCCTCTCCGTTCATCGTGGGTGATGACATGCGCATACGCTCCGTCGGGTAGTTACGTGGCGTGCGGCGGTTTGGACAACATTTGCTCCATCTATAGGTAAGTCGATTACATAAGTAACACATAAAAAAAAATAAAAAACGGACAATGGACAATCCTTGTACACGTCCAACAATCTTCTATAATCCTTGACAATTTCTTCTTTCACAATCATCTACAATCCTCCACAATATCTACAATCTTTCACAACCATCTGAAATCTCCCACAATCTTTATTAAAATGTTGTACAATCATTCACAATCTTTGTGGCAATCTTCCACAATCCTTTGACTCTCACAATCCTTGTTCTCACAATCCTTATACACTTTTTTTTTCAATAAATAAACCCCATTTTTCTCGAAGGAAATAGTTTCTTTAAGGGCTGTAGCTTTGTTGGAAATAATTTTTGGTCTTCAACTATTAAAAATAAAAATTTTAGTTTTTCGAAAAAAAAACATTTTTTTTATATTTTAGTTCTTGACATTGTGATTAAAAGTTTCGGAGGTCACAACTGCCAAAAATCAATAGTTTGCGTGCTAGAAAACTTCGAAGATCTCGACTTCCCTAGTAACAATTTTTGTCAAGTCTTGAGCAAGTCTGGCTCAAGATTCTTGATCAAGTAACTGCATCCAGATTTTGACATTTCTGGCGCAAGATACTGTCGACAGATTCTTGCTCAATAATTGTCAAAGAATTGCTACAAATGCTTCGTCAAATTTCTTGGACAAGTCTTGAGCAAGAATGTAGCAAGATAAATTGACAAGAAATCGAAAAGCGATCTCTATAATGATAAAATCGTACTTGTTAGAGTAGGTCAAGATTCTTGACCAAGAATCTCGTCAAATTCTTGCTACAGACTTGACGAACATACTTTACAAAGTATTGCTAAGCGCTCTGCTTCCAGAATCTTGCTTAAGTCTTGCCCAAGTCTTGATACAGAATCTGGATTAATTCTCTTGCTCAAGAATTGTCCAATTCTTTATAAAGAACTTTGTCAAGTACTCTGGTCAAGAAACTTGTCCAAGATCAATGTTACTAGAGTTAGCTCATCCAATATTCTTGTTTTGCACTTTCTTGAAAAAGTTATGGTTAGCAAGCCTTTTCACTGTCAAATTCGTTTTCAGCTCACAAAAATACGTAACAAAAATATAATGAATATAATTTACAGCCTTTAATAACGTGAGAAACGGGGTATGAAGTGTATGAATTTTGGTCCATTTGCGTGACGTATTTTATGGACGACCCCCAAACAACAAACTTAGCTTAAAAAATAATTCGATCTTGTTATATTAGAATGAGGCAGAAAATTGCTTTAATAGCTAAAACTAGATGAAACGTTGCAAGCACCCTGTCAAAACATCGGCACTATTGTACACTAGAGCCATCTAGTTTGCAAATTTCAAACTAGGTGTTTTGTTTGATTTTAAATTCTGTATCTTTAAAACATTATATTCTAGCAAAAAACTGTATATAACATTTTTTATAGGGCTTAAAAAGAGCTTTTATTTAAAATATATTTTTTTGAAATCGGGTTATAAATATGTGAGATATGCTAAAAAAACCTTTTACTGCTTTAAACGCCAATATCTCGAAAACGATGCGTTTCAGGAAAACGTTGTTTATAACATTTTTTGACCAATTTAAAATTATCTCTTATATAAGTGCTAAATTAACCAAATACAATAATAATTGCCTTAATTATAAACAAAAAACGCTAAAAATAGGAGTTTTACCCTATTTTTACCCCCTTACCAATCGTTTACCCTCAAAATCGTTTACCCTCAAAATCTAATCAGCTCTTCGGAATACGATAAGAAACAATATGCAAAAAACCGCAAGTCGATATCTTATGTAGAAATGGATTTAGAGAGTTTACACCCAGACAGAGAGACAGACAGACGGATGCAAAAATTTTTTTTACTGATTTCGCCTCAGAATGGTCTAAAACGTCGAGAAATTTGAAAAAAAGTGGTCAAAGATTTTTACTTTTCGGCGAAGATTTCAATACATCGGCACTCTTAGTAGGACTAAGTGCCAATGTAAAAAAAATGTGATGTTTTTTTTTTATAAAACAATGTTTTTCTATTTTCCAGTCTGAAGACCCGTGAAGGCAACGTCCGAGTGAGCAGAGAACTACCCGGCCACACTGGCTATCTGTCCTGTTGCCGGTTCCTGGACGACAACCAAATAGTGACCAGTTCTGGGGACATGTCTTGCGCCCTGTGGGACATTGAGACGGGCCAACAGGTCACCTCTTTCTTGGGACACACCGGTGACGTCATGTCGCTTAGTTTGTCGCCAGATATGCGGACTTTTGTGTCAGGTGAGATATTAGTCATAGCGCCATCTGTGTTTTAATGTAAAGGAAAGCCGGGAATATCATAATAAATAAATATCATCGTTTTTTTTCCAGGTGCATGCGACGCATCAGCCAAACTGTGGGACATCCGAGAAGGCGTTTGCAAACAGACGTTCCCCGGCCACGAATCGGACATCAACGCGGTCACGTTCTTCCCGAACGGGTTCGCGTTCGCCACCGGAAGCGACGACGCCACCTGTCGGCTGTTCGACATACGAGCGGATCAAGAGTTGGCCATGTACAGTCATGACAACATAATTTGCGGAATAACAAGCGTGGCGTTCAGCAAGAGCGGGCGACTGTTGTTGGCCGGTTACGATGACTTCAACTGTAACGTTTGGGACTCGATGAAGACGGAGCGTGCCGGTAAGTTATTTTTTTATTATTTTTTACAAGGTGATAGTAGTTCCGGCAATATTTTGAGTTACAAGGTAGTCGTTCTGGTAAGTATATTGGTGTTTCTTAAATCTGTCTTCAAATGAATGAGGTGTTTGTCCAATATACATTTTGGCACAGTTTCATCTCGGGTTATACAAGGATTAATAAAAAAACGCCCCGCTACCGAGAATTTTCTTATGAAAGAAGTTGTTTGACTTGACATAAAGAACACATATACAAAGTCTCAACGGTAAGGTAATAAAACAAGGTGATAGTAGTCCCGGCAATATTTTGAGTTACAAGGTAGTCGTTCTGGTAAGTATATTGGTGTTTCTTAAATCTGTCTTCAAATGAATGACGTGTTTGTCCAATATACATTTTGGCACAGTTTCATCTCGGGTTATACAAGGATTAATAAAAAAACGCCCCGCTACCGAGAATTTTCTTATGAAAGAAGTTGTTTGACTTGACATAAAGAACACATATACAAAGTCTCAACGGTGAGGTAATAAAACAAGGTGATAGTAGTTCCGGCAATATTTTGAGTTACAAGGTAGTCGTTCTGGTAAGTATATTGGTGTTTCTTAAATCTGTCTTCCAATGAATGACGTGTTTGTCCAATATACATTTTGGCACAGTTTTTATCTCGGGTTATACAAGGATTAATAAAAAACGCCCCGCTACCGAGAATTTTTTTATGAAAGAAGTTGTTTGACTTGACATAAAGAACACATATACAAAGTCTCAACGGTGAGGTAATAAAACAAGGTGATAGTAGTTCCGGTAATATTTTGATTTACAAGGTAGTCGTTCTGGTAAGTATATTGGTGTTTCGTAAATCTGTCTTCCAATGAATGACGTGTTTGTCCAATATACATTTTGGCACAGTTTTTATCTCGGGTTATACAAGGATTAATAAAAAACGCCCCGCTACCGATAATTTTCTTATGAAAGAAGTTGTTTGACTTGACATAAAGAACACATATACAAAGTCTCAACGGTAAGGTAATAAAACAAGGTGATAGTAGTCCCGGTAATATTTTGAGTTACAAGGTAGTCGTTCTGGTAAGTATATTGGTGTTTCTTAAATCTGTCTTCCAATGAATGACGTGTTTGTCCAATATACATTTTGGCACAGTTTTTATCTCGGGTTATACAAGGATTAATAAAAAACGCCCCGCTACCGAGAATTTTCTTATGAAAGAAGTTGTTTGACTTGACATAAAGAACACATATACAAAGTCTCAACGGTGAGGTAATAAAACGAGGTGAGTAGTTTTTTTTTTCAATTCAATTCATTTATTTATCGTAAGAAAAAATTTACAATAGTTATTCTACAGTAATTTCACGGTAATATTTTGAGTTACAAGGTAGTCGTTCTGGTAAGTATATTGGTGTTTCGTAAATCTGTCTTCCAATGAATGACGTGTTTGTCCAATATACATTTTGGCACAGTTTTTATCTCGGGTTATACAAGGATTAATAAAAAACGCCCCGCTACCGATAATTTTCTTATGAAAGAAGTTGTTTGACTTGACATAAAGAACACATATACAAAGTCTCAACGGTGAGGTAATAAAACAAGGTGATAGTAGTTCCGGTAATATTTTGATTTACAAGGTAGTCGTTCTGGTAAGTATATTGGTGTTTCGTAAATCTGTCTTCCAATGAATGACGTGTTTGTCTTATATACATTTTGGCACAGTTTTTATCTCGGGTTATACAAGGATTAATAAAAAACGCCCCGCTACCGAGAATTTTCTTATGAAAGAAGTTGTTTGACTTGACATAAAGAACACATATACAAAGTCTCAACGGTGAGGTAATAAAACAAGGTGATAGTAGTCCCGGTAATATTTTGAGTTACAAGGTAGTCGTTCTGGTAAGTATATTGGTGTTTCTTAAATCTGTCTTCAAATGAATGAGGTGTTTGTCCAATATACATTTTGGCACAGTTTCATCTCGGGTTATACAAGGATTAATAAAAAAACGCCCCGCTACCGAGAAATTTCTTATGAAAGAAGTTGTTTGACTTGACATATAGAACACATATACAAAGTCTCAACGGTGAGGTAATAAAACAAGGTGATAGTAGTTCCGGTAATATTTTGAGTTACAAGGTAGTCGTTCTGGTAAGTATATTGGTGTTTCTTAAATCTGTCTTCAAATGAATGACGTGTTTGTCCAATATACATTTTGGCACAGTTTCATCTCGGGTTATACAAGGATTAATAAAAAAACGCCCCGCTACCGAGAATTTTCTTATGAAAGAAGTTGTTTGACTTGACATAAAGAACACATATACAAAGTCTCAACGGTGAGGTAATAAAACAAGGTGATAGTAGTTCCGGTAATATTTTGATTTACAAGGTAGTCGTTCTGGTAAGTATATTGGTGTTTCGTAAATCTGTCTTCCAATGAATGACGTGTTTGTCCAATATACATTTTGGCACAGTTTTTATATCGGGTTATACAAGGATTAATAAAAAACGCCCCGCTACCGATAATTTTCTTATGAAAGAAGTTGTTTGACTTGACATAAAGAACACATATACAAAGTCTCAACGGTGAGGTAATAAAACAAGGTGATAGTAGTTCCGGTAATATTTTGATTTACAAGGTAGTCGTTCTGGTAAGTATATTGGTGTTTCGTAAATCTGTCTTCCAATGAATGACGTGTTTGTCCAATATACATTTTGGCACAGTTTTTATCTCGGGTTATACAAGGATTAATAAAAAACGCCCCGCTACCGATAATTTTCTTATGAAAGAAGTTGTTTGACTTGACATAAAGAACACATATACAAAGTCTCAACGGTGAGGTAATAAAAAAATTCTACTGGGCGTGGGCTCCCGTACTGTTAGTGTACTATCAAGTTGAAAGTATTTTTAAAATTTTTGTGTAAAAAAGAACGTAAAATACATATTTCCGGTCATTTTTAGACTGGGAAATCAATTATTTATGATCCAAACCGGAAAGTAACATAAGAAATCGGTAAAAGCTTTTCCCTATCCCAGTTTATTGATCCATAGGCGTAAAAATGGTTGAATTATGGATCAAATAAAAAACTAGCCGTCTCGAATGAGCGAGAGACTTCAACATAGTTAACTATTTTTGTGATTTTATTTTCTATGGATATCGATTAAGTTCTAATTTTTTTGTGTATTCTTTTTTAACACACAAAATTTAAAAAGTATTTACAAAAAGGCAACAAACTGCAGAAAAGAAGAAGAAAAAGTCCAAACTCAGCGAATGCAAAAATCCCTCCCGCTACGCCGCGCCGTCGGGATTTTTTATGCATTCGCTGTTTCGTGCGTTGTAAGGAAAAAACTTTCGTAAATTAAAATAAAAAACTTAGCCGAAAAAATAGATTCAGTCTTGTTATATTACCTACGAAAAACCCAAAAACCCCTACTAAACTTCGAAAAAAAAAAAAATTGTTTTGTAAATCACCTGTATTCATTTCAGGTATCCTGGCTGGCCACGACAACAGAGTGTCTTGTTTAGGAGTCACCGAAAACGGAATGGCGATCGGTACGGGATCATGGGACAGTTTTCTACGCATTTGGAACTAAAAAAACATTTTTTAAAAAATTGCCAAAAATTATTTTCAACTTATTCATCCCTCGTCACAAAAACACTATTTTCGCCTTTTTTTTGACTTGATTTTCGTATCAGATATCGTTTAATTTTGACTTATTATTTAGTATTGTTTGATTTGTACAGAATGATTCCAAATAATTTCAAGTTTTTTGAAAAACCTGTTTCATTTTCTATCTTGAAGAGAAAATTGTATCCCCATTTTTTCGAAATGGTGGTGTGATGGATTATGATTTTTTTATGTCGTTACATCTTTTGTTTATAAATAGAAAGAGACAACAATAAAAAAAAACAATGACAGCTAGTTAGGCAGAAAATGAAATGAGTTTATTCCCCTGGCAGAAATGAACGACTTGCGATAACATATGTTAAATTACAACGTTAAGATTTCTTGTAGAATAAAAAATTAACACAAATTTTTTGATAATGTTGGAGTTTGTAGTTTTTTGTAGGGACCCTGACAGAAGTGTCATAATATGAATGGTCTCTAGTTTTTTGTTGCTAGAAATTGATGAACGTAAAATTTACGTGGAAAAGCGTGAAATTTTAACAACAAAGTTTTGCCAGGGTAAGTTATTTTTTTATTTAAGAAATTAAAAAAAAAACAAAGAATGCATAAGTATTTTCGTATTATTATGAAAATTATTATTAAAAAATAATTTTTAATTAATTTTCTTAAAATAAAAAATCGAAAAAATCTTTTTGGTCATGCATTTACTAAAACTACAGGATCGCAAAATTAACATGACACTAAAAAATTTTTTTTACCGTAAGTTAAGTCTTTAGTAACGATGCTATGGTAAAATAGTACATTCTATAACTAGTATGGAATAGACAATATTCCGCGCGAGCGGAAAGTTTGTCATACGAGCCAGCAGGCGAGTATGACGGTCCCGCGAGCGCGGAATAACTATTTCATACTTGTTGTAGACTATACTTTTTCTTCGATTGCAAATATGAAACACTGGATGGATTTAAACTGCGGACAAGGTTAAAAACCATGTTTTTTGTGACTCGACATGTTAATGCAACAAAACACATATTTTTAAATAAACCAATTAATGGTATTTAATAATTTTATCAAATCAGTACTTAAAAAGGATTTTTATTTAATTTTAGCACTTATTTACAAATTATAGTGCAAAAATTGAAGGTTATGTCAGATTTTTGTGACAGATATCAGGTTTAAATATTTAACAATAGATGGAGCAGTTTTAATTTTTTTACCATAGCATCGTTACTAAAAAGTCAACGGTTAAAAAAAATTAAAGAAAATCAGAGCAATTCGCTAGGAAATCAACATTAAAATTGTGGCAAATTGTGTCCGGTTAATTTTGTGGTCCAGTGTATAATCGCATTTTTTTTGTATTCGTAAAAAAATCATCCATATTTTAAACTGTCACTATTTTTTGAATGTTTCGAAAACGAAATATTCTTAAAATTTTGTATAAAGTACGTTTTACCAAAAAAAAACAAAAAAGTTTTGTCTTAAAAAATGAATGTTATTTTTATACAGTTCAATTTTGTATTTTGCTTTTTATGTTTTTTTTTCTTCTGTAGGCAAAAGGTAAGATGTCACGTGACCTACTTTAGGCAAAAAAACACTATAGTACAAAATTTAAAAAATATAGTAGAATATATACATATCTACTATATTTTTTTATTTTCTCTACTCTATTGGTTCTTTTTTTCCTAAAAATGTGCCACGTGACATTTTTTATCTTTATTTTGCCTATACTTATATAGTATTAACAAAATTTTTAGACATGTGAGTATAATTTTTGTGTGCAGTAACTCAAGAACTAACTGAGCTAGAAACTTCAAATTTGGAACACGTATTCTTTAGCTAGTAAAAAATCTATTTTTAAAATTTGAAGCTTATAGCTCAAATAGTTTTCGAGTTATCGTACTGACACGACCTGTTCACATGCTTAAAAACTTTGTGGTACTGTAGCTTTATGTAATTTAAGTTTTTTGCCCCGGATACAAGGATTATTGGAAATAGCGTCAGTTTTTTCGTAAAAAACTATACAGGGCGTTATTTTTTGAATAGTCTGTATTTCTAGTTTAAGTTATAATATATTTCTTTTTTTTTGTGATTTAAGTCCAAAAATTTTAACCCCCCCCCTATTATAACCTTATAATTGTTGTATTTATTTGTATTAAGGATTATTTAAGATTTGAACAAAAAAATAAAATCTCTTATTTTGATTTTTTTTTATTTTATTTTTTCCGGTTTTTTTTTTTTTTAATTTGTGATGTAGGGTATCAAACATAACTTTATTGATGAATTTTTGTTTGAATCATTTTCAAAGTACAAAAGAAGATTTTCCTACAGAGACCAACTGATTAGAAGTGTGAAAAACGTACTTTTTTTACTTGGTAAAAAACCTTAAGCATTTGTAGAAGTATTAGTTTTTACAGATAATATTATGTAGAAAATTTAAAGTTCTTGTTTTAGTACGTATTTAATATTTATTGGACTTTTAAATTGTCATAAAAAAAGAAAAAATTGTTCTAAACTATTTGATATACTGCCCAACAAGTAATATAGTATTATGCAGTTTATATCGCCATCTAGCGGTGGTTTCTAAAAACCGAATAGCTTACTAGGGTCAGTTCATCCAGCGGCAGCTTTGCTTTGTTGTCAAAAAACAGCCGCTGGATGGGGTGACCCTACAACGAATGCAGATAGGACTCTTTTTATTAAAAATTCAAAAATGTACTAAAATAAGGTCTATAGATCGAGACTCAACTAAAAAAATGCTTAAGAATAATTATTTGAGGTTATAAGAATACTTGTAAATGGCATAAATTGAAAAAACTAGTCGATGAAAAATAACCAAAAAAAAAATAATTGAAAACTATGTGCCATATTTTTAAGTAAAAAAATCTGTTTCAATGGGAAATAGAGTTACAAAAAGAACCAAAATTTGTAACTTTTATACGATTTTTTTTTCACATGATTTTTGATTTTTCCTAAGCTTTTGGCAGTGTAGAGTAATTAAAAATTTTAAAAAATACTGCCCCCTTTTTTATAACATATATTAATAACAGTGTTCCATTTTTTACTGTTTTTTTTATTATGGTGATTTGTTTTAAAAAATTGTACTAAATCAAATTTTGATATTTAGCATTTGTTCCTTTAAATAATCGTATTATTTGCTATGGGACATTTGACCTACTCCAATGTCATTGGAGTAAAGTGAATTCAAAAATTATTAAAATTTATTAATATTAAAAAGACCAGCTGTAATTGTAAACAGATTATACAGTGCGGTCCAAAAGTCACCCCCCCCCATTTAACTTTTGAACGAGTTGAGATATCGACTTCAAATTTAGAACAACAACTTAAACTATCTTTTAGCATATGTTTGATATTTTCAGCTCTTAAAATGTGGGCAGGGGGGCATGGGGGACATTTTTTTTAAATGGAAAGGGGGGTCGTGTGATACATCATTTTAAAGCTTATAAAATTCTCTATTTAAACTAATATTTTTAAATTTTTTAAAAATGTTTTTTAAGGTTTTGATTTTTCAATTTTTTGTGCTAAAACATTCGATTTTTTAAGTTTTTTTTTTATAAATTTTTATATATGTCAACTAAAATTAGTTTAAAAGTATAATTAACATATTTTTATGATGAAATTAGGCATTTTTAAAAAATTATTTGTTTTTTTAGAGGAATTTTGACATTAATACCCATTTTCAACCCCATTTTAAACCCATTTTTTTTTAAATTTAAAAATATGGAGTTAAATGGAGAATTTTATAAGCTTTAAATTGATGTATTACACGACCCCCCTTTCCATTTAAAAAAATGTGCCACCATGCCCCCCTGGCCACATTTTAAGAGCTGAAAGTATTAAATATATGCTAAAACATAGTTTAAGTTGTCTTATTTAAAAGTTCCAAATTTGAAGTCGATATCTCAACTGGTTCAAAAGTTAAGAGGGGGGGGGGTGACTTTTGGACCCCTCTGTATTAAAAAATAGTGCAATTTTTGAAAATTTCACTTTTATTATTTAAGTCTAGGATGCCATAAAAAAAAACAATATTTTACAAAAAAGTTCTAATTAAAATTCCCAAAATGAATGAATTTTTGGAAGTTTAAGACTTTTTTTTGTATTATTGATTGTAATCTGTATTTCGTGGAATTCTAGGCGATTTTTTATGCAAAAATGCTTTATTTTAACGTAAAACGGGATGAATGAACAAGAACCAGAATTTACTTAAAATTCCAAAAAGAAAACTTACAAAAATTAACAAAAAATATTCATTAAAACTAAAAAAAAAAGTTTTAACGATTTTTTTGTTGTTCTATTTCATTTTACTGCCGTTTTACGTGATTTTTTTTCAAATTTTTAGTTCTTTTTTGAATTATTTAAAATATTATTAAATCTTGTAACTTTATCTTGATTATTTAAACTAGAATAAAATTAAAAATAGCTTCTGCTTAATCTAGTATCATAAGGACAATGATACTAAAACAATTGTTTTATAATATTGAAACAAAAAAAAAACTGATAAACACAAGATTTTTTTGTTAAAAGCACAACTAACTTTTCTCAGTGTAGCCGAACCAAAATTTAATTCGGCTTTTTTCGTAAAAGCCAAATTTTATTTTATAAATTGGATACTTTAGGTTTCCATAATGGTTAAAAAAAATCTTCCAGGCCGTTTTTTTTATTCGTATATTAGGATTTTAAATATTAAAAAATATATTTAAAAAAAATTGTGAAATTTTTTATGACCTATTTTGCGAATTAAAAAAATGAAGAGCCCAAAAGACGCTTTATTAGCCAAAATGAACCTTGACTTTGTTGCAAAATAAAATTTTGGTTTTAGGCAAGTTAAATTTTGGTTTAGGGACACTGTGTTCTTAGAATGAGACATTTTTTGTTCCGAGGAGTTTCTTTTTTATTCCAACCATTATAAAAACAAAAAAAGTTTCATTCTACAGGGTGTTCCAAAAACTAATCAAAATAATCCAAGATTTAAAATACTACTCTGTCAAAAAAAATTATTTTAAATGTATGTCTATAACTTGACTAGAAAAAGAAATTAAAATGATTTTTAAACAATTTTGTAGGTTTGATCTTGTATAATTTTGGTTTGGTTTTAAAAAAACCCTTATGGTGCTGGTTTACACACTTTTAATAAGAAAAAATCCATTTTTCATCATTTACGAAGTAAAAAGAAGAAAAATCATACTAAAAACTCGTACTAAAAATACTTTAGCGTACTCGAATGTTATTTATATTCCCAGGAAGTGTAAGTTTAAACTTCACATACAAGCTAAATATAAAACTTTTTTTACAAGGGTGAAAAGTCAAATATGACCCTTTAACTAAATTTTAAGTGGTTATTTTTTAGTTAAAAGTTTGTACGCAGTACCATGGCCCCCTGTGTAAAGTGATTTTATTAAAATTTGTTTATTATTATATAAAAACCGTGTGTTAGTTATATATAACTTTGTATATGAGGTCAAAAGAAAAATACCGTTTTCCTTTTAGGGTTAAAAATTGGATGAAATTTAGTGTTAAGTACCTACTTTTAAATATCTAATTTAAAAGTTTGGCAAAACGTAAAAATCTTTTTTCCAAATTTTTTAAGGGCTCAAAGTTACTTATTTAAAACTAAACGCAATATGTTCTATGTTCACAAATTTTTATAATTAGGATTTTTTTCATTATTGAATGTATTGCATATTGACCTAATACTAAATTCGTCTAGTGACGTATCAAAGCCCCTAACCTAAAAATTACAATTTTTTTTTATGGAAAAAAATCGATAAAAATACATTTTTATCAAATTTTTAGGCTAGATTTTAACTGTTTAAATGATGTATGTGTGTTTTTTATATAAATAAGTCATGTCACAAAAAAAATCATACGGAAAATATTGGAAAATTTTCAAAATTTTATTTTTCAAAAAAAAAAAAAGAAAAATTTCAAAACTTTCAAAAAGGTTTTAATAAAAGCTAAAAACTTTTTTTAATGTTTTTTTTTCTACAAACTTTCTTTTTTTGAAAAATTTAATTTTGAATCAATTTTTGAGATTATCTGTTACATAAAATAAACTTTTTTCTTATTTAAAAAATATATTAAAATTAAAACGCTATTATTTGGTAATTACTGGGCACAAATATGCGCAATGTAGCATTTTATTTATTATTTCAATAGAATAACTTGCTAACTCGCTGACAAATTTAAACAGTAATACTCTCGATTTGTTTGTCAGGGATTTATAAGAACATCCTGTATATTAAAAATAAAGCTGGTTTTGAATTGCCAAACTCGATTCGGATTAAAAATGAAATAAAAAAATATTTTGAAATTATTTTTCAAAAAAAAAAAAAAAATCCAAAAATTTGTGTAATTTAGGATCTTACCTTTAGAGCAATCTTGAAGAGATTATGATTAATCAAAATTTAAAAAACAGCTTTTGAAAAATTTAGGAAGTGCTAGTGTTTTTTGTTTTGAAAAAGCATGAAAATAGTAAATTTTGTCACCAATATTTTTTTATTTCTCTTTTTGACCGAATCTTGCCAAATTCCTATTAAAAACGCACCTAGTGTTTTGAAATTGCCTCCCAAATTTTAAAATTTTCAGTCAAAAACAATATTTTGTTAAACAAAATAAATATTTCTTACATTTTACATTTTGGAAGGTATTTTTTTTAAACACAATACTTTGAAAAATTTTTTTGAAAAAAGAAATTTTCATTGAAATAATTTTTACTCGAATTGAGCACAAACGTTCTTAAGGAAATTGCGCAGAAAAACTTCGTTTTTATTTTACTGCATTCACTGACGGTTTAGACATATTTTTATTTGTCCCACCTTAATTTTTTATCATGTTTTTCCTCTATTTACTAAAAAAACAGTTAAAATTGTATTTAATTAAAAAACAAATCATAAAATTTACTGTTTTTTTGAGTAACAGTTGAAAAGATTATGATAAAAAGTAGAAAAAAGGGAAGAAATAAAAAGTGATCTATAAAACATGTCCATTTCTTTTCTCAGTGTAGATTAGTATGTCATTTTTTATTGTTAATATTATAACAAGGCGTATGGTGTATGATTATATAGCAACTATATGTTATACTGTAATGTACCTAAATATAATAAAATAAAACTTAAAAAAGTGATTTATTTTTCAATTTTAGAAATCATTTAAACTACAGGGCCGGACAGAGACAGCTGAGGCCCCAAGGAAACTTTTTTATAGGCCCTACATTACATTACATTTTTGTTTAACCTTGTACTACTCTACTTAATTAAGCATCCCCTAAGTCCAGGACTTGTGTGGGCTAGTATTAGAGGGAACCACCGGCTTTAATTGACTTTCGAACCAATTTATAGTGAGTGTCTGCTTCACTTACGCCTTCGCCAAATTTCAATTATTAATTAACTGAAAAAGGCAAATCGGCGCCGGTGAGAATCGAACTCACGCGCTTTGGGTAGTAAACTCGTCAAGTACGACGCGGTAGTCCCCTACACCAATCCTCCCGTTGTTCCAAAACACCATTTCCCCACCCAGGCCTGTAGTTAAGGCACTTGTATAGGGGGGGGGGGGGAAGTGTTCGTCAGTCCTGTTAATGCGCCAAAGGCGAATTTTTTACAATTTTTTTACTTTAATATTGTAAAACTGACGTTTCACAATCTTAAATAAAAAAAAAACGAAGAAAGCCCTGAGGCTGCAAGCAAAAAAAATGTTTACAATTTAAATGGCCTATTTGAATTTTAATAAAAAACTAGATGAAACGTTGCAAGCACCCTGTCAAAACATCGGCACTATTGTACACTAGAGCCATCTAGTTTGCAAATTTCAAACTAGGTGTTTTGTTTGATTTTAAACTCTGTATCTTTAAAACATTATATTCTAACAAAAAAATGTATATAACATTTTTTATAGGGCTTAAAAAGAGCTTTTATTTAAAATATAATTTTTAGAAATCGGGTTACAAATATGTGATATGCTAAAAAAACCTTTAACTGCTTTAAACGCATATATCTCGAAAACAATACGTTTTAGGGTAACGTTGATAACATTTTTTGACCAATTTCAAATTATCTTTTACATAAGTGCTAAATTAACCAAATACAATAATAATTGCCTTAATTACAAACAAAAAACGCAAAAAATAGGAGTTTTACCCTATTTTTACCCACCCCCAAAATCTAATCAGCTCTTCGGAATACGATAAGAAACAATATGCAAAAAACCGCAAGTCGACATCTCATGTAGAAATGGAGTTAGAGAGTTTACACCCAGGCAGACAGACGTAAAATTTTTTTTTACTGATTTCGACTCAGAATGGTCTAAAACGTCGAGAAATGTGAAAAAAACGTGATCAATGATTTTGACTTTTCAGCAAAGATTTTAATACATCAGCACTCTTACTAGCACTAAGTGCCAATGTAAAAAGTCCAAAATGATCAAAATTTGCCTTACATAATACTTGAATGTTCCCTAAGCCTTACTTAAAAATTTGTACAATAAATTCCATAGGTCTAAAATGAATTCCAGGGAGGTTTACCCTTCCTCTCAAGAAGTCACATTTGTATAAAAATCGAAAACACCCAATATCTGAAACTGAATTAGAACAAAGTGACTAGACATAAACTGGGAGTATGTCCATTAAATGTACACGGTTGTATTTATATTGGCTTTTTTTTTTTTAACGTTGGTTGATTTTGTTTTTTGCTGGTTTGGTGTTTTTTTTTTTTTTTTTAATTGGGAAGGTAAATCATCTTACTTCTCAAAAATTTTATTTAACCTCAACTAATAAATAAAATGTGGAAACAAGAATGCACATGGACCTGATATACATTTATTAGACATACTCCCGGTGTACGTCTAGGCTCAGCAGAATTATAAACTAGTTTGGATGTAACATAGTACTATGTTACATAACATAGAGTTGTGCAGTCTTTTGCTATAGCTGTACCTTGACTTAAGGGACCAGGATTGGAATGCTTGTTAAAATTTTAACAATTTTTTATCATAACAAATATTTATTATCTACAATATCTACAGTACATGGTAAAATAACATTTTCTGACTGTTAAGAATAGAATACAAACAGGTAAAAAACCATACCAAAACCTTTACTTTTTGGTTTGGTTAATCTACAGTTAAATTTCTTGTTTTCCGATGATTTTGTAGTGCCTAAAACCACAAAAAGTAAAATTTCAGTGCTTTATTTAAGTCAATGTAACTAACTTACTGCTTGATTAAAAACTGCTACTATCGATGGTTTTTCAAAAATATAGTGGTATAAAACCGAAAATCGTCCAAAACGTGTTAAAGGCTAACCTCGCTTTATTAGTGACGTCTTCTTCTACTATAAATGGCATTTTTTCCGGATAGTTAGCCAGGTCAATAGGTATAATTCCACTGACCTACGCAGAACCGACTAACTCTGTAGTGGTTGTGTGGGCAGGTGGCAATATGTAAAAAGTATCCTTCAAATTCACAATATCATCCATTAAAGACACATGAATTATATTTTAATTTATAATTTAATTTTCGAAAGAAAACTAGTTCTTTTTATCATCCTTACCTTCAATGAAAATTTGGAGAACCCATCATTCATAATCAGTTATCTTCTTTAACACTATGAATGGTACGTTTGTGCCGTTTAAGGCCATTATTTGAATGAAACGGTTTGTTACATATATCACACTTGAACAATTTAATACCTGTCAAAAAAAATGGTAACTGTATTTTTTTTATTTTTATATAATGTAGGGGAAGACATTCTTTCTTTGGTAACAGCCTTTTATCAGTCTGTCTGGAAAAAATTGTGGACAAGATAACTCGAGAACGCTTTGACTCTAGGCCAGAAAAATGATAATTACATTTTCTGTGGTATTTTATTTTACCTTTTATGTGGTTTTGTAAATAAAAAAATTACGACCAAAACAAAAATTTAACCCCCGTTCCCATCAACTGATTTTTCTCAAATACAAACATGTTCAAGATAATATAAAAATAGCTCAACGCGTTCTTAGGTTGTCGCAGATACAGACAGACAGACATATTTTTTTTTGCTTATTTTGAAATTTGTCGACATTTCAGGAAAAAAATGATTTAAGGGGCTGTCCATATATTACCCCAGGTAGCAAAATAACATGACATTCACGTGAAAGTCACGTTAATATGTGGCATGTGATGTTAAGATTGTAGTCTCATTTAACAAGAATGTAGCATTTTGGGGATGTCCTAAGTCCGCCCCTAATAACATCACACAATGACATCCCGAAAATAACGTGTTTGTGACATCATAAATCCACATTCCTGTTATATCTAATATCTTATGGATGCCGTTACTTTAATATTTTAGGATATTAGCTTTTTCTAAATTAAAACCATTAAAAACGCTATAACCCTATAAAAAAATCGGATTTAAAATCAATCAGTAATTGAAACAATCACAGATTGAAACAGATAGATTCTAAATACGAAATTTCAGATTAAGCGGAGAATATATCCTTTAATCCGTGTCCGTGGTCTTGAGAAGCCCGGCAGAGCCCCCTATCCATTGGAAATCGTATAATGTGTATACAATTTCCTTATAATAATTTACTCTATCAACATCATCTTATATCGATTTTTTTGCTTCGAACGTCGGTGAGAAGCAAAATAACATGACATTCACGTGAAAGCCACGTTAATATGTGACATGCGATATATTCACAGCGTTGCTAAATATTTGTTATTTAATAACATGGTTGTCACGTCACACGTGTTACGTTGCAAATGTGATGTTAAATACATGTTATTTTTCAATATTATGTGATGTTATGATTTAGTTTAAAAATACACCCAAAAGTAATGTTAATTTCTTGTAATATAACATCCCTTGCTACCTGGGACGTAACGCGCATAGGGGGGGGGGGTCAGAGAAATTATTACAGTTTGTGACAGGGGGGGGGGGGTCTAGGTAAACATTACGTAACGGAATTTAATAAATTTAATGTTTATTTCCTAAGCTTGGCAGATGTATTTTTATTTCAACATAAATTACTATTTAGTGGCCCATAATTTCCCTTTTACAACAAAAATTGACGAAACTATGCATATTCAAATAGTAATCAGTAAAAAAACTGTTGACATTGATATTAAAAAAAAATCTTACGACCCTGTTCTTGCGTGATCTTGCCGATGAATCATCGGCGATGATACATTTTCGCGCGGAATGTGTACTCACAGAACACTAATGTGTGTACTATTTTGTGTACCTGTGCATAAACAATATACGTGTTATATGTGACACTCAGTGTAAAAAGAGGTACCTAGTATTTTTTCCCTGTGTGATATTGATTATGAATATTTTTTTAAAGTTTGAGTGATTTTTTCGTTTAAGTACATTAAGTGCTATATGTATTATTATAATAAATATGTATCATTTTTACACTGTCTTTTTACCGTCTTGCATTATGCGGAATTCGTTATCAAGATATGTTAGAAAAAAAAAATTATATTGTTACGCGTTACACAGGGGGGAGGGGGGGGGGTCGGTGTTGGTAAATGTGAAAGTTTGTTACACAGGGGGGGAGGGGGTCAATTTTTTGGAAAAATTGCGTTACGTAATATATGGACAGCCCCTAAGCAAAAAAATTGTTTTTTTTTATTTCACAATACTTAATGAGAAAATAAAAATAAAAATAAAGCATACCCAGATGAGAGTTTCTGTGTCTGTCCAAACTGGACTTGCATTTGAAAAAGTGTCCGCAAATCTCGCATTCCTGTTTCTTGTTATGGTGGTCCTGATGAAGCCTCCAGTACTTTTTGTTTCTGAACGTTTTGTCGCAAAATGCGCACGGTACTTTCTCGTCGTCCTCGTGAATAGCTACATGCAAGGTGTAGTTTAATTTGGCAGAGAACTCTTTCTGACAATATTTGCATTTGAACGGTTTTACTGGACAGTGTTTGGTTGATATGTGTCTTTTGAGCATTTCTTTACTAGTATACCCTACAAATACAGTGAACCCTAGTAGAAATTTAACTTTAGAATAACGTTTTTCTAACGTTAGAAAACTGTATAAAAGTACGTTATAAAATATGTACAAATGTCCCGCTTTTTAACGTTAGAATCAAACGTAAGTTAAAAACGTTAATCTAACGTTAGATTTTTAAGTTAGAAATACGTTATAAGTACGTTTAATTTATAACTTTCGGAGGGGGTGTGGCCAACTAGGAAATTTTTACCTGCATCATAAAATGGCAGCTGGAGGCAAATTTATTCATATAAATAAATCTTAATATATTTTAGCAATCATAATATTTTTAAACATGATTTGGTTACATTTATTTATAAAAAAGCCATATTTTTAGGTGGCACTAAATATTTTTCGTTTAATATGCTGTTATACTTCGATAAATACGTTTACCTCCCAGAAAAACTTTATATTTAGTTAGTTAATATTTATTTATACATTCAGAATCTTAAAATAATTTTTCAATTCTAGTACAGCGTTGCCAGACTTACTATAATTTTGACTTTTGTGGGATATTTTTTTAAATTTATTATAGAAATAATAAATAATTATCAAACCTAGGCACATAGCTGTCTGAAATAAGTATTTTCTATTATAGCATACGTATTAATAATGGAAATTTAAAAAATATTTAAAGAATAAGGTTAGAAAAAGGTCAGAATTTAGTTGGGAAACGTTAGATTTATGTATTTTATAACGTTTTTGTCAAACGTTAGTTTTGAAGGTTAGATTTATATATTTTAGGGCGACTTGCACCAATGATGGTTTGGACTTTAAACTTGGATTAAATTGACGGCCGACCAATCAGAACGCAGCATTCTTAACTTAAACTCGGTTTAGCTGAGATTCCAGACCAAAAGTTGGTGCAAGTGGTCTTTATAACGTTTTTGTATAACGTTTGAGACTAAACATAAAAATGTCACTAATCTAATGTTATGTTAAGTTAGATTTATGTACTTTTCTACCAGGGTAACGTTAGGAACCTAACGTTAGAAATCGGGACATTTATACTTTAAAATCACGTTAGAAATAACGTTTTTCTAACGTTAAATTTCTACTAGGGAAGGTTTGCTGCAAATATAAATAATTCAAACGGGTTAAAAATATTTTTTTCACTACCAGCCTAAAAGCACATCTTTATTACTGTTCTTTTCATTGGTAGAAATATTATTTCTCTACCTATGACGTCAGAGGTTCTAAAAATAATGAAATTGCACCATGGTTAATAATGAATTTTTATTCAGCTGTTTTGGCATCTGACGTTTCACTTAATTATTAAATCACATTGCTATTTACAAGTGTCTTTAGGCACCAAATTTATTTATTGCATGATAAATTAAAAAATATTAACTAAATTAGTACCTATAATACGTGTTTTACAAAACACACTTCGAAAAGTGAAAATCATTGGTCCATCATATTCAACCATAGATTATACAACCCATATATTACCGTAAGGATCATAGATTACTAGAGGTCCAACCCCCATATATTGATTTTTGGGGCAATAGATTCTCCCTCACAGTTTTCGCCTGTCCCCTTATTTCTGGAGGAGTACCAGAATGATCACTTTGCATTTCACTTTCCATTTTTATATATTTTATTACACTTAACACGGAAACACTTTCTAACTTAATAATTTTAGCAGATCACCAGAAAATTTCTGCCAGAAATGTCAAGTTACTCATTTGTTTTTTAAACGGCCGCGAACGGCCAGCGTGATATTTTAAATTTATAAGCTTTTTCATTAAATTTTAGTAAAATAAATAAATAAATAAATAGCTAATTAATTGTACTGGTAGTGAAAAAAAAATACTATATTTTCCACGTGAGTGAAGATTTAACATTTTAGACCGCGTCTTGCGGGATGAGCGCGCTAGCGCGAAGCCCGCAATTTGACGCAGGTCAAAAATGTTAAACTTCTCTCACTTGGTAAATAATATACTATTATTTTTAATCCGTTTGAATCTGAAATTTTTTATACCTTACCCTGGCCACAAACGTCACACATAAATGGTCTTTCTCCTGTATGTTGCCTTCTATGGCACTCAAGTTTAGTAACTTTGACACCACAAATATCACAAATCTGTGACTGAAACTTATATTCATCCTCAGATTTTCTAGTCTGTTTTTTGTGTCCTGTAAAAGTAAAAAATAAAACGAGCCGTGAATGTATAGATAACACCGGCACACAAAAAAAATCTCGAGTGCGGCAGACCAGACTAGTCAATTCTTACGTATTTTGGGTCGCTGAATCTGAATCCGAGGTCAGAATTTTAAGGTTAGCGTTCAATATGGCGGATTAGATTTTTAAAGTTGCTCGGATTTGCTTGAAACATGGTATTCGGGGGTTTTTGGGGTCGCTGATTACGAATCTGGTGCCAGTTTTCCAAAATTCAAAATGGCGGATCCAATATGGCAGATTAGATTTTTAAAGTTGCTCGGATTTGCTTGAAACATGGTATTCGGGGGTTTTTGGGGTCGCTGATTACGAATCTGGTGCCAGTTTTCCAAAATTCAAAATGGAGAATCCAATATGGCGGATTAGATTTTTTAAATTTGCTTGAATCTGCTTTTTTTATGAAAAAACATTTTGAAAAAAGAAAAAATAAATAAATTTTATTTGTTTTTTTGCAAATTGATATTTTTTATGAATAAAAAAATTTAAAAAAAAGGCGGTTTTTACCAATTTTTGCCCTTTTACAGTAATTGGGTCAAAGGGTGTAAAAACTGATTTTTAATCCTTTTATAAAAAAAAAAAAAATAAAAACGTTTTTTTTTTTCAAAATTTTTCATTTTTCGAAAAATATCTATGAAATGTAGGGTATAGTATTATTTTTTGGCAGAAATATTCCCATAAAAAACCTTACCTGCTTTTTTTTCTTCTGTTTCACTTCCTTTCTGTTTTTCATTTATATTTTCAAACAAATCTAATAACTGAATTTCCATATCTAGTTTTTTACTTTCTTCTAACTTCTTCTTATTTTCTTCTACTTCTGTTATATCTGGTTGTGCCTCAACATAAACAATATTTTTCTCTGTTACTTCACAATTAAATGGTTCATTTTCTTCTATTTCTATTATATCTATTTCAGTTTTAATATCTTTTTGCGCCTCAATGTGTTCAATATTATTTTCTGTTATTTCGGAGATATTTTCCTCAGTGGATGGGCCAGTTCTAGGGCTCGGGTTACTGTCTGCAATTCCACGCCCAATAACTTGTGGTATAAATTGTGATATAACCTGTGGTATAACTTGTGGTATAACTTGTGGTTTAACTTGTGGTATAACTTGTGGTTTAACTTGTGGTATAACTTGTAGTATAAATTGTGGTATAACTTGTGATTTGACTTGTGGTATAACTTGTGGTATAAGTTTTGGTATAACTTGTGGTTTGACTTGTGGTATAACTTGTGGCATAACTTGTGGTTTAACTTGGGGTTTAACTGGTGGTTTAACTGGTGGTTTAACTTGTGGTTTAACTTTTAAACTGCAGTTTTCATAGGATTGAGTTTTCTTTGCTTGTATTATGTTATTACTATGTTGGCATTTCTTAATAAAATCGGTAACCATAAACAACTCTTGCAAACATATGGAACATATGTTTAGGCCAATTGTGCTCTCCATTTTATCAAGCTGCAATTTTTATAAAAACTTATTAAAAGAGATTATACTAGAATTCTTGCCCTAATACAAAAAACAAACCAAAATTCAAGGACCTTAGTTTCATGCTTAATTATGAAATCTAGTTATTCTCAAAGAAAATGCCCCTAGTAGAAATTTAACGTTAAAAGTCCAAACGTTTTCTCTAATGCATATTCAATGTATAAATGTTGCCTAACACTAGAATAATGTTTATCTAACATTTGACAAGTCCTCTAACGTTAGAAAAACGTTATTCTAATGTTATTTCCTAACGTTAGGCCTTCTAACATTCAAACAACATTCATCTAACATTTGAACAAGTCGCTCTAATGTTATTTTCCACCAGGGACATAGCTTTTAATGCCAATACATCAGTATATTGGCAAAGAAAAGCCTTATCAGTCATTCTCTAGTTCCAAAAATATTTTTAGAATGTTTCCGTAGAACCAACCCTAACTTTTTTCAAATAGAACCTCTCTAATTTTTACCTACACTGCAGTGTAGGGCATGCTCTACTAAAATAACACTTTTTGTTTGGTGCAGGGGATCAATCAACTGATTCTAGTTCTAATGTCCAGATAAAACATTTTTGTTGTCGTTGTTTACAATCAGCTTGCATCTAAACTCTTCGTACTAAAGAGAGCCAGCAGCCTGAAACTGCAGTTTACCCATATTACTCTGCACCAAAGTATATCAATACTTTGAATACTTTGCTCTGTACAATGATTGAAAAATAGATTCATAAATTATTTTTACCTGGATGGAAGTACAGCTTTTGAACATTTTTATGATGGTTGGATCCGTTTTAAATAATTTGTTTTCACGCAAACAAGCTCTGCACACGTTCATTTTGTCAAGATATATCTTTGGCAAAAACACAGATCTAGTTTAACACAAATTCACAGAATTTTGATCCGTAAGTAATCAAAACATACAACATAACCTATAAATTAAAAAATTTTGACGCCGCTAAAAGGCCAACTCACACCACTTAATTCAAAATTATCGTGAACTAAAAATAATAAAAAACTATATATAATTATTATTTTATTTATATCTAAAACATAAAACGGTAAATATTATACATATGTAATTATTATTAACAATAAATTATTAATGTTATACAAAATATAAATTTAAACATTTTAACACTGGCTAAACTTCCGACGGAAAAAGGACATCACAAGGTCATGAAGTTAGCAACGGTATTCTATGCCGTCAAATTTTGACAGATATGTCAACAAAAATAGTTTAAATAAAATTCTATTTGAAAAAATTAGTTTTTGTAACGCAATGAGTGAACATTATAAATCTTTGATAACAGACGAGTAAGTGTTTAATAATTTTAGGACTTTCTAAAGGAAAATATACTTGCTCTGTAATTTTAAGGTTATGTTTTTAAAATTATATTTTTTCATTTTAGGGAAGTAATAGAATCCTTAATACGAGACTCGAAGGCTAGGGAAGGTACATTGCCTACAGAGTCTTCTAGAATTAGGCCCAATTTAAACTTTTTTCAAAGAACGGTGAATCGTTTGGTTTCAAACAACACAAGGTAATTTCTTTGTTTGTATCCGAATGTTATAAGTTTATGCCTTTTGTTGAATATTACATAAAAGGCATATTTTTTTAGAATAGTGATTATTTTGGACATCTAGAAAATATAATACTTAAAGTTAAAAAACTATTTCCGTAAAAAAAAATCCTGTTTGTTTAGGAAAATTTGTTATAATGATAATTTGAGAATGCTTTGAGCTAAATACTTCAAATTTGAAACATAAGTTCCTTATCCAAACTTCTTGGTTGGGATTGTTATTGTTAAAACCAGGGAGAGGTCAAATCCGGTAAAAACCATTTTTTCAATTTTTTTTTGGGATAAAACTTTTTCCGAGACTTCAATTTTTCTATTTTCATTTTCGAACACACTGTAGTAGGTATACTAATTACATCGGCACTTAGTGCTACTAAGAGTGCCGATGTATTGAAATCTTCGCCGAAAAGTCAAAATCTTTGACCACGTTTTTTTCACATTTCTCGACGTTTTAGACCATTCTGAGTCGAAATCAGTAAAAAAAAAATTGCGTCCGTCTGTCTGTCTGTCTGTCTGGGTGTAAACTCTAACTCCATTTCTACATGAGATATCGACTTGCGGTTTTTTGCATATTGTTTCTTATCGTATTCTGAAGAGCTGATTAGATTTTGGGGGTAAACGATTGGGGGTAAAAATAGGGTAAAACTCTTATTTTTAGCGTTTTTTGTTTATAATTAAGGCAATTATTATTGTATTTGGTTAATTTAGCACTTATATAAATTTTAATTTTAAATTGGTTTATAAACAACGTTTTCCTAAAACGCATTGTTTTCGAGATATTGGCGTTTAAAGCAGTAAAAGTTTTTTTAGCATATCTCACAAATTTATAACTCGATTTCAAAAAATTATATTTTAAATAAAAGCTCTTTTTTAGCCCTATAAAAAATGTAATATACAGTTTTTTGCTAGAATATAATGTTTTAAAGATACTGAATTTAAAATCAAACAAAACACCTAGTTTGAAATTTGCAAAGCAGATGGCTCTAGTGTACAAGAGTGCCAATGTTTTGACAGGGCGCTTGCAACGTTTCACAAGGGCGTAGATCTTTTTCGTCTATGGGGGGGGGGGGTAATACCCAGGGCCGGCCTCAAATTTGGCACCCCTAGCAAAAGAAAAAACACCCTAAAATAAAGCTTTGTGGGCCTACAAAAAAAATTGCCCCCCAAAAAATAAATGCCATCAAGAAAAAAAGCTTTGTCCCTGACGGTTTTTACCAAACGTGGCGCCCCTACAAAAAAAATGACGGCGCCCAAAAATATACCCTAAGACAAAAGCTTTGTCCCTGACGGTTTCTACCAAACTTGGCCCCCGGCAAAAAAAATTGATGCCCACGCCTATGGTGGGGGGTAATTACCCCCATTACCCCCCCCTCATCTACGCCCTTGACGTTTCATCTAATTTACTTCTATTTTTAGGATTGATAAAAGACAAGAAGAGTTTAGATCAGAAAATACCTCAGAAAACTCAGTATTTGAAAACAGAAATATAAAAAAATCGAAGTCAAAATTATGGTTTGACAAAATAAACTTTATAAAATCGTATATCAATGAAAACAGCACAAATACCGAAGACCGAGGCAAATCGGACCAGAGGGAGAAAAATATTGTAAATTTAAACGATTCAAGTATTTCCGAACACAGCTCAGACTTAAATAGTTCAAAAAGTTCAATAAGAAATGGTACCTCAGATGATATAATTAGTAGTTCAAATGAATCTTTTCCTAAAAAAGATAGAAAAGATAACAAATTTTACAGGGATTTTTATAAAAATCAAACTCGTGAATTAGATTCTGTTGGTTCAAATTTAAATCATGATAAATCAATCGATTTAAATCATGATAAATTAATCGATGTTGATTCAAGTTCAGATTCGAATTCCAGTGACTCCTTTACAACCAAAGAAAATCAGTTTTATAACAAATTTTACAGAAAACTTAAACGGAAAAAAGTTATAGAAAACCGGGTAAAACGAAGTAAAAAAGATTTAGAAGCAATTCACAGCTCCTTAGAATCAATATCCGACGGTAATCTAGAAACTTCTAGACATAGAAAAAAGTCCAGACATAGACGTAAACATAGAAGACACAGACATAGAAGTTATACTCCACCACATATTTCAAATAAAGGAATAGTTAGTTCAGATGAACATTTACGTAGTTCAAATGCACTAATAATTAGTTCAAAAGACAAAAAATACAGTTCCTATGAAAGCGGAGAAATATTTAGTTCAAACGAATCGGGTTGTAACTCTAAGAGAAAAAAGCAAAAAACGGATGTAGAAATATTATCGAGTTCAACTGAAAAAATATGCGTTTCAGATGAACATATTAGTTCAGATGAACCAATATTAGTTTCAAATAAATCTAAGGGGAAAAAACGCAAAGGTGTAGAAATAATAACAAGTTCAACTGAAAAGATAAGCGTTTCAAATGAAAAAATTAGTGAAAATGGACAAAAAAGTAGTTCAAATGGACAAATAAGTAGTTCAAATGGACAAATAAGTAGTTCAAGTGAACCAATAATTAGTTCAAATGAACCAATAATTTGTTCGAATGACTCAGGTGAAAATATAATTACTTTAAATAGACCAGTAACTAGTTTACATGAACATATAAGTAGTTCAAATGAACAAATTATTAGTTCTTCTGATTCTGTATGTAGTTCTAAAAGTATTATAAATATACCTAGTAGCTCTTCAGATTCAAGTGTAAAAATTGTTAAAGTTAAGCGACTTAAGAAGAAGAAAAAAAACAAATGATATATTTTATTTTAAGCTCTACTTAAAACTTCTTTAATTTGAAAAAATAAGAATTACACAGGCCCACAAAAAAATTTGTCTGTGCTGGGGTTGAGACCCACTTATTCTTATGTGTTTTGGGATGCTGTACACTAATCTGTCATAAAAAGGCACTTCATGGCCTTATTTTTTTGCTACACTGAAATAATATGAAATTTTCACCATTTTAGACAGTTTTTTCGTTATAGCAAAAAAATGAGCCCATGAAGCGCCTTTTTTTATGACAGATTCGTGTTCAGCATCCCAAAATACATAAGAATAGGTGGTTCTCAACCCCAACACAGGCAACTTTTTTTTTGTGAGCCTGTGTTATTATTTATTATGTGCATATTTGTATATACTTTTGAGATATTTTACAAACCTTTTTAAAATCTTTATTGAAATGTGTTATTTTGTCTTGTTTTTCTACAAAGTAAATTATTTTAAGAAAATTACTTGTAATTTTTGTGAGCATTAGAACTTTTTTGGGATGGGGCGCCCATAGAGTGAAAAACACCCAGGCCATCTGCAAGGCCAGTCCGGCCATGGGCAGTAACAAAAATGTCTAAAAACTAACTATTGACATTTTTCCAACTTTTTACAGGGCTGTAGGGTCAGATGTCTTTTTCCGAAAAAATCCGCATATGCGTACGGAAACTTTTGGAACCCGTTGAGACATCGACTTCAAATTTGGAACTTTTAAAAAAGACAACTTAAACTATCTTTAAGCATATATTTAATACTTTCAGCTCTTAAAATGTGGGCAGGGGGGCATGGAGGCACATTTTTTTAAATGGAAAGGGGGGTCGTTTAATACATCATTTTAAAGCTTATAAAATTCTCCATTTAATTCCATACTTTTAAATTAAAAAAAAAAAATTTTTTGGGTTTAAAATGGGGTTGACTTTTAATGTCAAAATTCCTCTAAAAAAAAAACAAATATTTTTTTAAAAATGCCTAATTTCATCATAAAAAAATGTTAATTATACTTTTAAACTAATTTTAGTTGACATAAATAAAAATTTATAAAAAAAAATTAAAAAATCGAATGTTTTAGCACAAAAAATTGAAAAATCAAAACCTTAAAAAACATTTTTAAAAAATTTAAAAATGTTAGTTTAAATAGAGAATTTTATAAGCTTTAAAATGATGTATCATACGACCCCCCTTTCCATTTAAAAAAATGTCCCCCCATGCCCCCCTGCCCACATTTTAAGAGCTGATAATATCAAATATATGCTAAAAGATAGTTTAAGTTGTCTTATTTAAGAGTTCTAAAGAAGTCGATATCTCAACTCGTTCAAAAGTTAAAAGGGGGGGGGGGGGGGGGGTGACTTTTGGACCGCACTGTATATATATAAGCTATAGCTTATTATTAGGTTGGAAACAAAAACCAGTTTTTTTTAATAAATTATTTTATTTCCGCAACTAAATGTTAATAAAAAATAAAGAAAAAAAAAAACGAGCAAAAATTACTTTACAAATTATAAATTAATTAGCCTTTAAATACGGAAAACATCTATTAAAAAAATAGTATCACAAGGAATGATCAAAAAACAAACTTTTCTAAAAAAAGTTCCCTAAAAAAGTAAAAAAAAACAGAAAAAATACAAAATGTTGCAAAAAATATTTACAAACGAGAGTTCTAATTTTATATATAAAAAATATACAGGATGAAGTGTTGTATTTTAGTCTAATTGAAAAAATATTTTTTTTTTTACATTTTTTTATTTAATTTTTTTAAGCTTTTGGGGTGGTTGGGGCATCGGCTGGGACAGGGGCTACAGTTGGGATTTCTGGGTATTCCAATTTAGCTCCGTCTTCGCATTTGAAGGTTGGGCAACATCCTGGGAAGGGGGCGGTTTTGTTGGTTTTTTCTGAAAGAAAGAAATAAATTAGTATATTAATTAGGGGGACTTTTCGTTTTAAATTTGGAAAAAATTACCTTTTTAATTTTTTTTTTCAAAAGAATATTTTATTTATTGAACTGATTTCTTTTGGACTTTTTTATAAAACATTAAGAATATAATTGTTTATTTTGCGTTTTTAGTACATCTTGACCAATTCAGACCCTGAAATTCAGAGGGCGTCTTCCAAAAGACACTTTTTAGACGGCTCCACAGTTTTTGGGCTTCTTGTAACACATAGAGTAAAAATTCCAACGGAATTCTATTCATACGACTAAGTACTAGTAACTAAACCTAAAAAATATTCAATTTTTAATATTTTTATCATTTTATAAACATTTTTCTGAAAAATTAAATGGCGTGTTTTTTCATTTTTTAGAAAAATGTTTATAAAATGATAAAAATATTAAAAATAGAATATTTTTTAGGTTTAGTTACTATTATTTAGTCTTATGAATAGAATCCCGTTGGAATTTTTATTTATGTGTTATAGGAAGCCCAAAAACTGTGGAGTCGTTTAAAAAATGTCTTTTGGAAGACGCCCTCTGAAGTGGTCAAGATGTACTAAAAATGAAAAAAAAAAAAACTTAAAAAAAATATTCCTTTTTTTAAAGATTTTTTTTGTTTTGAAAATTAATATTTTCTTTTTAAAAAATGTTTTTTTCATGTTTAAAGTGACCCACTATGCCATAACAGCATAGACATGACAGTGAAATATAGTTTAAAGTGTCTATGGGAACGTTCGAATATTACGTAACGCAAATTTTGATCATTTTGGACCCCCACCCCCCCTGTAACTCTATTTTCCTATACCATTAACATGGGCGTAACACTCCAAAATGACCCCCACCCCCCCCTAGGAGCGTTACGTATTACTTGAACGTTCCCTATTTACTTAAAATTATTTTTTAAATTTCTAATTTTTGCGAGACCCACCTTGATCCGAGCTCTTGTAATAAAATATTGAAATATTCTTTTTTTCAATATATTTATATAGTAAGTTTCCGGTTTTCGCAACTTTCTGTATTTACTTCATCATCATAAAATCATCGCAAAAAGGACGTTGCAACAAGTAAAGTTACAACATGGTTATTAAATACATGTTAAGTTTAAATAATTAAAAAGTTATTAAAAAAAATATAATAATAATAATTTTAAACACTGTAAAAATCAAAAATTCCTTGAATGCTTTGCGCGGTAATGAACGACACCAAAAATGGCCCCGTAAATAAACTCGTGTGAAACCCAACACCGTGCAAAATTTTGTAAAAAAACAAGGTTTTTGGCATCGCTATTTTCGTACCGCGCGGTAAATTTTCCCCGAAAAACGTCCCCCCTAAATCTGCTCTCCTAAGGTGGAACGCAACACATCGGTGGAGACGTCGGCAACCTGGGAATGGCAACCCAGGAGCCATATTCTCCAAGGCAAATCTAGTAAAAAGCCTAGTAAGCCTGATAAAGGAAACGAAGCTGTTATTAGATCATATATCCCCTCCTAGATGCGCCTTGAGTCCACGTCAAACCGAAATGTTTTCATTGCTATATCCAGGTAGATTTCACCTTCCCGCTTCTGGTCACCACCCACCGCTATAGTGATTTGTTAACAAATATCTTATACTTCACCTCCTCGCAACCTCACCGCTATAGTGGTTTGTTTACAATTGGATTTGTATATGTTCTACATAAAACAAATCAACATTAATGCCATATCTATGTATATATGATCTAATGTTCGACTTGAAAGAGACCCAAGAACAACACAATAGGCGCAGGGGCCGCAGTGTTAGAGGTACGAACCCTCATCTTGTCTCTCTTCCTCAATCAATCAATCAATCAATCAATCAATCAGGAGGAACGCGACAAATCCAAAATTTTGGAAAAATGAGTTTTTGGTACCAAAATTCCTAGAATTTAATTTGCTTTTCATTAAAATTATTTAAAAACATATATTAAGGGCCAAAATGGCACTTTTAAGTTCCCAATTTGCGGGATTTGCAGAATTTATGTCGATCTACAGAGGCAAAATGCGGCATCTACACTTTCAGCTTTGAGGTGCTAAATTTTATGACGTCATGACTAACCTAGCATTGTAAACTTATGACGTCATAACTGTTTTTTCAGGATCATTTAATAAAAATATTTAAAATCAAGTGGTTATCTTGTCCGACAAAAATTTTCGGGCAATACCGTTGCCGGACGCCCCAAAGTTAAGTGTTGGTCCCAAAAAAAACGCCCGCTACCGAGAATTTTCTTGTGTAAGAAGTTGTTTGACTGGACATAAAGAACACATATACAAAGTCCAAATGGTGAGGTAATAAAAAAAATTCTACTGGACGTGGGCTCCCAGACTAATTTACCTTCATCGAGCTTGCATTTGGGGTTAGCCAATGGAAGTGGTCCGCAGTCTTCAACCAGTTCGAGGAGACGTGGTGGTTTGTCTTCGGAGACGACGCAGGTGGACCTTCCGCAGAAGGGGGAGAGCTCCCAGGTCTTGCCGGGTTCTACGGTGGCGCAACGGGTTGAGGCGAAGCACATGCCGGGGAAGTCTGGAAGGTAAAAACACAAATTTAGTATGTTTAAAAACGCGACAAAAAATAAATAAATATTAATATATTTTAACAATCATAATATTTTTAAACATAATTTCGTTACATTTATTTATAAAATAGCCATTTTTTTAGGTGGCCCTAAATATTTTTCGTGTAATATGCTGTTATACTTCGATAAATACGTTTACCTCTCAGAAAAACTTTATATTTAGTTAGTTAATATTTATTTATACATTCAAAATATTAAAATATTTTTTCAATTCTAGTAAAGCGTTGCCAGACTTACTATAATTTTGACTTTTGGGGGATATTTTTTTGAAACTTATTATAGAAATAATAAATAATTATCAAACCTAGGCACATAGCTGTCTGAAATGAGTATTTTCTACTATAGCTTACGTAATAATGGAAATTTAAAAAATATTTAAAGTTATTATTATGTATTTTATAACGTTTTTGTCAAACGTTGGTTTTTAAGGTTAGATTTATATATTTTATAACGTTTTTGTATAATGTTTGAGACTTAACATAAAAATGTCACTAATCTAATGTTATGTTAAGTTAGATTTATGTACTTTTCTACCAGGGCAGATTATAGACTTTTCTTGGGAAAATAAAACGAGTAAAAATTGAATAAATTTTTGGGTATACACTTTCGTTCACTTTCTGAGACACCCATAACAAGTACGATTTTGAAATTTGAAAGTGTTTCTACAGTGCTTATAATATTCCTTACTCAGGTAACGATAATTATCGCAATAAATTAATGCAACAGTGTTTTTAAAATATAATTTTAAAATATATTTATTTTATTATGAAAGGTTTCAGTAAGAAAGAAGAGGAAATGTTATGCAAGTTGTTAACGTCTTCCAGGTTTTCACCTATTGAACAATATTCTGCAAAATCTTATGCAATAAACTACACTACTAAAAACAAATAATTATTGCATATTTTTTCAAATTAATTTATTTTGAATAACAGAACACTCCTGTTAGTTTTTCACCGGGTGATTTGCTTAAGGGGTGTCCGCTATCTTGAATTTTAGGGGTGAGTGCGGTTATCTTGCTAAATATGCATCTTACGATAAAAATGCATATAATCAATTTTGTTAAGGAGAAAATTTCCAACAATTTTTGTTTGGATCATTTTTTTAATTATTAATAACAATCGAGTTATAAGTATCCAAAAATGGCCATGTTGGGGATGAAATTGTTTTTTTCGATTTTTCAGCCAAATTACTGTTAAATATCCAGGGGATATACTTTCTGGATATCCAGTATATCCAGTGTATAGCCTGGATTGACAGTAGATATCCATGGATATCCATGATTGATCTCTAATGGATATACATTGAATATACTTTAGGGAGGTTAAAAAATAGATGTACACTGGATATCTCGTGGATATACAGTGGATATCCTGGAAATAGTACATTTGGATATCCATGGGATATCTACTGTCAATTCAGGCTATTCACTGGATATACTAACAAATAGATAAAGAAAAATAATAGAGAAATCAATAAAAAAAGCTGGCAAAGCTCAATATAGTTCACATTATATTTTTTTATTATAAATTAAAATCATGATGACCTTATACGATTTTTTCTTCAAGAAAAAATATTTTGAATAATTTTTCTTCAACTGTTTTTCGAGATTTTTTAAAATCTTTTTTCGGTACTCTTTTATTTTTGATTTTTTTTTTTGCTTTTTGTAAAAACGCTATTATGTTTTATGTAATTACATATTATTAACTGTTCATCTTGTTGCAAAAAATTGTTTTTTCATTATGAATTTTAATTTTATTATTATTATTATCATTATTATTATTATTTAAATTATAAATAAATGCAAATATTCTCACTCAATGTCATTTTATTATAGGTGGCTATGAGTTGACATACTGATTAATATAGGTGAAAGTATATGTGAGGCGTCCGTTGTCAAAATCCGTTGCACATGCGAATTTTAATTTTGAACTTAAAAATATTAGGTGGAACAGAGAATTTAATTTGCTTCAAAACGATGTATTACATGACCCACCTTTCTAAAAAAAATGCACCCTACCCCCCTGACCACACAAAGATAATTTAATTTAACAATATTTATTGGTTACCCAAAAGGCTATCGACCGAGGTCTTTCTGCCTATTAAAAGATAAAAATATCGAATAGATGCAAAAAGATGGTTTAAGTTGTCTTTTTTTTTAAGTGTTCCAAATTTAAAATCAATATCTCTACTCGTTCAAATGTTAAAAGATAAAAATATCAAATATATGTAAAAAGATGGTTTAAGTTGTCTTTTTTAAGTGTTCCAAATTTAAAATCAACATCTCAACTCGTTAAAATGTTAACACGTTCGCTGCGGAGTTATTTCCGTAAAATTTTGAGGGGAAGATGCGAGACAAGGATAACTCGTACAGGATTTTCTATTGGAATAGTACGAGACTTATATGTCTAGTAAATATCCCAACGTATATTTTGTATACAGAAAAATGAAAAATATATATATATATATACCAGTAAAAAAAATAAATATATATAATAGAAAATTTGTGTACGAGACATATATGTCTCGTGCCGCAGCGAACGTGTTAAGGGATGAGTTTTGGACCGCACTGTCTAGAATTTTGGAAAGGGACTCCTCAATTTAAATAATTATTTCATTAATATTAATAACATCACAGAGCGAATTTAATCAACTATTTATCATAAATATTCCATCTGAGAAGTAATAAATTGTGAATAAGAAAAGATTTGATTTTAATATTAAAATCAACTATAAAGTCCAGGAAATACACGTGTAGACAAAAATACAAAAGTCAAAAATAGTATATTCTATAACTAGTATATATATAATTCCATACGTGTTGTATACTTTTTCTTCGACTGCAAATATGAAACACTGTATGGCTTTAAACTGCAGACAAGGTTAAAAACAATGTTTTTTGTGACTCGATATTGTAAATGCAACGAAACACATATTTTTAAATAAATCAATGAATGTTATTTAATAATTTTATCAAATCAGTACTTAAAAAAGATTTTTATTTAATTCTAGCACATATTAACAAATTATAATGCAAAAATTGAAGGTTATGTCAGATTGTTGTGACATATATCAGGTTTAAATATTTAACAATAGATGGAGCAGTTTTAATTTTTTGAACTAAGTTGATAAAAAACTGGTCAAATATTAGGAAAAACTAATAAACTTTATGTAATTTTAACGCAAAACTTTAAATTGCATTAAATTATTCAATATTTCATGGTAAAATATATACATTTTTGCTAATTTTGCCACAGTTTTCTTTAATTTTATAAACAAGAGATGGCACTACATGTGCTCATTCACTTGATACGGAATATTCATACCGTATCTAGAGCTAGAATTGAATCAATCTGTGTTTGAAAAGTGTGTGTATTTGCTTACATTCTAAATCAGTCATAGAAAAAGCGTATTTTCTGTTCTTTATCTAATTGGTGGCAGCGGCGGCGCGCCGCCAGAGCAGTTAATTTTTGATTTAAGTTCAAATTTTGGACTTCCCGTTTGCTAACAAAAAAATTTAGGTATATATTTTGTACTAAAATAAGTGTAAACATGTTTTTTCTCTGCTTAAATAAAATTAAGAAAATTATAGGACTATGAGGAAGTTTGCAATAAACAAAATTATTGTTATTAAACAATTTAAAAATTTGCCAACGTTAAGATAAACTAAATTTAGAAAAATGAGTGGTTTTATTTATATTAATTGTCTTTAAACTACTACTTGGAACAAAATTATCGTATTGTACCATAAATCCTATCAATTTAAACCTTTTAAAAATTTTGATTTTTCATGCCACCCAAATTACTTTATATAAATTTTAATTTTGATTCAAGACTTTAAAACGTGCATGTCTTTTGTAGGTAATATTTTTTTCGCTAATTTCAAATCTGTTTTAAAATTTATTTTATCTCTAACCGTTATAGAGTGGCAAAGAAAATAAGTTTTTGAAAAATAAAATTTTTCATATTTCAAATTCTAGATTTAAAATTAAAATTAAATAAAAAAATGACATGTTGTGTCAAAAATTGACAAATTATACATGGTTGTACTCAGAATTCAATTTTGAATCAAAATATGTAAAAATGTACAGGGTGTTCCATTTAAAAATCAAAAGTTTAGGTAATTTCTGGCGAAACCGAAAGTGACAGAATAATTTTTATAATGTCAAAAAATGCAGTTTATTTAATTATTTACATCCTCCAAATTTCATTTTGATAAGTTAATAAACAAAAAAGTTATACGGGGTGTACCAGTATTTTGTCCCACCCGGTATACAGCCTGTTCCAGAACTCGCCTACAGAAATTTGAGGGTATATTAAAAACTCTCTGGAAAATATGAAAAAAATTTCAAAAAAAATCCATCTTCAATACTAATTAAAAAGGAAGCTATTTATTTAATCTGACCAATCCTGTTGCTGATGTTAAATTACCTACAAATTAGTTTTTTCCTACTTATTAGTAACTATGGTTTGGACTTGACACGTGCATTGTTTGAGACTTTCAACTTTAGAATCTTTTTAGGTTATTATATTTTGACAAAACCGACAGAGGCTATCAAATATTCTATTTTTATAGGGTCACTCCATCCGGCGGTGGTTTTTTGACATTAATAAATATTTATGTCACATTAATCACCATGTCAACCTACAGAATATGTACCTGCAATAATTAAGTTTGCTTCCATAGCTACAAATTCAACTTTTAAAGGTAATTTAACATCAGCAACAGTATTGGTCCACTTAAAGCGTTCGTATTTTTGAATTGAACGAAGATGGATTTTTTTTACATGTTTTTCATATTATCCAGAGGGTTTTTAATATACCCTCAAATTTCTGTACGCGAGTTCTGGAACAGGCTGTATGTGTAAGAGCAGAATAGGATGATTATTTTGTAAAATTTGCATTAATTCTGGCCTTCTTTCAATGTTCTACTTTGTCCGATACGCTACAAATATTTTTTGTAATTAAAATTAGTTGCAAATATATAGTTTCTTCATGTGTATAGAAATACCCTATTAATGATATCTAGACTGAAAAATTATTTAGTAATTTAAAATTACCCAATCACTTAATAAAAGTTTATAATTTTATATGTCTAATTAAGATTTATTAAAGAAACCTATATCGCGCAACAATTGTTTAAACAATATACCGGGTGTTTTTTTTAACCTGAAACTTTCAAATATCTCGAATACTATGACCTGGTAGAAAAGTACATAAATCTAACTTAACTTAACATTAGATTAGTGACGTTTTTATGTTTAGTCTCAAACGTTATACAAAAACGTTATAAAATATATAAATGTAACCTTAGAAACTAACGTTTGACAAAAACGTTATAAAATACATAAATCTAACGTTAGATTCCCAAATAAATTCTAACATTTTTCTAACCTTATTCTAACTTTAAATATTTTTTTAATTTCCATGATTAATAAGTACGCTATAGTAGTAAATAATCATTTCAGACAGCTATGTGCCCAGGTTAGGATAATTATTTATTATTTCTATAAGTTTAAAAAAATATCCCCCAAAAGTCAAAATTATAGTAAGTTTGGCAACGCTGTACTAGAATTGAAAATATATTTTAAGATTTGTTATAAATAAATATTAACTAACTAAATATAAAGTTTTTCTGAGAGGTAAACGTATTTATCGAAGTATAACAGCATATTACACGAAAAATATTTAGGGCTTCCTAAAAAGATGGCTATTTTATAAATAAATGTAACGAAATTATGTTTAAAAATGTTATGATTGTTAAAGGTGGTCGATTTCATAAGGGGTCTTGCAAACAAGCATTTCCCCCTCATGGAAAGCCACCAGAACGAGCTCCTGCGCATAGCCCTCGATTATGATCCTGATGAACCAATGACGTACAAGAGGCCAAAATGCTTCCTATTCGAACCACGCTGAACACAGGGAAGCCGAACCACTACTCTTTAGTGAAATAATTTTAATTTTAATAATTTTATTATTTAATTATTTATTCTTTTAAATGTATCTGTCAAAAAAAAAATTTTTAAATGTAACTCTTCATGTTTTTTATCTATATTTATAATTATTTATTTATTTATTCTATTTTTTATCTTTACCTCAATTTTTAAAATGTATTGTCCCTTTTTCGTCAATTTTATCACATATTTGTAACAAATTTTTAAATGTATTGTCTCTAATATTGTAATTCTTCTTTGTATTAATAAATTGAAAAAAAAAAAAAAAAAAAAAAAAAAGGGTACGTTTTATGATAAATCGGCAACACAGCACGGCAAACCAAACAAACCAAATCAAGGCAATAAAAATAAATCATGGCAACAAATCATGGCAACCGGTGACTCTGAGTAGAGGCACCGGAAACACACCAAAACAAACAGAACAAAGAAAAACCACACCCACTAAAAAGGGCAAGAGGTCCAAAAGACCTGGCCCTGCCCGGGACGAAAAGGACACCAGTAGTAGTTATGATTGTTAAAATATATTAAGATATATTTATATGAATAAATTTGTCTCCAGCTGCCATTTTATGATGCAGGTAGAAATTTCCTAGTTGGCCACGCCCCTTCCGAAAGTTAGAAATTAAACGTACTTATAACGTATTTCTAACTTAAAAATCTAACGTTAGATTAACGTTTGTTACTAACGTTTGATTGTAACGTTAAAAAGCGGGACATTTGCACATATTTTATAACGTACTTTTATAGAGTTTTTTTTTTAAATAAACGTTATTCTAACGTTAAATTTCTACTAGGGTAGTCATCCGTGATTTTAATTAGCTTTTAATAAGGTACACCTTGAAAAGCATTTAATGCATCTAATAAGACTATTAGCAATAGTTTTTTTAATAACTAGGAGTTATTAAATAATTATACTAGTTTACAAATTTTAAATTTTTTATGCGCAAGTTGAAATTTTTATGTTTAGTCTCTACGTTATACAAAACCGTTATAAAATATATAAATCTAACCTATCTAGTTTTTAAGGTTAGATTTATATATTTTATAACGTTTTTGTATAACGTTTGTTACTAAACATAAAAATGTGATTAATCTAATGTTATGTTAAGTTAGATTTATGTACTTTTCTACCACCCAGTCAACACAAATACATGGCAGGAACATAGCAGGTTCATAACCACTGTTCTATGTGATGTTGCAGACATGTAATTTTTATAGTCCATGTATAGTCCTTGGACTTTAACAATTCCGCCTCAAGTTATGTATCAGCTACATAACATGCTACATATCAGATACATACTAGGTACATAACAATAAAATTAGGCGTTTCCGAATTTTACTTGTTATGGAGTGCATCATAGATTTAGACATGGTGAACATTTTTACGTCTTTTTGATAAACCTAATAATTAAAGTATATAAATATCTTTATATGTAGCATCCATCAGGCAAAATTCTTATACGATGTGCATTTTTACTGTGAAAGCAAACTTTCTACCAGGCTTAAAAATCATGGGCCACATAAAAAGCCAATTTTTAGAGAAAAAATAGCAAATAATCATTTAAAAAAAAATATATATATTTTAATTTTTTGTCTAAAATTATCTAAAATCGGTTTAGTTGTCTAAAAATACATGCGTTTCTACTACTTAAGGGTAAAACTTTTATTATTAACAACAATTTTAAGAATATTAGTGATTCTAACCTATAAAAATTAAAATAATATAGACGCCATATTTAGTATTGAATTCATAACATTTTATGTATCGTGTATGTTCTCGTACCATATATATGCATGTTATGTATCATACATATGTATGTTACATCTTAAGTAATATGGCACATGTAACGTAAAAAATCTTTCTGTTATAGGGCATGTTATGTAGCATACATATGTATGTTATGTCTCATGTTATATGGCACATGTTACCTAAAAAATCTTTCTTTACCATGTTGCATCCATATATGTGCGGACTGGGCAGGGTAGTTATTAAAAAAACTATTGCTAATAGTCTTATTAGACGCATTAAATACTTTTCAAGGTGTACCTTATTAAAAACTAATTAAAATCACGAATGACTAAAGAATACAATATTTATATAGATAGTTACTATTATATGATGTCATTTACAATTCTTTTGTTATATTTTTTCATGGATGTGATTTTAGTATATAAATAAACAAGCTGTGAAGATGCTACGCATTCCATTAGATACTATTCGTAGTGGATAATATATTGGATATTTCCAAATACTTTACCGCGAGTTAAAATTAAATATTGCTGTCAACGAAAGATACTTTCCCAAGGCCCATTAAAACAAAAAATGAGGAAAAAAATAAAAATAATATTCTTTTATCGAAAAAGGAAAAAATTAAAAAAATTGAGATGATTTTTTCAAAAGTTTGACCCCCAATTACTTTTTTTTTGTTTTTGTTCTCTCATGGAACTTTAGTTTTCCTGAAAATTTTGAGTTGATCAGATAAAAACATTTTATTGACAAGTGTAAGACTTTTTTCATTGGCACAATAAATATTATTTTATTCTATTCTATTCTATTCTATTCTATTCTATTCTATTCTATTCTATTCATCGGAGGGACGGACATTTTTAAAGTATTTTTTTATTTTGTCAAGGGTGTTTTTTTCGCGATTTTGGAAAATTCGAAAGTATTACTACTACTACTCTTCTACACTTCTACTCTTTTACTCTACTGTGAAGAATATAATAAGTAAATTAAGGTCAAAATACTGCAAATATGAATATAATAGGTTTATCTGATCTAAAACACAACTTTTGCACCAAATTTACATAATCAGGAAAGACATTTTCTGAGAAATTTTTATTGTTATATTATTCACAGTGCCTGCGCTATAATATTATAGGTACGGTAGTTTCGAATTTTCAAAAAAAAAATCAAAAATCGTCCTAGACAAAAAATTCTTGGATATAAATTTGTTTCATGAAAAAATAAGCAACTTTTTTTTTGAAATGTCCGATGTCACGATTTTTGGGAACACGATAACTCAAGAACGAATAATCCGATCGACTTGAAATTTTCAGGAAAGATCAAGTTCTACGAGGGGAAGATCCCTATTATTTTAAAAACAAAAAAGTTATGGGGAGTTAAACTTTTTAAAAAGTCGAAAAAATCTGAAAGAAAAAAAAATAATTTACATATTTGGGTTCAGGTCAAAAAGTTTTACTAGAGAACGTATAGATTTTAGTGCACCCCAAAAACTTGTAAACTAGTGTTACTTCCCTAGTAGAAATTTAACGTTAGAATAACGTTTTTCTAACGTTAGAAAACTGTATATAAATACGTACCTGCATTATAAAATGGCAGCTGGAGACAAATTTATTTATATAAATAAATCTTAATATATTTTAGCCATCATAATATTTTTAAACATAATTTCGTTACATTTATTTATAAAATAGCCATATTTTTAGGAGGCCCTAAATATATTTCGTGTAGAATACGTATTAATAATGGAAATTTAAAAAATATTTAAAGTTAGAATAAGGTTAGAAAAAGGTTAGAATTTAGTTGGGAAACTAACGTTAGTTTTTAAGGTTAGATTTATAAATTTTATAACGTTTTTGTCAAATGTTAGTTTTTAAGGTTAGATTTATATATTTTATAACGTTTTTGTATAACGTTTGAGACTAAGCATAAAAATGTCACTAATCAAATGTTAAGTTAGATTTATGTACTTTTTCTACCAGGGTTGGGTATGTTGACCCACTGATCTTTGTTGCCCTGCCTTCCCCCATAAGAAAATATAAGGATCTTTTCAAACCATTTTTACGGCATTTATTGTGAAATATAATTCTGGTTCATAACTCGTTATTATAACTTTTACCTTAATAAACAACAATTACGTAACATTGATTTTGTTGTTTGAACTGGTTCTACAAAATTCAGACTTAACACGCCTTCTTGATGTCTTAAGATTTCATGACAATGCCAGGTGTCCCAACTAATAGTCCAAGCGATAAGTTAATTTTTAATGACAAGAATGAATAAAATCAAAATAAAAGGAGAGAAAATTTTACACAAAAAAAAATTGCGAAAAAAAAATGACCAGAACGACAATAAAAAATTGAGGAAAAAATGGGTCAAAAAATATTATCCAATTAATTAATATCCTAGTTTACTAGGATATTAATTTATTGGATAATCCTAGCGGTCATAAAGATTTAGTATAATCAGGGGCAGATCTAGAAGTCAGTCTGGGAGGGGTAAAGCGTTTAGCTATTTTTGGAAAAAAATGCATAATTTTTCATTCCATTTTCTTTAAAAAATCGGATATTTTCGTTAAAAACTCGGTCTTTTAGGCCCTATAGGGGGGCGAGTGGTTAAAAGTCCAAACCAGGAGCAGATCTAGAAGTTAGTTTGGGAAGGGTAAAGCGTTTATCTATTTTTGGAAAAAAATGCACAATTTTTCATTCCATTTTCTTTAAAAAATCGGATATTTTCGTTAAAAACTCGGTCCTATATGGGGGGGGATGGATATCTCAATTCCAAGGGGTTAAAAGTCCAAACCAGGGGCAGATCTAGAAGTCAGTTTGGGAGGGGTAAAGCGTTTATCTATTTTTGGAAAAAAATGCATAATTTTTCATTATATTTTCTTTAAAAAATCGGATATTTTCGTTAAAAACTCGGTCTCTTAGGCCCTATGGGGGGGGGGGGGGGAGTGTATATCTCAATTCCAGGGGAAACCACTACGGAAAGTCTGTGTACAAATTTTCGGAAGCCTTTTAAAAATCTCAACAAAAAACTAAAAAATATCTACAAAATTTCAAAGATTTTTCTGAAATCTTATCGAAAAGCTCAAAAATCTTGGATTTTTATGACGAAAATCTCGGGAGTCATAAAAAAATCTTAGAAGTTTTATATAAATATTTTTTAGTGGTTTACGCTCGCTTATTTCGTTCAAAAGTTAAGAGGGGGGATGACTTTTAGACCGTACTGTCTATAACACGAACCTAAAAAAAAAAAATAATAATAGCTTAAAACATTTTCTAATGTTTAATGTTTTTTAATTAAAAATAAATCCCAAAAAAATTGTTACTAAAAAAAATAAAAAAAATATTAGCAAAAAAAAAGACCAAAGTGTTTATTTTTGTGAAGGAAAGCAAGATTGGTTCCCACTGGGAGCTTTCCAGTAAATAAGTCGAACAAATGCACCTTTGAGTTCGCGTGATAGTATTTCGGTCCAGTGGGCACGTTAGTCATTCATTTGTTTTCAGTTTATTCATGTATTTCTTGCAAACCGGATGCATGGACTTTTTTCTGACAATGGACGTTTTTTTTTACAAAAAAAATACAAAGGAAACTGTAATTGTGTGCAAGTTCAATAATTGGGGGTTTTCAGAGTGAAAAATTGGCGTCTATTGAAAACCGCAGGTCAAAATTTTGTGAATACACTGCAAAAAGTCAACTATAAAGAAAAGAAGAGAAGAACAAAAGTTTTAAAATAAGATTATATTTAGATTTTTTTCAATTGAGAACTGGAAGATATAACTTTGATTAAAACTATTGCCCTACTAAAACATTTTGAACAGTTCTAAGTAGATTTTTTTTTGTAAAATTCTAACGTTATATAAACGTTGTTTCTAACGTTATGTGCCTAACATTCGAGACCAAACATTCATCTAACGTTAGGGCAAGTCGTTAATAGGATAGAATAGGAAATACATCGATTAATTAAGATAGTTTTATTGTGCCTTTCACTTGCACGCATCCTGCCTTATGACGCTTTAGCCGTTAAATTGAGAGCGCGCCAACATATCCATAAAAATTGGGGTAGAGTTACCGTTACTCTTAGTTAAAAAAAATTATGAATTACGTTTTTTTAATTGTATATGGGCATTAAAATCATTAGTCTTAACCCTTTCACCCCGAAAAATTTTCAGTTTCACCGTATGTTTATTTTGCTTAAAATAAGACGAGGATAGAAAGGGCAAAATACTTTTTTTTCTTCAGTTTTTCAGGAGGGTCCTGAATTTTCTATTTTTTTTTAATTGATCCTACACAGGTTTGCATCAACTGAAAGTATTTTAAGGTATTTTGAAAGGATGTTAAAACCTTGCAACATACAATAATTTTAAGGATCTGGTGTGAAAGGGTTAATTGAGGAGCAGTCCTCCAAAATGTATTTTGTTCAATTTTTTTATTCTTGTATATAAATATGGCATTTTGTTTTTACGAATAATTTTCCGAAAAAAAAATTTTAAATAATAAAAAAAACTAATTTTGAAAGTCTGATCTTTAATTATATGTATTATTTAAAAAAATACCTCTGAGGACATCAGCAGGGATCAACCTCTTGAAGGTTTTCTGTCTGTCTCCCTCTTCCTTCTTTTCTTCGGCGGCGTGGGCCAAAGCCAAGAAAACGGCCAAAAGTACGAAATATTTCATTGTGACACTTTTTAGTTACTTTTTTTTTGAGGTTGCTCACACTGACGGTGCTTAACACAAACTGAAATACGAATTACTCCACTCTCGCGTTTTATAGGTTTTTTTAATGGTGATGGATGGTAGGGGTTTAATGGTACTCTTAGTGTATGCTGAATTCGGGTACGACCAGAAGAAAGGGTACTGATCGTCAGTTAAATTGACCAGTAGTCGGTCTGGCCTAAAGAAGAAAGAAAATGGGGGAGGAGTTGTAGCAGAAACTAAAATAGGGATTATGGTAATGAAGGGTTATTACCCGGGAGTTTAATATGGTACCCTTAGGCTAAGAGTCTTGGTAGGGTACGAGAATAACTCTTTATTTGAGTACGACCAGAAGAACGGGTACTGATCCTCAGCTAAACTGACCAGTGGGCGGTCTGGCCTAAAGAAGAAAAAAAATGGGGGATGGATTGTAACAGAAAATAAATAAGAATTAATGGTATTAAAGTCCACGACTTGTGTGGGCTAGTACACTGAGAAAAAGGATGTATTTGGATATGGCCAATTAAACTGATCATCAGTTAAATTGATCAGTGGTCGGTCTGGCCTAAAGAGTCTTGGCATATGCTGAAATTGGGTACGACCAGAAGAAAAGGTACTTTATTTGTAATTAAAAGAAATTACGAATGGTCAGCCCGGCTTAAAAAAAGGAGAGGGTGCAACCTAAACTAAAATAAGTATTAATGGTAGCAACCCCTGAGGGTTTTAATATGGAACTCTTAGCGTATGCTTAATGGGGTTATACGTAACTCAGAATTTTGAAAATTTTGACCACATCATGTAATGCTTTGTAACTTTGAAACTTACCACTCTATAAATACGTAACGGTAGCAGCCAAGACACCCCTAACAATTTTGGTTAAGGAACAAACCGTTTTGATTTATTCAAAAATATTAAAGAGCGCTACGTAACGTTACATCATAGTTTTAACACAAACTAAAATACAAATTACCACTTTTTACAAAAATCAATAGACTTCTTAAAAATTTATAGGCGATCAGACGTTCTTTTTTTTAATAAACCATAGAAAAAATGTTTCAAGTTGACAAAAAACTGTGACATCGGATAGACGGACAAGATGAATAGAAGGAATATTTTTGATATTACATAGTTCAGAATTTAAGGGGAACGTGGGTAACTTTAACTTTAATAATGGAGCTCTCTAAAACTAGAATTATGAAACAAAAGACGTCTACCCTATCTCTATCTCATTTGTACTACACTTTCCAGCCAACCAAATAAATACTGTATTTGTTTTTCATACAACAAATACAGTATTTATTTGGTTGGCCGGAAAGTGTAGCACAAATGAGATAGAGATAGGGTAGACGTCTTTCGTTTCATAATTCTAGTTGTAGAGAGATCCATTTAAAAACAATAACAGCCACAGATAACTCATTAAAATTCTTTACAATGCGTGTACTCATTAATTAAAAAGTGAAATTTTGCAGATCTGCTAAAAATTATTCTCTTTTATTTTTTTAGCTGTTACTTAAAAGAAATAGGTTTTGGGTAATTTTGATGTAATGTTTGTTTACTAAAATCATTGTATGTTAAATAATCTTATCGAATTTCACTCGATACTGAGAAATTTATATTTGCGTCAATTTTTAGTTAAAGATGCTGCTGGCATAAAAACAATAATTAAATTTTACAATAAAAATGCAAGAATAATTGAGAAATAGTTATTTATGGTACTAGTGGGTAAAGTAAGATATTGCCCATG